>JAPTYQ010000015.1:16267336-16290012 GCA_029814465.1 Ostorhinchus cyanosoma | reverse complement strand
AATACATGATCGGGTCTGTCTTAAGATGATTACGGTACTCTACATTAGATTTCAACTCTAATAGAAGCTTTGATGTCTCTTGTGTCGGGCCTTGATTGATAGGTTGGTGACACTTGCCTGCCAAGAGGGAGCTTTGAAGATTCTGTTTTTTGTCCCCCTGAGGTCATCTGATACACAACTATGATAACCTCAAATATAATACCCTAAAGTATCTGATGCAACTAAATGTTGTAGTTTGTGCAAATTTGAGACAAGAGGTTAGCCGTAAACATCCTCCTTATGTGTATAATGGATATAACTTCAAAATTGTCAAAACTGGTTAACATTTTATAACTCTTATAGTCTAAGGCAGGTTTAAGTGATATTTGGAACCAACATTGGAGTAAAATTTTAAATCTTTGTGCATTATTTTAGAATAACTCGAAAATAATAATACTGCTTAAAACCCTTAAGATTTGGATAAAATCACATAAGGTAAAATATTTCATTAATATTCAGTGTTTCAACACTGAACTGGAGTTGAGGCCTATTCAGTTAAACTGGAACCCTAGGTGCTAGGTGCCGATAAATCCTATATACTAGATCTTTGAAAACAGAGAAATAATTTCTAGTCCAGTACATTTTTTGTCAAATTCAGAGGTTATCTCTTCACAGTCACTGGCTGTCTCTTCTGTCTCTATGAGCTGAAAATCTAGTGTTGGTGCACAACCAAGTTTCTGTTAATTGGGAAAAACTAAATTGCCACAGACTCAATCCACCCAAAAGGATTCCAGAAAGTTAGCAGCAGGGGGTGTTTGTGTTTGTTGCCTTGGCAATGTGTATGCATGTGTTTGATTTTGCTTCTGCAATGGTACTAAAGTCAGATGAGTTCAAACTTTTCAGGAATGGCTTACTTCACCTTTATTATCTGGGACAGTGTGTGTGTATAAAAGCTTAGTGTTGATCTCTTCTCACCATGGTTACACTTTGGCAGAAAATGTAGCCTACAAACAGGTGACTGTCTGGCCTTTAGCTAGTGCTGGCAACTTGCCAAAGCAAAACTCCACAGGAGACATAAAGGGAGGATGGGTGAAGAGGTAAACAACACGGCCACCTTATCCCACCTTCCAACAGGAAGTAAATTTAATCATGTGATCCCAGTAATGTCATGTGAGAAGAAGCACAGACCTCTCTCCAGCAGCTGCAGGTCAGAAGGGAAGGCTGTATCAGCGTCTGTCAATGCAGTGAAGCGCAGGTCGCCAATGTGGAGTACAGCCGATAGAAGCATAAACACAGAGTCAACCTCCTGGAAAACAGAGGGACATTGTAGACAGACAAAAAGAACAAAAATGTGAGAAAGAGGACTAGATTTCAAGTGCAAAATAATTAGGATGCAAAATGCAACCTTAACAAGAGTCATCAGAGGATGGCATAACCGCACTGAATCAATAACAGTGGTACTTGTAACTGATTCTTTGTCTTTGGCCATTGGCAGCAGAGGAATTTTTGAGTAGTTCAATGGATAAATATCAAATGATTTCCTAGTTCTCTTCTGACTGATCTATTCTCCAGCATCAAATGTTGGGGAGATAAAAAGGAGATTATCTAATTTCTCTATGATCCAAACAAATGCACCATTCACTCTTGCTTGAGTAATGCTTGCTACAAACTTAAAGTGGTCAACAGGTCTAAGAGGTATGTGTTTCTTAATTAAATGATTTATTTTTCCTGATTTTAATGTGCTTCATTATTTTCAGGATGAATGGACATGGGACTGAGAGCCAGAGGCAGGATGGAGACGTCAGAATGCAACTAAAGCAAAGTTGAATGTGACCATTATCAAAGACAAATTCAGTTAAGATGTTCTTACCAGTGATGCATGCATAAAAATTCACACTTAAATGCTGATGTATATTATCATACTTGCTAAAACAAAACCACTGTCAAGGAACAACTATTACAAACCAAAACATAGCAGTCAACAGTAATTATCGATGCCCTACTCAGCCTGTGCTTCCATATTTTGAACAGGTAACATACTGTAATATGACATTTTAGAAACTGAAACATGTGAATCTAATACAATAAACACAGGCTGATCACATATTTTTAATCTTACATTGTTGTCTAGGTCTTTTGAAGTGTGTAAACATAAGATAAACATAAGAAAACAACATATACTTAGCCTATTTACTACAAAATGAAAAAAAAAACCTCTTAATGTCATGACTACACTTTTTTTCCCTCTTTACAAATCATGACATGTCAGCACTCCTTCCATTCACACACACTTCCACTCTTCCTTCCTCTCTGCCCTTGAGTAGAGGACGCTTAATGGAATACCCCATTACCCACTGCTCTGAATCTCTGAGAGGGGGATGCTTCAGTTTGATGGTGTGTGTATGTTAGTGTTTGTGTGTCTGCATATGCACTCTCTCAATGCAGGATATTGAAGCTGATATTGAGGCGATAAACACAAGCATTAGTCTCTGTCCGACACTCTATACACAGAACCCCCCCCCCACTTAGAGAGGAGAAGAACGGGAGTGAGGAAGAGAAACGGAACGATAGGGAGCGTTAATGACGAATGACCTTTGGGTCTGGACTGGGAGTTGTCCCCTGATGAGAGCTTAGACAGAGACCAATGGGTGGTCTATCATTTCCACTCCTACCCCTGCTCCCCCACCTCTTCTCCTCCTGTCCCTTGGTCTCTCTCTCTGTTATTCAGTGGACATTAGTGCCCTCTGATAATACCAATATCTATCCCTCTGTTCCTCTTTCCCCTATTTCTTGCTCGTTCATATCGACTGCTGCCGGATTAAAAGGTGAGGTGGTGGTCACTCATTGCTGACAGATGCTGACTGGGAATCTAAGAATAGAATGTGATAATGGGCTGGAAACACAGCTGGTGGAGTACGGGACAGACTGTGCTGCGACACACTAGATGCACACTTGCATATATCAACATCCTGCCTTTGGCATTTGGTCACATTTTTACGTATTCCTTACTAAGCCAGCAAAGGTATGAGGAATACCACTGCAATGTGTTGCAATGTGCTTCACTTGCGAAAAGCTAGAAAACAACAATAAATTCAAGTGCACATTATGAATAAACAGGTCCAGAGTCTTCCTGTTTTAATAGGTTGCCTGCTGATTGAATAACCTACACTCGCTGAATAAATGAATCATAAATCCTTTCAAACATGCTTTCATGAAAAAAATTGCACATGAATACGCAACCAATTAATGTAAGCATTGATTTAAATATGACACTAACGATGAGAAATTAAAGATTAATTTACCCATCTACCTTTACAATAATCACTCTTCTTCGTCTCTCATCAAGCTCGTCAACCTCATGGTCGTTGCCAAACTGACATTATTTACTCTAAGGGTTAGCTGAGGCTTCATCTGATTGGATGAATGCTGTGACCGCAAGGCCCATGTTTTGAGGGCTCCATCTGATTGGCTGAGCACTGTGATTGTGAAAGCATGATGCTGGCAACTAAAATTCTTTTACTTATTTATTGCTTTTCAGGCAGTCTTGTAACATTGATGGAAATATGGTTTGTCGTTGCATAGGCCCTGTTCTAACCTGAAATAAAAACATGTACTGGGTGATCAGATTGTAAGTGGCCAGCTCTAATGCAAAGTAAAAACATTTAGTATCCATTTAAGACATAATCAGCATCCACCTGTTTTTCTGTACATGCCTGAAGAATTAATTTTCATTAAAGTATAGGTCATGCAAAAACTCGTTGTCAGATGATATTTACACTGCTGCTCATAGAGTCTGAGCAGCACAGTAAATTATATTCACAACGAAACATTTTGGAGTCTGTCTGTTTAAGCTCAAATAAATGCTTTGGCTGTGTTGTTGGCGATAAATGAGCTTGTTTACTAGTGTGTAGAAGAGAGAAGTGAGATCCGATTTCACTGGTTTGAAGAGACGCCTTTAGAGCCGGCCACTTGAGATCCGACATCTAAAGACACAGGTCAATGCAAGGTCTTAACAGACAACAGACAATTGATACATTGAATGAAACTGACAGGTAAAGCTACAGGCCTCATGATTGGCATGATTTTACGTCAGTGGCATCAGCACTATAAAGATCCCTACTGTCAATAACCTGAAAATATGCAGGCTCAGTAGAAAATACTAAATGCTGTACCAGTCAATACCTGCTTGTTGAAGCCTAGAGCTCGCAAGGCCTGTTTGACAGCCGTAAGCCGTTCTCTGCTTTGGGTAGAAGCTGTAGCTACTGGAGGGCTCTCCCCTGGCAGTCCTCCGCTAAGATACCTGAAGTAAAAAATAGAAAATTGGGTCAATGTGAATGAAAGGGTCTAAACAAGACTATGATCAGCATAAAATGTCAGTGGTATCAAACCCAAATATGTACCCATGTGTCCAGCTAAACTTCATATATTTATGTTTGGATGAGAGAAACTCAGGCTTAAGACATCAAAAAGGTAGTTTTGTACTGAATTACAGGCATAATGTTTAGATATAAATAAGAAAAAAAGGCAAAACTGAGTTTTACACCTGCAGAAATTTGATCATATGCACACTGTTAACAGAAACATATTTGCACAAAATGGGCTCATGCACTTCTATCAGGACAGCATGTGTGTTAGGCTCCAAAACAGCCCAGTTCAGGTCTCAGGTTTTGGGCTGGTTGTGTACAGTGACTTGGATTCTAACAAAATGTAAGTTATGGTGAAATGTGTGTAATATAAACTACCGATATATTCTAACTGTTTGACTGTGACTTACAAAGATTTATTTTTATTAGTCAAGCCCTTCCACCTCCCAGCTCTTAGGTTCTGGGTTAGAGATTACTACTTCTCGCGGCACCACACAGGTTCCCTCCAGTTTCCAGTTATATATACGTTAATTCTCTTGACAGTGCTGATGCAGATCTATGTGCTAATGATAATGTTCGGTAATAATAATACTAATAATACTAATAATAACAGTGGATTAAATTTATTCATTTTATATTCATTTTTTTATTAACACATACTCAAAGCGTGAACAATGGATCCATTATTCATTCGCTCTCACATTCACACTATGGTGGTGGTAAACTATGTTTGTAGCCACATTTGCCCTGGGGCAGACTGATGGGAGCGTGGCTGCCAATCCACACCAACAGCCCCTCTGACCACCACCAAACATTCATACGCATTTATACACCAGTGTGAGTAGCAGCAGTGTCTTGCCCAAGGACACAACGGTACATGACTAGGACAGAGAGGGATTCGAACCACTGTCAACCCTTCAGTTCTTGAGCCATGGACGCCCAATAATGCTGTGTAATGGTAATGCTGTGTGTGGGTAAAATGCTGAGACCCGATTTCCCTACATGGATAAAAAAGTGAGGTAAACTTCTAATAATTTGCAAGAACATGAGAGAAGATGTTCCACATAAATCCTAGTAAATATTAGCAACAAGTATGGGTGTGCAAGGACAAAAATATTGTATGTGTGCACAGACTCTCACACTGTCACTGTATTGACAGGAGATGCTGAGAGTTAGAAGCATTTAATGCACATGAATAACTTTTCATACAACTATTCTATGGTGATTAAAAAAGTTTCTTACAACAAGGACAAACACTTCAGTCAGTCATTTATGAATAGATGACCATGTTAACCTACTTGTTACTTTAACCATGTGAACACAGTTGCTTTGTATATAAATGGAACAGAAAATGAATAGCTGTGCATTGTCCAGTGGATAGTTTGAGAGCAGCATTGACAGATCTGTACTGAACATTTTGTTCTTTATGCATGAAAGGTGGGCTTTCAAACATGGATTCATTAAGTGTCCAACCTCTACCCTACACACCTAGTAAAAAAAAAGATTGCCAAGTAGTGCAAACATTGTTCATTTCCAAGTGTTATCTATTCATATAGATAGAGCATGTTTCAGTGACATACCTATGAGCCAGAACATTGTTGAGGTAAAGTGCACTCTTCTCCTCTGGTGACAAACCTTCTGCCATCAGATGGAAAATGTTGAAACTGTGTTGGTGAGGAAGCAAGTGGACCAGACGGGACTTCTCCAGCATATAGGTGTACACCCGAGCTTTAAAATGGAATATGGTGCATAATGTAATTAGGTGTTCATAAAATGTTGATGATATTGATAATAGTTAGCAGAATTGAACATTCAAGCAATAGGTTCTGATCAGTTGCTGGTCTCTCTGTTCTCCTCAACTGGGGTAAAATAAGGTGAGCAGGACTGTAAAAAACGTTTAACTGATGTGCTTTTACTGCCCCCTTTTGGTGTTTCCCTGCTGTGATTGCAAAGCAAAAGCACATCACATGATTAGTATTCCGTGCATTGGTTTGTGAATTACTGTGAGTCTATGTACAACCATGGCAGTGTTTTTTGAACAGAATATAGTCTCTTTAACACAAAAATTAGGAATAAATATCATTGAAACATTTATTTCAGGTACATAACCATAACACAAGATAACCATTATATTTATCAGCTTTTATGTTATGCCTGCATTTCCCAGTAAATAAAACACATAATGTATTAAAATAAAAGTTGATGAACAGTTATTTAGTATGACTTATATGGTGACACAGACATCAACTTTACCTCTGAGTAATGTCCTCCTCTTCTCACAATACTGGATGGTCAACAGCTTGATGAAGCGGCTTGAGTTGTTATTCCTCTGGGTCTTTGCATGACCAAAGACCTCCAGAATACAGTTCACCTGTGTATGCCATCAAACCATAAGAAATGTTACCAGGGCATACACAGCTTCATCATTCCTTTGATGATTCTTTTGCTTTTTTCCAAACGTATGTTCCATGCTTTTCCACTGTGAACCACTAGATGTCACCATGCCTCTATCATATGTAAATTGAGTAGTATTATTTTAGTTTTTTCCCCAGGATGATTATAGAACACGTTGACCTACATATCGACTTCATGGCGATGACTTCATCAGAATAAAGCTACACTTTGCTTTGAGAGACTGGTAGACGTTCTCACAGAGCTGGGGAACCATGTGCACGGCACTATCGTCATATCATCATCATGTGATAAAGCAAACACAAGCAGCACAAATGAAAAATGCTCATATGAAGGTGCCGACAGAAATGGAGGATTTAGGCTGGATTAAAGAATGGATTTTTTTAAAAATAATAATTTGACATACCAAAGTGTTTTATCTTATCTACTTTTAATGCATATTTGTCTTCAAATGTCTAGTTTTTATCTATTGACCAATATATTATATATATATCCTAATTTATATGCCTTGGTATGGACATTAACCATTGTGGTTTTTTTTTTTTTTAATAATTTTTTTCAGTTAGTTCTCGCTAGTTAGTTTGCAAAGTAGAGCAACAATGATGTCCTCTTTTAAAATGACACTGAGACCATTTTCACTGCTGCAAAGTCATCCTGTTCATACAGACACAGCACAGAGAAACATGTTAACAGTAATTTAATGATGCAATCACACACATGGTTTGAATGCTTAACTAATGTCTTTAACAAATGAACAGCTACCATAAAAAACGCTTTTCTACTTAAACAAAGGACTCCATACTGTGATGTGCTAATCCACGTATTAGTTGTTTTTCCCATAGCCACAGGAAAAACAGTAGGATACAAGCATACTTGAGTCTTCATCATATGCCATCTCATTTTTGTTTAAAAAGATTACGTGGGAGGAAGAAGTCACAAAAAAACCAGAAACACATTAAGCAAAGCCATATACCAAGCATGAACGCTACATATGACGACAAACTGAATTGAGTATGTTGCGTAACTTGTTTATCATAATGCAGACAGACAAGTCTAGACTCACATGTTTCATTCTGGGTTCCAGTGCAAAACCTGCAGGGCTGGAGCGAGCTGTCAGATGCCTTACAATGTGCTTACAAACTTCTGTTTTTCCAGAACCACTTTCGCCACTAGAAAAAAATATCAAAAAGAAGACGGAAATTTAATGTCTTGAAGTGGGTGACATTATCACGGATCTCTTATCCTTTTACCTGTGATTGTTGATTTGACAAAATGAACATATCGAGAGCTTCTCAAGTGTTGTATTACTTGTAATATCTATTCATGCAGCATATCAAAATACTGATCTATGAACCAAACCAGCTAAAAAGCGCCTTTTGAGTGAACCTTTTAAAAATGCTAATATCACAGCTACCCAATAGCTGAGCTGATGGAGTGAACATTACATGAGCATTAATGCTTTGAGGAGTGAGTCCTCTGGTTTGTTACTAGATGGACCATTTTGATTCATGCCATGTCCCTGCTGACTTTCCCCACATTTGTTGTTTCTAAACTGTCTAAAGATGGCAAGAAGAAGAAGAAGAAATTATCCAAAAACATTTTCTTCTGCATCCATTTGTTTTAATAGGCACAGCTCATACAATGTCACTTTCACATCATAGGAAACAATACAAATCAAATCTATACAACTGAATCATGTCCTTTCACACTCTATTCATCATGAACTGGCTAGGTCACTCTTGGACAGCAGATTTTCATTTCAATAGGATTTTACTTGACGCAACAAATTACAATTATATTAAAATCACAGACTTTCAAACAGATTTTGTGCTGTTTGTCACTGTTTAAAGGGGCACATGTGCACTTACACTCTTGTACCGATATTACCTCTTGCTGCTTTATGCGTTTTTCTGAACTTGAATCAAAATTTCTAACATTCTTGAAATAAAAGGCTGTTTTGCCTACTAACATTATGTAAAAGTAAACGCAAATGTTTTCAAGTTTCAAGCCACTGAAAGTATTCTTGCAACACCAACCATCTGTTACTTCACAAGAATGGGTGTGAGGTTTTAGTCATGAGGGTGTTTCCAACATATGTCATGTTCCTTACACCTCCACCCACCTTAAATCACCCCATCAGGGACCCCATCCCCTTATATTCACAATATATTGCTTCTTTTATGCATCACTAATATTGGTCCACCACCATTTTCCACACATAATGTTACTGCTCCAACTTATCTGCCACTCACAGCCTGTTTTCAATTTGGCAATGAGTGGATATTAAATCTGATGTAAGGTTCCTCTGCAGTACAAGCTCTGACACACACCGGCATGCAGAGAGTTGAGACCAGTGTACTAACCACACCAAGCAGATGGCTTCAGAAGGTCAGAAGCCCTTACTAATGACCACAGTGAGCTGTGCTGTGCTGTTTGTGTGTATGTGTGTTGCTATATTTCCTGCTAATGGTCCTGCTGAGTGTGAAGTCCAAAGGCCTTTCTATCGTCTTTTCATTTACCAGTTTTTATTAGATTTCAAGGGCATTTTGTTAGAGCACTAACCTCGGGGGATCATAGCTGCTGATTGCCTGTAAACGTGTAGTGTTGTCTGTGTGTGTGTGTGTGTGTGTGTGTGTGTGTGTTTCTTAACCTATGTGTGTTAGGTAGAAAAAAGAACAGGAAGCTTGAATTAAAGTGTGACAAGAAAAAAAACAGAAAAAGAAGAACAAAATACAATACATAAGAATGAAGGAAGCCAGTGTGTATGTGTGTGTGTGACAGTGTCCAATGCATGTATGAATGTTTGTGTGTGTGATGGAGATGGATAGACTCTGGCCAGGGCACATTAACTCTCTGCCAGATTGGTTACAACTCAGCGGGAATGTCACTGGAGAGCCGGAACAGGATTTAATTGCAATCAGGGAGCTCCTCTGCCCAGCCGAGGACAAAAAGCACAACGCAACAATGCTCCAAGAAAACATTCCTCTCTGTGTGATCGCTGAACTGGCCTACAGCTACTCCCAGGCTGAGAGCTATTAATCTCCCAGGAAGTATTTAACAGGTGTAAGGCAGAGGGGGTGTGGACAAACCAGGTGGCATCCAGACCTTTCTATTATTCTAGCAATTATTCCGCTCTGTTGACATGTTCGTCTCTGCATCCTGAGGCAGAGTTGAGTGTTTGTGTTTGTGTGATGTACCTCAAGATGAAACACTGGGGACGTCTCTCCTGCAGCATCATGTGATACGCCCTCTCTGCTGAGGAAAATATGTGAGGAGGCAAAGATGAGCAGAGGCGACCTGTAGAGCTCAGGTACAACTGACTCACCTGAAAGAGAGACAGAAGATGCAGGCTGTTAAGAAATTAGGTAACAACCTTATATAATATGCAAATGCCAAGGGTTGAGTAACAAGGATAAAGTTACAGCAAAACAGTAAAACCACCTTTGGTTTTACTTTCCATGCCTGTGTTTGTTTGTGTGTCAGGAACACATATGCTTTAATATTTATTACAACGTATTCAACAGAAAGTCAGAATGAATAAGAAATGAGTAATGCAAACTGTTACCAATTTAAGCACAATACACAATATAAACCAACAACTGCAAATGTGACCCAGATACTCAGCCTGTCTGGATGTTTTTTATATAACAACCCAGAAGCCAGAAAACAAACATGAAAAGATTAATTCCAGTGCACAAAATAAAAAAGTAATATGAATTTCTCAGCGCTGGTGTCTTAGGGGTGTATATTGTATTCTGCAATAATAATAAATGTATCATCAGACTGACAATGATCAGTGTCCTGGTTTACTTTGTATACATATCATACCCCTTTAACTTATCTTGTGGCTGGTTTGTATGTTGCAGGACTTGTAAACATCTGCAGGATTTGGAAAAAGCCCTGTTTATTTTTTTAATTAACTTACTCTATGTTTGCATATTAACATACTTTATTAAATAGGTACAAGAATGAAGAAAAATTATTCTAGCCATTGTACCACTTTACATGGATTTATAGTTCGTAGAGAGCCGTAAGGTTTGTATGATTACAACCCTATCTGCAAACTAATTCAGCAGATGTGTGATACATTTGAGGCATGTGGTAGAGGGAAGTGATGGGCTGTGGACCACCGGACCAGAGGGGGTGACAGACAGCCAGCAGATCACACATGTTGTGACATATGTCCTTCTTATTCTGGCTCCTCCACACACTCTCTCAGTTGGGTATGATGCCTGGAGAAAATCCAGACACAGCTAGGGGTTGGACAATCAGGGGGGGCTGGCTTTATTCTGCATGGCAGGAGAAGTTGCCTCCTCCTGGCTCTCCATGGTCCACATGGGCAAACCTCAAGCTGCCATTGTTTTTGTGATAACATTATGGAGATGTTTTTGAGATGGAGAGTTTTTTCCAACATTTGAAGAATTGTGAAAAAGAACGTCGCTGTAGGATAGAACTAGTTAATTCTATTATTCTGTTCTCATCTCTAGTCAAAATATCTCATCATACTTAAAATAAGACATAATCACCTAAAGAGTAAGTTTTCAGTGAGATATAAAGAACTTATTTTTAGACAATAGAGCTTGAAAATCTTATTTCAAGAAATCTTACCAAGACAATTTTCACTTGTTCCATTAGCAGATTTTTTTTTCATGAATTAAGCAAAAAAAATTTCATTAAGCAAAAAAAAATCTGCCAATTGGAACAAGTGAAAATTATCTTGGTAAGATTTCTTGAAATAAGATTTTTAAGATCTATTGTCTAAATATAAGTTATGTTTTCTCACTGAAAACTTACTCCTTAGGTGATTATGTCTTATTTCAAGTGTGATGAAATATTTTGACTAGAAATGACACAAATACACTAGGTGATATTTAGATTTTTGCAGTATATATATATACAATATATTTTTTTCCCCTGTTATAATTGGGTTTTTGAAAATTGTCTCTTTTTTGCACAGTACAGTGGACAGGGTTAATGATGTCTACATGTACATGAGACTGAATATGTGTTTATGTGAGTGCTTCTCTAAACTGGATCCTTCCTTAGTTGATGTAGTCAGCTTTATGCTGTGTATCACTGACAGGAAGGCTGCATTATTTATCAGCCACAAGGTCCATTTCATCTGTTCATGTCCTGTCTATATTGTACGGCAAACGTGTCTTCTTTTATGGTATGGTTTCGCATGTAGAGTTAATAGACTATCAAATGCATATATCACAAGCATGAGTCACGCAGACATGCTAATGCAAAATGAGAAGAGATACTATAAAAGCCTGCTTACCAAAGTGGAATAAATTGGCAGCTCTTTGTTTGGATTGACCAGCAGTAGGATGTGTCCAATGTAGGTCTATAAAAGAGAGGGAGAAAAAGAAAGAGCATTCATAGTTCACAAACACACTTCTCTTTTATGCCAGAATAGCCACATGTTTTCAGTGTGAGTTTTCTCTGCTTTCAAATACAAAACATGACAGATCTGTCTATAAATACCACTGAGTTAAAATAGTGCTGTTGTTCCATCCTTTGTCATTAATATTCATGGTGGTGACAATTATCAATACTGTAGCAGAGGAGGCAACCCTCTATGTAATACCCTTTTTCCAATAAAAACAACAAATCTGCCCTCCCACACAGCACTCCCACAAACCCTGAGGACACAGAGATAAAAATAACTTCCTATTCCGGCCACTTTCCACTAAACTGCTAACCCTCTGTTTCTAACAAAGGGTCCTGGAGGCTGTTAGATAGTTAACGCTCTCTCCCCTGGGAGAACACAAGCACTGCTGACACTCTAACATGCGCTGTCCTTAGGCCGTGGCTCAAGGTTAATGACTTGAACAAATTCCCACTGCTTGCAGACACAGAGACCAACATTCATACAACTGACTTAATATCTCCCTAAACTTGAGAATGAAAAGGGCATGGGGAGGAGAAAGAGGAAGGAGGGTGAGTCACTTCTCTGAGTAAACGTTTTGTTTATTCCTATGATGTATTTGTCATAGCCTAGCCTTCATCAGTGTCTCCCCTCATATCCCTCTGCAGCTCCTCAGGGGTTTGGTGGGGCAGTGGTCCTTCTCTCCTGGCAGAAGGCAGCAGACCACTCATCAAAGCCCCCATCTCGGACCACCCTGCTGGGAACATATGGAGCGTTCGCTGCCTTTGTCCTCCCCGATTTTTGCCCTTCAACACATCTCTTCTTTGTTAATGTTTGAAATGGCCTTTATTAAGCATGAGGTCAGATAGCCCTAAGGAGAAGTCTGTCCGTAGAAACATAAAATGTCCCCATTCGCTTTTATCTTTTAGAAATACATGGAGAGGTATATATTTTGAAAGCTTCCTTGTTTGGGATTTTGTTTACTGGACACAAAGTAAGATAAAATGTGTGAATGTGTCCTGTGCACTTCAACACACTGCATAAATCAAAATCTTACCCAGTGTATTTTTCTCATTTCTCGTCAAAATATCTCATCGCGCATAACATAAGACATAATCGCTTAAAGAGTAATTTTTCAGTGAGTTATAAGAACTTATTTTGAGACCATAGATCTTGAAAATCTTATTTCAAGAAATCTTACCACGATCATTTTCACTTGCTCCATTGGCAGATTTTTTTGTTCAATTGTAGCAAAAAAAAAACTAATTTTGTTCTTATATCTCACTGAAAAGTTACTCTAGGTGATTATATCTTATTTTAAGGGTGATGAGATATTTTGACTAGAAATGAGAAAAATACATTTGATAAGGTTTAGATTTTTTTTCCAGTGCAAAAGAGGAAATTTGCTCAATAAGACTGCTCAGATGGCCTGTGACTGTTTAACTTTGTCCACTCCTGTCCAATTCCTTCAACACTTTTTGCTCTTTCAAATAGATGCTATGGTATCTAGCCCTCATTAGTGTAAATTCTCATTGCATCTCTTTTCTTCATCCACCCCTCAGTCTCTCTTTATTGTCATCCCCTTATCCGTGTCCCCTGCTGTGGCTAACCGTACTGTCTGTCGCCCATCTGGGTTTCTATAATAACAGACTATTACTGCCACTTCACAGAGAAGAGAGTTCACCAGATAGCTCTACATTGATCTGTCTCCAATCTTTATAAAGCTCATTCCCCATGGAGTAATATGGGCCAGACTAGAGTTTTAAAAGAAAGAGGGAAGTGACAGCAATATAAAATGGACCAATTGTCTGAGATAAAAGCATTTTCCTCTTGAATATAGTTATGGATTTGTCTTTCCGATCTAAATGTTATTGACTTTGCAATTTCATCAAAATAAGCATGTGGATCTGTGCATCTAGTACATGCATGCTTTCCACTATAGTCAAACTATACTATATATGAATATATTAGGGGGGAAACTGTCTGAAGTACACACAATATGACCCCCAACATCATACCCTGGACATAAACAACACAACACTCCACTACAGATAAACAACGAGAATGGCCCACTTAAGCCCAAGAGACAGAATAGAATATGTGCTGGACTTTCTCTGTGTTCTGATGAATGTTTCATGTCAAGTAGGATTCTTTGAAAACTAGAACAAGTGCAATGGAAGCATACATAAATCTGGTCATTGCCGAAGCGCTTCTGCATCTCGTAGAGAAGGCTGCTGTCAGTGAGCTCGCTGAGGGACGCCAGGTCATCATTGGGTGCAGGAGGCATCAGCTTTACCTGAAAAAATTTGACAAGTGTTAAAAAGAATTTACTGGCACTTCTGTATAGACACATGGATTCTGCAGGAGTCAACGGGTTATTAAGACTCTTTAGGACCAATTCAAGATCATTATTAATGGAATCTAAGAACACCCCCAAAAAAATCCAAAACATATTTAGGAAACTTGCAGTCCCAGAATAACTTGCAAATAAAATTATTCATTCATTCATATTAATTCACATTCAACATAACCATTAAACTGAAAATAGTACTGTGAATTCAATGTGTGTAGACAACAACACTGCTCTAAGGTCCTTTCCGTTATCTCCTACTGAGCGTTGTTGAGCCTCGACATTTTATCTGAAATTCAGATCAATGGATTTTTAGACATTTCAAGGACGTTCAGAGATATGTAGCAATGTTTTCTCACCCTACACTGAATTAAAAAGTTATATAACTCCTCTGAGAGAGGAGGATGACTCTGACGTCCATCAAAATTTTCTTCAGACTTTCCAAACTAATAAAGTGGTGCATGTTGGAGATAAAAGAAAAACTGCCAGTTCTTTAACTCTCTATGTGTTAGTAAGTTGGTTGTAAAATGACAGCACCTGTTCCAGTTTGCTGGCTCCAGAGCTGAAGGCGCCATCAAGGACATTGTCTTGAGAAGGCTGCCGGCTCAGGGCTCCGCCTGCTTCTCGGAACATTGCACACTTCTCCAGGAGACTGTCCCGCTTGGAGATAGGAAGACCCAGGGGACTCCTGTGAGATAGTTGGAGGGTTAACTAATAATAATAATAGAAATAACAAAATAAATAGAAGAAGCACTAAAAGTAAAAACACGATATTTATAATTGGAAGACAAAAGAAAATCAGTGCTGTCAAACGTACAAGTTCTTGACAGGAGTGTTGAGATCATGCAATCCACTGTCATAGTGTTGGTCAGTGGAGCGCAGAGGAGCAGAGGGGTCCTTTAGTCTCTGCAGCCAGTTCTCCTCTGCATTCAGTAGCATTTCAACTATAGGCTCTGATGCAGCAATGTCTGGGAACATGAATAAAAGCTCATCAGCGTGGCATTTTGGTGTGAAATTTAACAGAAAAAGAAGAAAGAAGCAAAGAAAACAGCAACAAAAAAGCTGCTAGAGATCACAACTGCACAACTAATTCATCTAAAACTATTTTATGACTGTGACTGAAGCTTTCTGTATGCATTTAAAGGATTTCAAGCATATGCATGGTATTCAGACCTGTATAAACTCAGGAAAAAAGACATTGAAAGTATGGTGATGAAGGTTTAAATATTATTTTCTAACCTTTATGGCTTTACTTCATTGACTTCTTTATTTTTATGTGTTGCAATCTGTTGCAATGCTAGAACTGTTACTACGAGAACTTTGTCTTGCTCTGTGAAGCACTTTAGTTACACTATGAAAGGTGTGAAATAAATCGAAGTTGAAGTTAGTATCTCAACAGTTCTCCACTCTCAGCCCTAAAACCACCTGATACTCTCTTTTGTCTTATACTCTTTTTTGTCTTTGATTCAGTTTTCACCCATGCCAGACGTCCTTTCAAATCCATGTGGATGAACCTGCACTGCTGCACCATGTGAACCCCACTGTGCATCATCCACTGTGCTTAAGAGGAAAGGGGAGTTAAGATCCCCCCCTTTCTGTAATGAGGTCTAACAGGGCACAAGGGAAAGGAATGGCTTCATCCTGTCTTTTTATTTCAGTGTGACTGACAACCCCCTAGACTCCCATCTTTTGCACTGTCTTTCTGGAGAGTGGGGGGCTCTAAATAAAAAAGGGGTGATTGTCTGAGTCTCTAAGGGGTTGTCTCACATCTTTTCTAGGCCTATGTGTTAGAAGAGGCTATTGATTAATGCTAGAATAAGGCAGTCAAAGCCATGGGAGGGAATTATTAAGACAGCTAAGATATATAATTCCACATGTAGAAGTTAGAAGGTATAAGCAAAGCTACACTCAGTGACACATTCACTGCTATCACACTACTGCACTTTAACTACAGATCTCAATTGTCCTTTTCTTTCATCTGATTTAGTAGGTTTTAAATTAGGTTTAAACTTAACTCAATTTAATCCTCCTTTCATTTGTCATACATGCATGTCTATAAATTTGCTTGTATACTGTATGAATATTGCATGTCTACCTTCATGACACATTTTAATGCTAAACCACTTTGATTCACAATACAACATAAATAGGGAAGTTAAAAAATTAAACTTCTCTATCTATAATATGACTCTTATTGGCTCCAGCTTACTAAAACATTTTGTATATAATACCTTTTATTTATATCATGATCTGAACTATCACTATGCATTAACTGAGAAATAATTTTTATGAGTAAATTGCACAAAAATATGTGGCATAAACTAATCGGGGCTCTTTTATGTACAATGTCTGCCTTTTAAAACACATTTTTGAACACATACATTTAGCTATCAGCTGTACAAAAATAGTATCCTTCCAAAATTGAAAACAAAAAAAAAAAAAATCATGAATGCTATTAGACAATGATATATTACCTCATTCCCTATTAGCAATTAGCATCTCTCCAGCTTTTACAGTTAACACCTATATTTCCAGCTGTCAGATATTAATAAATTACTTTTCACTTTCAGATTCAGACAGTCAAACAAATACCCTAACCACGGGCTAATTATGAATGTTCTGCATTCACTATGAATACTGTGAGAATGTATTTTACATTAACTCTTTAATTAGTTCATTTTAACAAGCTCAGCTGAATATGTCAAAATCCATTTCCTCATTTCTTTGCTTCATTAGTTCTTATTTGCTAAAACACACTTTCTCTCTGCTGTGTGCACACATGTATTTTCCTGCAAATGCCTCACTGTGTTACCTGAGGGCTTGTCTTGGTTGCAGTTCAAAAGGGTAGGGTTAGCTCTGTGTTTCAGGAGCTGGCTAATGATGCTTGTCTGCAAAAGATGGGAGAAACACTCACAGTCATTTTCATTACAACCTATAAAAATATCTCTAGCACAATATGCTGTATCACTCCTTTTTATTTCCTTCAAACCATCCAACCTAAAATCAAGTTTTATCTAAAAGTGCAGATACACAGATATGTAAATGTGATATATATTGTGATGCAGACATGGGGAGATAATTTAAATGGTGAGTGCAACAACCTACAAAGAACAGTAAAAAGTCCTGACATGTAAAATTGGCATCTCCTGTGTAGGATTTAGGTTCATGTACAGTATGTTCAGCAGTCCTTAAAGGCTGGGTGAAGGGGATTACAGATCAAAGGCTGTGGCCATTAATGAATACATACATTTCAACCAATCACAAACAGTTAATGAAGCACAATACATATAGGCAGCTGGATGCCATTTGACTGTTATTATGAAGGTAAAGTATGTCAATCAATAAAACCATCGATCAATCATCTAATGAATTCTAAAATCTCTAAATCATTCGATGATTGATTGAATGTTACTTTCATGCCACTGTAAAATCATCTATCAGCTAGAGACAACTTAATATTTTAAGGTTTTCTAAATTTTTATGGACATCATTCAAACATATTGGTTTAATCAGATACAGATGTGTCTCAGATGTCTATTCACCAAGATGTTAAAACCATTCAACACTAAAATATTAAAAACTTAGTTAGTGTAGCCACAATATCACAAAGACAGGCTAAATTAATTCTATAGTTGTGAAAATATTAAGCTCTTAGGCACTGCTGCATTGTTGCACTGCCATGAAAATAGGGCCTCAACATTTAAAATTCTGAGCTGATGATGCATGCAGCATATGTGACATATGACAGGGTATACAAGTGATTCTCTGTCTGCGGATATCCTTTTATAATGAGCCCATCTTCCATCACATGTCACAGTGCAGTAACCCTGTAGTCACCTACCCTCATTTCTATACACAGTGACATGCGATGGCTGTCACCTCTGTCCTACCCCATGCTGTCTTGGTTTTGCTTTTAACCTATGCTCGTACAGGTCTGAAGTCTTCCCCTATGTCTCATTTCTCTGTGATCCTCTGCAATGTTTCTGCACCCTATGCTCCAGCAGTCCTAACCTTCTCCCTGGAGAAGCAGTGCTTGAAGAAGTGTGATGATCTAGGTAATCTATGAATACAGAGGTTTTTTTTAATAGTGTGTGTGTGATGTGCTCAAGTATCTGATGAGTTATTTAATTTTCTCATATCTCTGCAATTTTCCAAAAGATGGCATCACTCCAGCACTCACTGCAGATCAATAAATATGAAATTATGGTTTCAAGATCACAATGAGATGAAATGAGATAATTAAATGTTTGGTAATTAAATGCACCGAGGGGGGTTTGATGAAAATATAATAACCCAAATTACCTGATTTGTTGCGTTTTTACCATATTATCTTTTATTTAGCTGCAGTGCGACAACTGTTCAAAAAACGTCTTTGAGGGAGAAGTCAGTAAAGTTGGATAGCCGTACACATCCTCCCCTGCTCTGGACAAATGCATATTTCTGAGAGGATTATTCTTTGGCAAGCTGCTTTTTTTCTCAAACTTGAACACCTTGTAGTTAGGTTATATCTAGGTTAGATCATGTTTCCACCACAAAGAATGAACTTCTCATGAGTTTGTATGGGACTGAACTGGTTTCAGTGTCGTTGTTTTGAAGTGCAAACATATTCTCCCCAAGTGAACTGCATGAAGAAGCAAACAACAATTTAACTGCACTAAAAATTGCAGGAAAATAATCACATAAACTGTGAAGTGATAACTGAAATGGCAACTTCAATAAAGTATGAAACTGTCCATCAAAGAAAATTGATTTTCACGAGCTTACATGCTATCTCAACTCTTAAAAAAGATTAAAAACATAACAAGGATGTGTATTACACTTGATTACTAATTTTCTATAGGAGTTTCTTACTGTAGCTGAGTCCCTCCTCTGCAGTACAAAAGAGTGACTCAGCACATTCAGTAAACTAACTCTGACCCATGCCAACAGCTGGTCAAATATGAGTCTACAGTATCTCTGCTCACCACAAACCCTGTCAGCTGCACTCGCACCCTATAAATACTGACAACACGTCACTAGCTGCTGAACATGACGGGAGGGCTGTGAAAAGGTCATCAGTCCACGGAGATTAGTAAGGACCCAGTTACCTCTTTGCTGATGTAGAGTCACATTGATAATATTTACTGCTGCCTTTATTCCTTCTGGGCAGTGAGGCGAGATGAGCATTAAATACTATTTGAGATTAAAGTTAAAGTACTCCAGAAAATTAAACTTTTAGATCATTTTTGTACTTGCTATACTGGCAGTGCTTTCAAGTGTACCTTCATTAGAAAACAGACTGAATTAATCCAATCCCAGCAGTGTTAAACTGTATTTTAACACCCTGTCATTTATGTTTAAAATCCCACACAAAATTATTAAATTCCTTTCCCCTAGAGAAAGCAACTTAAAAAGCCCTGACTCAAACCGCAGGAGCTAAGAGCCAGGGTCAAACTTATCACAAGGCAGAGAGAGGAAAGCTTAATTAGCTGCAGTAATAGGGTCATACATCTTCTTAAAGGGTCAGTCTTGTACTAATGCCACACTGCGAAAGGCGTGTTTGGGCTTAATGTACCAGCTAGTCTTACACTTGCCAGCCTATGTTACCAGGCAACAGTTTGCCTCTGCCTCATGTAAGCAAAACATCTTATTAGTAGAACCAGTGATTTACTTGGCTGGATACATACACATCTTGAACCTTAAAAGTCTTGTGTTATGGGCATGTCACCGCTAGAGCAGCTACAAGACAAGGGTAACAGGAAGTGAGTGTTTAGAAGGCTTTGGGAGTAGTTGGTATGCAGGAGGCAAAGCACTGGCACCAGTAAAGGGCTGATGGCTGAGGTGATTTAGCACTTCAACAGAAACCTAATCGATTCTCCAATCCTCTCGACTGCCACTCCTAAGTCAGATGCACTTACATACTGAAGTACATATGCACGTGCTAAGTACCTGCCAAAGTCCAAGAATGGAAAAGATTCTAGGAGGACATCACTTCATTCAGAGGAATGTCATGTACAACATTTTTAAATTTAGATCAATGACTAAATCAAGAAAAAAAAATCTCATAGATATGAATGGAAGAGAGAGAGGTTGTAACAACAATGAATTTTTAAGGTGCACTCTAGCGGAAAAAGTGGCTTCAGGCTGGTTGAAATTCAGATTCTCTCTGTCAGCAGACATTCACACAGCACATAAATGTAATTAAATATTGCATGTGTTGGGGTCAGCAAGATTTTAACAGGATCACTTCCTTCATAGTTGGAAACCTTCCAAAACACCAGAGCACATAGCTTCAGCAGATCACTCCCAGCCCATCTGGAACTCAATCTCTTTTCCTCTAAGAGAGAGACCATTAAACCGCTCATTTAAAATGCTGTAGTAAATGCATATACTTTGCTGGGTCTTGCCAGTAGTTTGACTCTGATCAATAAGTCCAAAAAGAGCAGTTTATCAGAAACTGCACAGGGTAACTGGAGGCATGTTTCTCAAAGGAACAATCCTTCCATCAATATGTCTTTCATTTCATTAACAACATTGGATCAATGCAGATAGATGAGGTGAAATTAGGTCACTACTTAATTAATGTCAACATGTTTCGGCATTTTGTAATGCAGCTGTGACTTACCTGTCCATACTTAGAAGCCAGGTGGAGAGGCGTCCAAAAACTGCTGTCTGCAGGATGAGGATCTGCCCCACTCTCCAACAACACAGACACCACCTCTCTGTAACCACTAGCACATGCTATGTGGAGCTTAATGGAGAGACAGTGCAAGCATCATCAGGGACAAGAATGCTTCACTTACAGGACAGAGATGACACAAGGTTTGCTTAAAAGAACAGTGTGTAATGTGAAGATATGCTATTTATTAAAAATAGGTACCTCACCTGACTGACTTCATTGCCTATATCCACAATAACAGTCTGTAAATTGATTTCTTACAATTTTGCATTAAAATATGCCTTACTGCAGTGTTTTTAACCTTGAGGTCGGGACCCCACATGTGGTCACCTGGAATTCAAATGGGGTCGCCTGAAATTTCTAGCAATTGATAAAAATGTAAAAAAAAAACAAAAAAAAAAACAACTTACTAATAAAAAATATATGGTGAGTTGAGAGAGACAATCACAATACATAAAAGACATGACAAACTGTGAAGCTGAAACTGAAGCACTGTGGTTCTGTTCATGTGTCAAATGTTCATTGTGGTCGGTTTCAGATGCTGCAGCTCTTTCATAATTCCTAGTTTGAGTTATTGTTTGTTCAGTATTAATTGTCAGCCTTGTAAATACAAGCTGGACTGACTGTACATATCCTGACCAAGGAAAATCAAATTCTCACTTTGTGCAGTAATCTCAACATGACTTTTCTGCCTCCATCCATAATAATATACATTATATAACCTAAATGTCATCTATAATGAATATTTATTTGCAATATAGTATAGCAAACTATTACGTGATCAAAAACAAATTAATTCTAACAAAAAAAAAAAGTCTCCCTTTTGAATGTCTGGAGTCACCAGAAATTTGTGATGTTAAAGTGGGGTCACAAGCCAAAAAAGGTTGGGAACCACTGCTGTATTGAAAAGCGTAAGAACCAAAGAAGACTCCAACTATTCAAACTCGGTGGTATGGGTTCTAGGGGGTAACTGGTTGGACCATGTGGAAATTTATACTGATAGGTCAAAAGATTTAACATCAGGAAAAGCTGGGTTTGCTTTTCATATCATCCAATTTGATGCTGGCTATAGCAAAAGGCTGCCAGAAAGAGTGTCAGTGTACACATGGGATTACTGCAATTATATGTGCATTACGTTGGACAGAAGACATGAGACAAGACAGTAGTGATTTGCTCTCACACTGCATCTGTTTTGACCTCAATGGGCAACAATAAGGACAATGCTCAGCCAGATCTGGTCACAGAGCTACTTACTGTTTTACTTCAAATTGAGCAGGCAGGTGGATGTGTGGGATTCCTAGGGATTCTGCAAATGTGAGGGTATATGGAAATCAAATAGCAGACAAAGCAGCAAAAGGGTCCTTGAAAAAGGAGCTTGACCACAAAATAATTCCAGGGGTACTTGAGTGGAAATCCATTATTAAAAAGTATATCACCAATGTGGGCGGCACGCTGGTGCAGTGGATAGCACTTGTGCCTCACAGCAAGAAGGTCCTGGGTTCAATTCCAACACCAGTCGGTGGGACCTTTCTGTGTGGAGTT
>JAPTYQ010000015.1:16238700-16251097 GCA_029814465.1 Ostorhinchus cyanosoma | reverse complement strand
TCCATGACGAGGACACCCTCACTGTAGATATAAACAGCTCATTCTAAAGTACCAAAAACACTATTCTTATTTTGAATGGGCACACACTAATGGAAAAAAATACTGTTCTATCCAGTTTCAACAGATTGCCCTTAATCTTACACACTTGTAACCTGTAAACCCCCCATATTAACCATACGAACCACAGCTTTAATAACAGAACATCAGACACGTACCACTACTGATGAAAAGTCTCAATAGCATATACTTTAGGTTTACAGTGGTCCTAGCTGTATTAGAAAAAGTAACATGGTTCTAAAATGGGCTTCACTAAAAAGCAATCATGACATCTTTCTCTATAACCTCTGTGGACCCAGGCCTCGTTCTGTCAAAATTTTGACAGGTATTTGATGATGCTTTGAAGCGGCTTGATCTATTACAAAAGCATAGAGTATTTCTCAAACGACACATTCTCCTTTTTCTCCTTTTACCACGCCTGTTTGTGAGTCTCCATTTTTTTTTTTAAATATCAGGAGGGATTACACAGTATATTGTACATAATGTAGTGGCTGGCCGTCACAGTGTGACACGTTTTCTCCATCATATAGGACAGAAGGATGTGTTGAATCAGTGTGAAGTGGTGACAGCTGAATGATAAATAAATAACAGCTTAATGTCTGGAGACATTACTAGATATCTCAACTGGTGCATTAATTTAAGTTCATGCATTTCTTAGAACCTAGCTGTCAGAGGTACTGTCAGACACAACAACAGGTTTCCAGGGAACATATCCTTTAAAAAATAGAAAGTATCTCATAAAATACAGAAAAATATATAGTTATGCATGCTTTTTCTCCTTACTTCACATCTTCACACTCTCTGATTGATAGACAGAAGGTCGTTTGCTTCAATGAAAAAAGACTTCTTCTCTAAACAGAGCTGATGGAGCCTGAGAATCCATGTCTGGAGGATAGATCTGTGCAGTCTGATCAATAATGGTAGGTGGCTTTGCAGAGGACTGGTTGTGAATGTGCATGCACGCACATTGTACCACATGGTTGATAATTACACTTCACAAAAGTGACAGGACACCTCAGTCTGTTAACACATACAAATCCTCACAACAAGCTCATGGCACAGCAGGGGAACAGTGGAAAAACCCACAAGCCACAAGTACTGACAGATTACTATAATATGAACAAGAGAGAAGCAGATCCCCTGAACAATTCTACAAAGTTACTGATGTGTATGTTCAAGGGGGATTTATTATATTTTTTGTTTCTAATGAATTTTCATAAATAGTGGTGACAATATTTTATTTTTTGTGAGAACTTTGAATAAATGAAATAATAAACTAATGGACTTTTTTTCAAACCCTGCCATGAATCAGAATCACACTAATTACAACAAATACTATATTTTATGATTATTCTGTTATACAGGGGAGACGTATTAAAAATTGATCCATTGCTGGAAGAGCAACAGCTGCTCCTATTCCGCTTGTATCTTGCTTCAAACAAGTTGAGAGATTGGTTTGGGAAAAGCAATTTAACCAAATGTCAGAATGCAAGTGAACCAGATGTTTGCATATGAGAAAGAAGTGGAGAAACAAGATGAGGTGCAGTATGCCTCTATCTATACGGTTGTGTGTTATACGTTTTTTTTCTTTTCCCTTAACCCTTTAATATCTACAAACCCTGCTTTTCCATTTCTTTTGCTATCACATTTCCCATTTTCCCACTATATTCACTGCTTCCTCTTTGTTCCTCCCTGCTCCTGCGTATCTGCTTCATCGTATTTTCTGTCCATGCCAACTGATAACGAAATAAGAAATTGTGTATGTGTGTCTAAGTGGGACATCTCTGATTACCTTGTGTCTTGTCAGCAGACTGAATTTCTGTGCTATCAATGAATCTAATTCTTGAGTCAACTCACTAAAAACAGACTTTAATTAGGACATAACAAGGGTTCACATAATCTCACTGTTTATCTCCTTCACTCCATTTTCTTGCAAAACCCTTCATCATCATTTCTTTGATTCTTGTGGGGCTAATCTTTCTCTCCCTGTCTTGTACTGTCACAAATTCTTAAAACACTGATGAGTCACAAAATGTCTTTCCATCTGTGTCTTCATTGCTCATGTTTTTCTACAGTATACACACTAAGAAGATAAAAAGGTCAAAAATAACAAGGCCATTAATCACTAGCAAAGAGTTGTTTTCATTTGTCACTTGTGCTGCTTTGAAACAGCCAATACGTCTTATGTCACACAGCAAGGTTTAAGGATAATAAGGAGGCTTAAGTCAGTAAATTGTGACATTTTTTGCTCTTTTTATACCTAATACACTGTAGTTACAATGCTCTTATTCAAGGAAGTCAGCACTGTAAATGCTTTTAAGGCAAGAAATTAGGTTTCCATTGTCAAGCTTGATAAGTCAACTCCAACTCTTAGGCTCTTAATGCCACAAATGAGCTTAGTGGGGATGCACCAGTCATACCAGATTTGGCTGTTCAATATGAACATTCAACTATTCCCTTTCGTCATCTAGCAATCACAAAATGAGCTTCAATTATGAAACTTGAAATGCAGCAGAGTCAAAGTTGCACCATGTGCTCTGGTACTGTAGGTATCCACAGGATTTCTGTCCTCCCTGCATTCATGTTAAGACCTCTGGATAAAGAGATGTACTACCTCAGCTGAGTTACATGCCAACAATACTGAGACTCCATTCGGGGCTTGCTTCCCAATTGCTTGCTTAAAGTTAAAAAAGTCATACTAAGATATGCATTTGTGCAACAGGTATGCTAGAAATATATTTATGCTTCCCTTTATTTGTTCATTTATTCCTTGTGTATCCAAATGTCATCATGAACACTGACAAATTAAATAAAAGATTATTCATCTGAGTCAACAGAGTGGTTATACTTGGATCAGGTGGAATATCAAACTATTGCATACCATAGCATGTTTTATTGTTACACTGCAAATTATTTGGTTCTTACCATGATAAAAAAAAACTTAAAGTAGATTTAGAAGTGTTAGATAATTTATCTTGTTTTAAGAGGTAATTTCTTATTTTAAGTGTTTATACATCTGTAGATGTGCTTATTTCTAGATTTAACAATCGTAATTCAAGAAATTTTATCAAGTGAAATTATCTTGCTGCATGGACAGATATTTCACTTGTTTTGAGTACTTTTTTCCTCAGATTTAGTGTTTTTATCTTGTTCTTAAACACCCCTTTTTTGCAGTGTGTTCACATGATATAAACTTTATTAAACTGCACTACTGAGGTTTTCAAATTTTTGCTCAGGCATTATAACAGAAACACATAGAGTGTCCCTGTTACCACTGTAATTAACTTTCACAACTTCCAGCTTGCACTGTTTTGAAGCTCTGCATCGTCACATGAATCCAATATGATTTGTCATCATGCCTTTAAGTAATCAGATCTGAAGCAATTTTTTAGGTTTTCTGTAAGAGCTGTGAGAGAATCTAAGTGGAATCAAAGTAAACACAGACCCATTTCTGTCACTGTAGTAAATGCAACCTCACAAAGCACCTGTTAGATTCACAACATACATGCTGATGATCACATGTCAGATTAGTCTGTGTTAACAACATTCATGTTTTCCAAAAGACAAACATCACTACCACTGGGGTTGTTTGCTAGCATTTGTTGTGCCACTGGGTTTAGAGTAAAACTAAAAGCTGAATGATAATAAATGATAATCAGTTCAATAAATATACCCAAAATGACAGTAATGTTTGTACAGAGATTATCTCACTGACTTGGGTTCACTTCTCTGTTGATTTTATGTCTTGTAGTTTCAAAGGCTGATGGTTCAATGTCTGGTTTGGTTGTGTGTTTTGCACATAGGTGTGTTGTTAGTTTCATTTACATTGTTGTGCACTGTGACATTAACAGCGCACTTCAACTTTGTCCCAAAATTTACATCATTAGTAACATGCTTACAGCTGCGTATGACTTTCGTCACCAGTTACCATCAAATCTGTAAAACCCAAGTCATAGCCACAGTGTCATAAATCCGTAAGTCTTTCCATGATTACGTACCTGAATCTCTTCCGTCACAGTGAACAATTTTATGTATGTATGGATTGTTTATGGTAGAGTACACTTTGAAATTGTTCACTGCGAGGGAAGAGATTCAGGTACGTAATCATGAAAAGACTTACGGATTTGTGATACTGTGGCTATGACTTGGGTTTTACAGATTTGATGAAAAATTGGTGAGGAAGTCATATGCAGCTTTAAGTAAGACTCATTTCACCACAGTGTTTTCACTTTAATATTGTGGTGGAGCCAAATAGACTATGACAGTGCACCAGAATCTCTGTCATTAATGGTAAACATCGCTCATTATCAGGATGTATTCAGATGAGATCCATTCAAATTGATGCTCCTTGAAAGTGTTTGGACAAACCCTTAAGCCATAGAGACAGCCACAAATGTGCTCAATAGAGCATGACACAATGACATGAGGAATCCCTTGAATAACTTCTATTACAAGTAGATCTGTCCCTCATGAGAACTCATTTCACCTCACTCTACACTTTTGTTTTATCTAGGTCCAGTTTCTGCCTTGACCATCACTGAAAGGTCACAAGACCTTCCCATGGAGGGGAAGCAGTAGCTTGGTACCAGCTCAGTGACATGGTCCAGACTAGGCAGTAGGTAGGGCTTAAGGCACAGGTGTAGCAGATCTGATTCATGCCAAGCCAAGGACCCTTGGTTTCAGTGGGGTTGTTGCAATGGCACACCAGCTGCTCCCACAGACCCCAGCTGAACCTCACTGGCATCCAGGCAGCAGAGATTAACACAGTGACCTGCAAAGACTGCTCATAGGACTGACAGAGATACACGCAGACAGCTGGCTACAGCCTGTCAAAGATAAAAGAAACAGATTTTTTCTGCCAGTGTAGCAGAAATAAAACCAGTGTCTTTAAGAATAAAGCATGAACATTTCAAGAATGAAATGATTGGTATTTATGAGTTTTACTGTGAGTCTGACTGCAGCTGACTATGATGCAGTCTGTTTGACAAAAGCATAAAATGATCAAAACAAACAAGATATTTTTCAGCAGTAAATATCGACATTAAGACACACACTTTTTTCCTAGATGCCCATTTCGAGTACTTTAAAAGTTTTAAATTACACATAATAGAGATCATAAGAAGTTATTTTTCCTTGGTGGAATTATTGTTTGCTCTAAACAGCAGAGTACCATCTATCATCACATAAGGTACTTTTGTTCTTGAAAGCTTTTTATATCAGGATAAAAGCATCATTGTTCTCAGAAGGGCAGCCAGCATCCAGGACAAATAAATGTTTGACGTGTATGCATGAGCCAACATTGCATATTTGGTGGCAGCCTTGCTTCCAAATATTCACAATGTACATAGCCAGACACAATCCCACATACAACATCCACTCTTGGATCAACACACACCTTCTTTGTCATCATGGCGAATTATGGCGTCCTGTACGACATCCGCAAGGCTGAAGCGGACGTGATGTTTCTTCCTGTGGGTCGGTGGAATTCGCACCTTGATGCCGCTCTGCTGCCGCTGAAGACTCTTTTCCCTTTCATAGTACGCCCTAATTTGGTCACAGCGCATCCTCCTGACTAGCCGCTGGCGCTGACCAATGGGGAGAGACTCCAGCAGACACTGGTCTATCTCCATGTTCTGGCGAAAGACGTTACATAGCTGGAAACAACCTAGTGAGTGAAAGGAGATATGAGCTCAAGTCAGTATCAGATAGATAAATCAGATAAAGCAAATGTAATTCATGGATTATTTTTTTGCATTACAGCTTTGATGGCAAACAATCAGCAAAAAACTAGACTTGAGCGATTAGGTTACCCTAATAGGCCATGCTCAGAAATTGGTCAATTTTCACGTGATCGGCCATAACCAGTGAATGAAATTGAGCACAGGTCAAACTCCTGTTGTGCCGCATAGTCCGAACCGGGGCCGTTTCCAGATAGTCATATATGAGACAGCAATCAAGAATGTGAAGGGAGCTCATGTAGCTGACAGAGGTGGTGACAGGCGGGGGTGGGATTACACAAGGGGGGTGCGTTCAATGCTGTACGTACCACACACTGAGTACAAGCACACCACTATACGATTGTAGAAAATGAAACTTAAGATGCTTTACTAATTCTTCTAAGTCTCCCGCTGTTGTGCACCTCATTTTCTTTTCCACTACTTTCAGAAAGTTTCATTTGAGGGAGCAGGACTTTGTTTAAGGGGGTATTGCCCACTCTTGCCTGTGGGTACCGCTTTTGTGGAATTATTTGACCTGCCCAGCAGATAAAGTGGCATTCTTTTGACGCGGACCTGCATGTCAGGTAACCCACTGATCCACGCATCACTGCAAAGCATGTAGAAGTTGGGAATTCATAAATGGTGTTCTGATACATTCAGTGCAGGGATTCATCCTGTGCTCCACAAATGTAGAGACACTTGCTTTTTTTCCTGTTAGATTATTTAAAAGTAAATCTGGGTTGCAGCGTATAATATGTACAGTCTATGATGATGTGTCACTAAAGCAGATGGTCTGAGCCACGTCAGAATATAAATTGGGTGTGTATGATAATGTTCCTTCAAATATGATAATTTTCAGCTCCTGGTATGATACGAAAATCACTAAAAACCAGGAGTTTCAATCAATGCACCTGTTTTCATACAGAAAACCTGGCAACTTTTTGCACACTTTTCTTCTATTCTTAAAATAAATGTTCTAATGGCAAAGTTACATTGCAATGTCTTGTGTGTTGTGTTTGGAAAAAAATGAAATCGGAATCAGTTAAAATCAGTATCGGGTGTCCAAGCACCCAGCAAATTGGGATCGGCCCAAAAAAATTGTAATCAGTGCAAGTGTAAAAAAAGCATTTGAATACAGTTTGAGCTCAGATGAAAAACCACACAGCTGCTATCAGTATCACTTCCAAGTCATCTGCATCTGTGTTACTGTTATGTGTGTCTGTTTGTATATAATTTACCCAGATGGTGTGTGGGCATTCATTTAGTATATTTACTGTAAAAGATATTTGTTGTGTTGTTTGGCCCCTGAGGTGAGCAGAGACACACATCACATCGCAGCATCTGTGGGCTGTGTCTCCAGCTCCAAAACTGTGTAGTGATTCTCATGACTCTGCATAATAATACCCATGCCCCTTGTCACCGTCCACAGAACTTAGCCAAACAGATCTCTTCACATGGCAACAACTGTTAGCTGTTTAAGTCTACTTGAATAGATAGAGTACAGTTTCTGTGCAATGGAAAACTCAAAATAAGATTCACTGACTATATTCTGGTAAAAAAAAAAAATCAAAGGACATGCAAACTTTATCCATTAAGTATGAATCTAGTTTTAACATCTTTAGTGAAGAAGATCTTATATAACACACACAAATTCAGGTCACGGCCAGTCCAGATGACAAGATTTGCAGAGAGAGTTTTTATTTGGATTTGTCTTTATGACTCACCAACTCATTTCTCTTTGACCCTGATGTCTATATATCTCATAAATTCGTGATCCAAATTATGAGCTCTCCTTGGAATACACCACATTGGTCTGTTGGAGAGTGATTCTATGTCTCTGTCTGTGAAGTGACTGTGCTACTTGTTGTACCCATGTTACACTCCTTTACACTGTGTCATCTGTCATCTCTTTGCATATGTACAAACTGAAAAGTCTTTAAACATTACTCGTGACCATGAAAGCAACAGCAACATGCAAATCGTTTTCAACAGCCCTTTAACGGGCATTAGTTGGCTGTTGTTACCTTGTGTCTACTCTATATAAAGAATTGCTGGATCTCTTCTTAAGTGTGTTTAGACCAGATCGTTATCAGGCTGAAACAAAACAGTCCATGAAGATTTATATAGCTCCACTGTTTCTATGTGTGACTTTTGCCTATTCGATAAACATCTACAAATATAAACACCTGCCCCCTCCACCCCTCTTTTCCACACCCATACACACACATACAAACACATACACATACACTCCTCCTGCACAATGCACCAATACCATCTGCTCTGTTAGACATTTTATAAAGCTTCTTTTGTGCTCAAGTTCCAGACAAGGGGGGCTCCTTATTACAGTGTTCAGGGCAGGTGTCAGCTACCACTGTATTTTAGTTTAAGAACTCAGCAGACACAATGACAAACACATAAACTAGAATTACTGCTTTGTGGGTCTACGTCTCTGCCAACCAGACCAAGTTACAGTTTACATTCATATCTATGCAAATGGAGTAAAATCCCTTGTATGTATATGTTATAATTGCACAACAAAGCGGCACAAAAATGCATTCACATACAAACTCCATTTCTTTACAGACCAGAGTCCTTCACACATCCCTTTATTTGCTTCTCCCCTCACCAAATAAGTCTTCTCTTCAGCCCTAATGATACGCAATTTGCAGTAGTTGTTGTGGTGAGTGTTCAGTCTGTGTCCACAGTAGAGAGTGGGTGCACTGAGCAGTTGCTCTCATGTATAAATATTTCAAAAAACAGAACTTGTCATCTCTTCTGGAGTATTAGGCCATGTATACTTCTCACATAGCACCTTTTTGTCCATCTAAAGGCCGGTCGTGCATACACTGTGAGAAAGAGGGTTGTATGATATTAAATGAACACAAAAACTCAGGTATGTTTGCAAACAGAACTGATAGTTTCACTAAGTAAGATTTTACTTTACAGTTGGGCGACTAAAGAAACTGAAAATTTACCTTTTAATCTATCCCATTTCATGCTATTTAATACGTATAGTAGAAAAGGCCGAGGTAAGAAGCAAAGTCTATAAACCAAAGTATTCCAGACAGTTTCTTATACCGAATGTGAATATGGGGAAGTCACACTGCATCTCCTTATCTTTGCTTCCATCTCTGCCATGAGTCTGTGACTGTGATCTCTTCTTTGGCTCTCACTTATATGCTTCACACCCTCTGCTACCCTCCTACTATCAGGCTTACATTCAAGGCTACAGTAACACTAAACCATAAATACCTAGTAGGCTAAATGACAGATGTTACATCAGATGGCACACTGATGCAGACCTGACTCATACAAAACATTAAATATCAGTATAGTGTCAAGAGCAGTTCAAATCAAGACCAAAAAAAAAATCTGTTTGTACTCTAAAGATATTTATATGAACTGCAAATGCACTTGTATGTGCTTGAATGTAGATGTGAAAAGAGATTATTTAAAGTGCACAGCAAGCCATAGGAGTGGGTTTAAAGCTTCTGAATAAAGATATATTTTACTCATTGTGTCTTTCTGGCTATTTTATAAATGTGGCTAAATATAATGCTACACAAAGGAGGTGGTGATTACATTCCTGTCTTAAATGCCTTCATAGGTAAAAATCAAGATTATCTAGTTAATACTAACTCAGTTAATCCAGTAACCACACACCTCCCGTTAAGACTATCTGCCTCTCTCCAGACATTTAAACAAATCATGCCAGCTGTATGTTTCTAAAGACTTCTATTTACTGATGTAGAAGAGATGGTGTGAAAAAGTGAATGAATGAAAAGGTAAAGAAAAAGACTGACACACTGGTTCAAATGGGAAATAGAGCTCAATGAATTTTAAGAGACATACAGTAAGAGACAAGACAGAGACAGAGGAATAAAAGCAGTAGCTTCATTTCCCTGCCATCCCATCTCCAGACAATCAGCTATTGATCGAATGTGGAACATCCCATACAGGCTCCAGCTAATAACATTCACAGTACTGCAGAAGCTTGTAAATTAGACAATTGCACACAAGGGTACCAACAGACACACACACAGAATGTGAACTGAGGAATATGCAGTGTATGAATACATGCATTTGGATGAGAGCCAGACTGGGATCTCTGAGTAAAGGTGTGACTTTCTAACAGTTGCCAGAATTATAGAAAAATATATGAATGACAAGTGAATGATGTCATTGAATGCACAAATGTACCCTCTTTTACTAAACATCTCTCCATTGCAGCAGCATCACTATCCCTCATTCCTCCGAGTCTGCTCGTCACTCTTTGCAGCATTCGGCCACATTCTTCATGTCACTCATCCCATCCTCAACCTCCTTTCATTTTCCCTGCCTGTCGTCAATGCTGTTCTAAATAAACCTCAGTTTCTTTCTATCTGTCCTCTCTCTACTATGACTTTCTCTGTTTCAGTCTATAAGCATGTTATGAATATGGCAGATACATTTTGCATCTTTGTGGCTCATACTATTTTTTTTATCCCCCTCAACCGCTACCTGCCGCATTCACCGGTCAACTTCACACATCTGCAGCAGCTCTCTGCACCAAGCTTACACACCCACTTACTGCACACACACATAAACACACACTACACATTTGAAGTTAAGATTGTTGCTGTGTCATGTGCAGGTGACAATAATTCTCCAGAATGTAATTTCATAAAAGATCTGACACTGTGCAAACAGAATGCTATAATTACAATGCATAACCCATCATTAATGCATAGCCTACATAGGCACACTTTGATCACGTACACACACATAAAGAGATGCTAAATGGCTACTTACAGCATTTGATGAAATGGTAGTGAGACATTTTCAGACTAAGTCACACAGTCCGCCAGACAGGTAGAAAGGCTGGCAAACAGGCAAAAAGGTTGGCAGGGAGTGACTAGGTCAGGCAGGTAGGCAGACAGTAGGCAGCTACAGGTTCCACCAAAACTAACTAATGCAGAGCATGTAACCCGGCAAGATGCATTATTAATCTGGCTCCCTGCATGCTATCCAAACTCCGTTCCCCTGTCTGCATTATTCACCAGCGGCAGCAGCAGCTCCGGTTGCAGCCCAGGCGGCATCTACATGCGTGCACACACAGACCCAGACCCACATGCACCCACACACGCACACACACAGACATACACTCCCTCGGTCAAGCCGTCGGTGAGGGGAGCTGCAGCTGTTTCTAGCTCTCCTTGCCTACAGCCAGATAACCACCGCACAACGTCTTCCCAGCCATGACCGATGCACGTGCTCCACTTGCGTCACTGACTGACAGCCGGCTCAACCCTCCTCCTGCTTAACACACCCCCAATGACGCAATGCTCTTCACCTCCTTACACACCCCCTCTCTGGCTCCTTCTCCCACACATAGCACACACACACACATATGCAGTGACTCATACAGATGCACACTTCTTTGGACTATCCTCTACCTTTTGAGCCAAAACAGGAAGGGAGGGGGAATTAAAGGTGTCTTCCTATTTTGTAGATATGGTACAGAGAGAGGCAGAGAAAACACAAGGGATGTCAAAAGAGAATTGAGAGGAATAGAGATAGAAAATAAAGGAAATGCAGATACAGCAGGGGGAGCAAGAGAAAGAAAAATACGCAACAGAAGGAGGGAGAGAGAGTTAAACTGAATAGAGGGATAGCTTAAGAGAGAGACAGAAGCTGCTGCAGTGCGGCTTTTGGTTTGGAGACATGTTAAATGCTCAATTCTCTTAAATTGACAACCAATTAATAACAGATACTCATTCTTAAAGAATTCACAAGTATCTCAGGGCTTTAGATAGCACAGTTATCCTACATAAATTCTATAGTAATATGTGTTTAAAATGTATGAGGTGATGCAATGCACACATCATATGCTTGCATTTTCAGTGGGTCTGTAGGGCAATCTCTGACTTTGTACTTTAGGGCTGATTTGCATGTGTGAGTAAGTGGCATGATAACTAGGGGATTTGCTTTTGAAGGGTAAAAATGTGAAGATGAATTAGCAAGGAGGAGACTGAAAATTAGAGATGGGGAAACAGAAGCTGAGAAAAACAGCAGACTAATGAAAAAGAGGAAGGATAAAGTGAGATAGCAAGAAACACTGCCCACAAACAACATAGATGAGCAAAAAAAAAAAACAGCTTAACAGCTTGTGCAGAGTGTGACTAAAGCAGTATTGTGACACAGATTTAGAATCTGTGCCACCGAGCTCACACATCTGCAGGATATATAGCATGCTGCATATTGTGAGCTACTATCTTACAGTGCTGTCAAACAAGGGCATGTGGAGATGAGATGAAAGAACACTATGGAACACTGAAAACTGGGGAGGATCATTTTGTGATTGTGCTGAGGAGCGGCAAAGTGAGCTTGAGAAAAGGGAGGGAGGACAAGCGACTGGAAGATGGATGTGTGTGTATGTGTGTCAGACTGGATCTCGAGTAATTCTTGTCATCGGAAATTAGGTCAGAGGAGCAACCTGCCGAATCCTCTGCAAATCACTGCCAGAATAAAATATTCTAAAATCTACCTGGATAAAATAAAATCTCAGATATATGTGTGTGTGTGTGTGTGTGTGTGTGTGTGTGTGTGTGTGTGTGTGTGTGTGTGTGTGTGTGTGTGTGTGT
>JAPTYQ010000015.1:16149117-16160345 GCA_029814465.1 Ostorhinchus cyanosoma | reverse complement strand
ACACACACACACACACACACACACACAAATAAATAAATAAATAAATAAATATATAAATATATGAATAAATAAATAAATAAATAATACATAAATAAATAAATAAATAAATAAATATAATATTTTGTTTGTTTGTTTTGTTATGCTACTTTAAAAAAATTTTCTTATATTTTAGAACAACTGCCAGCAAAGAATTCCTTGTATGTGTTTATATAGTTGGTGAATAAATCTGATTGTGTTGATGTGAACCTCAACAAACCCAGACAAAAGGCCAGTTATTTGGAAGAATGTTTTCGGTGTTTTTCTTTTCCATGAATGACAGATACAGTTCTGACCTTTGTCTTCAATCTATAATGTGTGATCTTTAAAGATGCAATTTTCATCTGTTCGGAAACCATTTGTCATTGAACAAGTAGAAATTTCATAGAGATCAGTGACTTAAATTATGGGTTAAAAAGGCTTATTATTAATTTAAAAAAAATGTCCCATTATTTGTAAATCTTAAACAAAGAAACCGTCAGTTAAGGTATGATACTACAAAATACATTTAAGTATAGACATGCTTTTCTGCTGCTGCTACTATCTCACTTTGTCAGCAAATATTCTATGTTGAACAACCAAATATAGTTTTTATCTTCATGAACAACATAGATCACTCATTGAGGGGTTAGGCAGCAAATGACCACAGATTACATAACAGTGACTATAGTTAGATTTAGCCCCAAAACAACCTGGTTAGGGTTTGGAAAGAACTGTGCTGAGAACATGATATAATAATCATCCTTATGTGTATGCTAACAGACAAGGCAAGGCAAGTTTATTTGTATAGTACTATTCATACACAGGGCAACTCAAAGTGCTTTACAAAGGCATAAAAAAATCATAGAAGGATAAAAGATATGAAAACCATCAGAGATATGATTTTAAAATGCATTCACAGAGGGAAATAAATACATTAAAACTATCCATTGAAATTAACATTAAAATTAAAATAGAGTAAAACAAGACGTTAAATTAACAAAAGTGCATTTAAAAGACCAAATCGACAAGCGTTTACTCATAAGCACATGAAAGAGGAAGGTTTTTAGTCTGGATTTACAATTGTTCACATTTGGGACTGATTTCAGGTCAGTTTGTAGCTTGTTCCAGTTTTATATAAAAGCTGCGTCAAGTAACAATAAATAACAATATAATGTTGTGAGGTGCAAGATGTGACTAAACATTAGGACGTAACAATAGGTCATGATTTGCAAACGCCTTAGGAACATGTTTTCAACAGGTCAGTCTCCTAAACATAGTCACAAGTGTAGATATTCTGTTTGCATGTGTTAATGTGCTCGCTCCTTTGTGCCTGTGGGTAAGTGCTCTCCATTGAGAATGTCATAGCAGGAGACAGCCAACTACTGTTTCAGCTGCCTCCCCTCCCCTCGCTGTGCACCCCCTGCTGGCTCAGCTGGTCTGGAAACCCACCTTAATATAGACCAGCTACCTGGGAGAGCAGCAAGGGGTCCCAGCCCTCTGGTTGGTTCCAGGTCTGTTATTGATAGGTACAGAGCTGAGCTGCCAATATCACAGCAGCGGATGGCCCGGGCAGCTGTTGTTCAAACAATGCTGTGTGTATTTGTCTGTACACTGTTGCAGTTTTACTTTGTTTGACATAGTGTATTTACATTTAAACATTTGATATTCAGTGCAATGCTTAGGTGAGGCTCGGGGGAATGGATTTCTGTTCCCAATCAGTCACCGGTTTCATCATTACTGTACATATGACAAAAGGAAACAATAGACGTCTCGATGGAGGACTTTTAAAGGTGAACGGCAAAAAGACAGGCAGTAGCTGATTAATCTGCTAATATCACTCTGGGAAATAAATAAATAAATCGAATAAATGAGATGGAATAGTTTTGAGTTAGACAGTATATGCCTATCAAACTGAACATTTCAGTCAAAATACCAAGAAATTAAACCCATCGACAACTGTCTCTGATACTAAACGTGAACCTTGAAGTGAAATCTGGTCACGAGTATCACATTAAACTGGTGTTTGAGAAGACATCAGTCTGTTGGACGTCCTGTGCCGCTTTTTTAATTTGTATATATATTTTTTTTACTTCTTGGCTCTCATCTTTTTCTTTATTCCACTTACCATTTGGTAAATCAATATGATATTAATTCACCATGTACTATATACACCATATATTTCCATTCTAAGGAAGTTTGACCCCATCCCACCCAGTGCCTATGAAAGAACATAAAATACAGTGAAAAATGGTGATATAGAGGATGGGTAATAAGAAACTCAGAGGGAAAAGTGTAGAAGGAGGCAGGCAGAGTAGAAGGAGAATAAAGAGGTGGTTAATATTTCATTAGTTAATTAGAGACTGTGCTACATTTGAGCGAGTGTGTTGTAGCTCTAGGCTCCCGGGTGTCATTGTGGCCAGTACAGTCATCACTTACTGTACTAGCCCACTTCCGATGGCCCCCACTTCACAACAAATACTGCACTGGGGCCAGATATGTTCTTCTGTGGCAACACATACCAGAGGAACATGAATGTGGAGAGGTTTAGGGTTCTTTGGGGCCAAAGGTATGTCATACACCCACGTAAACTTAGTGTTTGAGTTCATATTAAAAAATATCAGACTGCCAGTTCTTTGTCTCTCCTCTGCTACATTTGAGGATGGAAGTGTAAAACTTGGCTTAATAACTTGGCAGTTTAATATTATTATAAACGTTTCACATCATGAAATAAAGTCATAAGTAAACTGAAGAACAGAGGGAATATACTGACATAAAATGGTCAGAATTGCGGGGGGAAAAAAAAAACAGTAACAAAAAAATTTAATAGAATTTAGTTGAAATAACCCAAACAGTCACTGGTAACACAAACTATCTACGGATATAAACTGTTTAATACCTGCTGATCCACACATCCTATCAATACATGTAAATAATTGGTGCAAAAGACAGTTTGTCATCTTTTCATGGTCATCAGATATGACCCATTTGGACGTTCAGAAACACCATCATCTTCTACAACATTGATTCACCAGTAAAACCTATGGAGTTGGGTCAATGACAGTGGATGGACACACTTGCTTTTACATTCAATTAGCAATATCTTTGTTGAAAAAGTAACTCTCTCTTAATTTTTCTTGTTTTTGATATAATTAACTTTGAATTTACTCAGAGTTTTTATGAACATCTACATGACTTGTGAATTAAATGTAGAAAAATACATGATTTACACACAAAAAAAGAAGCAAAATACAGAGAATAATATTATTTTAAAAAAGGGTGCTAAAAAGTTAGGAAAGGTAGAAATAGAGAAGACTTCATTTAGGACCTGCCACAGCAGTAGAACTGGGTTTTTATGGGTTAAAGGTGTATGTGCTGTAAACGTCAGAACTCAACTGTATTTATAAGCATCAGTAATACTTGACAGACTTTTATAATGTGATTCAGATTACAGTCCACTGTTTACAATATGTCTTTATCTTTGTATTAGCAAAACCAATCTTTGACAGATTTCTGTACATTAAAAACATCTTGTTTTTCATGCAACATAATGGTGTTTGATGTACCAGATTCTTAATATTGGTGTGTTACTATGGGGACGGGAGAAAAAAGATGTCACCATTTTCAATATTATCAATAATGAAGGTATTTTGATGTACACAACAGCACAGATGTTTCTGTGGCTACTTTATTTCACAACCTTTTATTTATTATATCTCTAGTTTCCTCTGATAAGTAACATGAAAAGTCACTTTCATTTCAGCTGTACATTTAAATGGCTTTTCTGATGCTTTTCTGATGCTTTTCTGATGCTCAACTTGAAACTAGTTGAGCTCCCAAGATGTACTCTGCTAGGATAATTCTGTCATTGGGCGATTATTGTAGCTGGCATTCTTGCTGCTATTTGAAAGAAAAACAGCCTCCATAACTAGACGCTGAAAATGGAGACGCATGCTTTTATGTGCCGTTTTCTTCAGTCATTTTATTACCACATTGTGCTTCCCCACATGCAAATGTTCAACCAAAACAACTTCTCTCCCGACACTGTTTTGCAAAGCCACTGCTGCTCCTGCGCTGCCCCAAGACGAGCGGGATTTATTTAAAGAAACACAAACCAATCAAACATCCCAGAGTTTTTAACCTGCACTCCAGAATGAAAATGGATAGTGCCAGACCAATCTCCAGCTCTGACATGGCACTAACAAAGTGTGAAGATTGGTCTGAAACTGAAAAACATCAAGTTTTTGTGAGTTTAGAGAGTTGTATCTGTGTTCTTCCAGTGTTTTGAGAACAGTACAACAGGCGTATGTATTTGGCAGCAGACTGTTGGACGGCAAACACCCTACTGCAAGTGTTTGTACAACATGGTTGAGTTTCCAAAATAAAGAACATCCAGAGGCAAAAAGCCACACCATGGTTCAGGGAAATACAAATGTACCTGTCAACACTGCACTTTTCTGCCTAGAAACTTGCCTAAAGGTAGGGAAAAGTGAGGACAAGGAGGTGAGGAGAATCAACGACAGAAAGGGCAGCATCAAGTATAGCAGCAGGAAGCTTTGCTTTCCTCAGAGAGAAACCATAGAAATGCCACAAGTCACCTCAGGGTTCTGGAAGACAGCACACACACACACACACACACACACACACACACACACACACACACACACACACACACGCACACACACACACGCACACACAACCTACTTGAAGTGTGTGTTGTAAGAGCAGTAGATGAAGACAGCACTGCAAAAATCTAAATCTTACCAAATGTATTTTTCTCATTTCTAGTCAAAATATCTCATCACACTGAAAATAAGACATAATCACCGAAAGAGTAACTTGTAGGAGAGTTATAAGAACTTAATTTTATACAATAGATCATGAAAATCTTATTTCAAGAAATCTTTCCAAAATAATTCACTTGTTCCATTCAGATTTTTTCTTTTTTGCTTAATTCAAGATTTTTTAATTTTTCTGTTTAATTCAAGAAAAAAAAATCTGCCAATGGAACAAGTGAAAATTATTTTGGTGAGATTTCTTGAAATAAGATTTTCAAGATCTATTGTCTAAAAATAAGTTCTTCTTTCTCACTGAAAAGTTACTCTTTGGGTGATTATGTCTTATTTTAAGTGTGATGAGATATTTTGACTAGAAATGAGAAAAATACAATTGGTAAGATTTGGATTTTTGCTGCGAGACAGTAAAGAATATTTAGGGAGAGATTTCAGCTTTTGACACATGGCAGCTAGAAAATAAACATCTTTTTTACAGCTCAACATGTGCCCGTTCAAAATTAAATCTATTTGCTATTTTTGGGATCGAGTTGAAGAAAGGTGAGACTTTGAGTTCTCCTTTCTGTAAAACTGTGATGTGAGATTGTCACTCAGTCCCAAAAAAGTTACAGATATGTCAGTGATGAGTCACAGACTTCACAACAGAGACAGAAAGTGTGTATGTGATACAAGAAATAGCTGTAGGTGTGAGCAGGTATACACAGACAGGAAATCCTGAACGGTGGAAATGTGTACTGCAGGACAGATATGTATGTAATGAGACATTTATACACATCCATGAAAACCTTCATCTTTCATGTGAGTCTCCTGTGCAATAATGTCTTACAAGCCATGGATAACGTTTTCCATAGAGAACAGTGCAGAGAGAGACTGATGCAAACGAGCTGTGATTGATGATTTATTGAGCGAATCAACCCAGAGGGAAACACAACACCTCGTTCTTCAACTCTTCCTTTTGCTTTACAAGACCAAAGGATAAAACAAAGGAAATTAGGGCCAAGGTCACTATGTTAATCCAGCATGTTAAAAGATAAACCCAGTGAGCGTTGTAGTGTAGGAGCTGAGGATCCAAAAGGCTCTTATTGTAAAGCAACAAAACCTTCACAGGTGTCATCATGTGGTTTTAATGGTGTTACTCAAAGTCAAACACACAGCTTTAAAAATACTTGGCCTTGTTGATGTAACATTTAGAGATAGACTGATAAATCGGCACTGTTATGATAATATATAATAATAAATGGTACTCAGATAAAAAAGAGCTAAAAACACCTCCTCAAATCTACCATCCAGTCCACTGTTAGTTGTAATAACTTGAGCCAATGAAAACCGTGTGTTTTTATGTTGTTTGTGTGTACAACAGGTTTATGTCACACTAAATAAATCTCAGATTTCTTGTCGTAAATATAAAAACCTCTTAAAAAAGATTACTGTATTGAAAAGCACTATATAGCAGTTTTTTCCTGAGTTTTGATGCCAACGCTCGAAATTTCTCCTCTCTTCTCTTTTCCTTCACATTAATTTGTGTCACAATTGTTTCCATGGAAATCATTCCACAAAAGAAGATATTATTAGTCATTTATTGTGTATATTAGACTTCATTTAAGATGACTTAATATGCATCATGATTTGCACATTTTACTGTATATGCTACAATGTACAATTTATTTTGTTAGCATTATGAGCATTTCACTGCAATTTTCAGATGAATCATTATATAAATTCCATTTACTTCCCGATCCACATAATTCTTTAGAGCTGGACTGTCAAACTCATTTTAGTTCGGGGCCACATTTTTCACAATATGATCAGAAGTGGGCCAGACCTGTAAAATAATAGCATAACATATTTTTAAAATAATGTCAACTCTGGACTTTTCACTATGTTTTCAAGTGAAAAAGTAAAATTACATCAAGAAAATTTCTACATTTACAAACTATCCTTTAAAACAATGTGAATAACATGAACAAACTAAAATCTGTTAAGAAAAAATAAGTGTAATCTGAACAATATTTTCACCTCAGTTTATCATTTACTCATGTACATTACAACTAACTGTTCACCATGGATATACAAATACACAAAACATTTAGTAACAGGCAGAATATTAGTAAAGTGACACTTTTTGTTAGTTTTTTTGTGAAGAAATTTCATGTTCGTATTTGTTCAGGTTATACTTGCATTATTTGTGAAAGGATTGTGTGTAAATGTGTAAACAAAGAGACAAATTTAGAGTTGTCATCATTTATAGGTTATCAAGAAACTATTTTACTGATCTGACCCATTTAAGAATGAATTGGGCTGAATTTGGCTCCTGACTACAATGAGTGTCAATATCTTAAGTGAAATTTTCACATTTCACAAATTCATCCCATGGGCCAGATCAGACCCTTTGGTGGGTCTGTTTTGGCTGTGGGCCGTATTTGACCCCTGTACTTTACAGGGTTGGAGGGGGGGGGTGAAGCCTATCCCAGCTACTATCGGCGAAGGCGGGATACATCAGGAACTGATACATACAACCATTCACTCTCACATTTACACCTACGGGCAATTTAGATTGACCAGTTAACCTATTAATGTGGATGTCTGTGGGTGGTGTACTTGGAGAGAATAGACATGGGAAGAACATGTAAACTACACACAGAGAAACCCCTCTGGGATCAAACCCAGGACCCTCTAGCTGTGAGGTGACAGTGCTAACCACTGCACCACCATGCTGCTCCATTAATATTTAATGTTTCGTAATTACATTTTAGAAGAATTGAAGTGCTCAAGCTTGCCTGAATGATTGTGTAACTTTATATCCACTATACTATATATGTGTTTCAGTGTGTTGGACAGGCCTCAAGGTAATTTTTGGAGTTTTTAATGAGAATGTCCACGCTCTTGATGTTTGCCTTGAGCATCCCTCTAGTCCAAGTAAATTTATGGCACATTTTCTCAGAAGTTCCATTGCACTATGCAGCCAAACCACTGCACTGTTACAGTATCTGTGACAACATTCTTTTTCACTTTCATTTTCCATGAGCCTCAGCCTCTTTTACAGTCCAAATGAATTTCCACTCAGACTAGGCTGGTAAGTTTGCAGTCTCTACCTGCAATGTTTCACTGAGTGAATTTTTTTTTTTCACATTAGAAAATTAGCATTCTACAATAGCTTTCACCCTCACATCAGGGTGTTGTTGCTGCTGTTTTTAGCTGCTTTCACTCCTACACTCCTGGTTCTAGCCAGCTATGACTCAGGACTACTAATTGTCTTCATGGCATGAAGGAGCCCTCAGGGGTATCAGAAAATAACCCTGAGTGATAACTCACGTTCCTACTTTTTTCTTTTTCAAGATGACTCCATTGCTTTTGATTGTGTCATGTGATCTACCGTATGTATGTGTACTACAGGAGCCTGTGTGTGCAACAGAATGAACAGATCATGTATTCTCAGTGATGACATACTGCATGTGTGCATTAGTGAGTGGTTGTATGTGAGGCAGTGCATGCAGGATGTGTAACTGGGATGGTTCCTGGAGGACACAGCAAAGACCTGGCAGCACTCTACAAAAAGACTGTCCTGATTCAACCTTTTACTGTAGCTGCTGATCACCAGCTTCTATCACACACAGCTGGAGCAAAAGGCCAGGTCAGCTCATCCCTATAATCACTTCTGATTACTGATAATCCAGTTAAGAGAAGGAAAACTGCCTTTTTGCTTTGGCACTGAGTAGAAGATGGCATCAGTAGAAGAGCCATCTTCCTCCAGTACTGCGGAGGCAGCATACAGAGAAGGACCTGCACCTTGTTATGTAAATGGGATGGAAATTTTTCACAAGAGTCTTATGTTAAAATAACCCCTTTAGTCTCCCTCTGTTTTTCTCGTCGTAAAAGTTGCAATAGTGATGCTCCTTAGTATTTTCTCTAACACCTTTAACCAATGTGACAACATAAAGTTGTATTTTTTTTTCCTCATCCGAAATAGTCAAGATCATAATAGCTGCTTTTAAAACTTTGATTCATGTGAACTGCTTCCAGTGTCTATGGTGAATTTTTTTGACACATAAAGAGAAATTTGTTCTCAGTCTATCCCAGCTCAAGGGCAAAAGCAGAGTACTCGCTGTATGTGTCACTGGTTTATCACAGGGCTTTACTGAAGTTATTTATGTAACATTTTTACTCATTTATTGTCAAAAAATGAAAATATTCACAAAAGTACAACTGTAATTTGCTCATCTGCTGAATACAGTGAATAAAAGATGACATACAGAAATTCAAGAAGATTTTTAAGGTAAAGTAAAAAGCGCAACCTTTTTATAATCAACCATTAAAGCCAGAAGTACCAGTTTTACTGCATAAAGTAACGCGGTCGTTGTCTTTCTTTTTGTCTTGTTTCTACAACCATTATTGAAAGCAGTCATTTGTTCAGCAGTGGCCCACATCACAGACAGACAGGAACTTCATGCATAAATTGTACACAGTGAACCTTTAATATTCAACTGAAATTTATATTCTGTAATACTAAAACGCTGACAGTGATGAGAACATGTATCAGGGAGTGTGCACTAATAAGTGAGAAGTGGAGATGAATGCCTTTGCACTAATGATGGTCATTAATTAAACTAAAGTCATGAAATAAGTTTGGAAATCTACTTACGCAGCTTGTTAGAGAAGTGAGAACATCCTTCTTCCTCTGTGTAATTATTTGACTGCTGTTCTCCTGCAGTACCATTGTTACCTCTTTCTCGGTTGCCAAACAGTGCCTTACAGGTCTATTCAGAAACGTCCTGTCATGTCTAAACAGAGCGGTTCACATAAAGGAGATGTAAATGCTCTGTAGTGTTAAATGGAGAAAAGTCATCAGAGTGTGGCAGGACTGTGTAGGCCCTCTGTTAGTAGACCAGTAACCATTTAGAAAGAAACTTACAAAATAAAGAGTGTGTTAAAAGCTGTATGCAAAAAACAAATACTTAAAAAGAGCAGAGAGGGAAAAGAAAGAAGAAAGACAAACAAGGAGAAAGGACAAATAGGTAAAGAAAACAGCTTCAGTTAATCTGCAGTGTGGGAGACAAAGACAAAACACAGAGATGCACTGTAGGTGTACGAGGCAACACTGAATGAGGCATTAACACACAGATGTCACATGTACCGCCTGGATAATAGCAATGAGGATTTAAACTCAGTACTTAAAAGAACAGGAGGCAAAAAAAAACAACAAGTTGGAACATTGCAGGTATTGAGTCATTATATTTAACATTTTGCATCTTCATCATCAATGCAAACATGCATCTATCTTAACTGAATTGACCAAATCATCAACATACATTTCACTTAGTGCACATTCTTTGAGATGCATCTTCGACAAGTGCAATAATGCGAGAAAGCAGGCATCCCTTGCTCTGTGTGGCATAATCCTGGCCATCAACTCCCACGCTCTCTGCATCTCCTCAGCATGGAGCATCCACTGTCTGTCAACACTCTAATGGGAGGCAAACCAAACAACGCAGAGGGAAAGGGATGAGAATATACACAAACTGTGCAGACACAAATATACACAAACTATGGAGAGATAAATGGATACAGAGACAGTGTTTTACAGATTGAAGCATTAGGAGTTATAGCGTTAACTAATGTCTCTAATGATTTGAGGATGATTTTATAACTGCATCAGTTACCTGTAGTGTTTTGTACAAAAATACAACCTTTTACAACCCAACTGATGTTGTGTCTGCCAATGAAAGAACCTGAATTTTGTACATTTCATTAAAAAAAACAAAAAAACAAACAAACTGGAAGTCTACCTCCACTCCACTGATAGTTGTATGAGCTTCTACCACGTCTAGTTTCATGTCTTCCACTGGGTTCTCTGAATTTCTTAATTTGTCAAAGCCTTTGCCCTGCATTAGTTTTAGCAAATCTTGATACATGATACAATATCCTTCACTGTAATAAATGATTCTGTGGGTTTCATGTGGCTTTTAATTAATGTATTAGGTAAAATATATTCAATATTATTGTGTCTTTGATTTTGTGGCAATTATTCAATTAAATTTCAAGTTAAAAATATTTGGAATAAAATCCACTCATTACAGTTAAATAAAATATAAGCATTCTGTTTATTTAATTTCAAACACAGAGAATATTGAGTGATTCAATGTAATCAGGCGATTTTTAATTGAAAAGCACTTCCTGCCAAAGTGCATTTTTTTTCATCTACTAAGACATTCGAAAAGAGTCCAGAATGCCCATCTTCTTCTCCATTGCTCATATTCACAGTTCTATCTGGTTGGCTAAGGTATTGAAACTTATTTTGTTTTCACCAGGCAAGTAATTGGATTTTCCATCTGATCCAGCATTTACGCTGCAAAAATCCAAATCTTACCAAGTGTATTTTTCTCATTTCTAGTCCAAATATCTTATCACACTTAAAATAAGACA
>JAPTYQ010000015.1:16098057-16120554 GCA_029814465.1 Ostorhinchus cyanosoma | reverse complement strand
TATATAGCACATTTAAAAACAACTTCTGTTGCCCAAAGTGCTTTCCAGAAATGCATGAATTAAAATCAGTAATACACAACAACATATCAAATAGGCAAAACATTACACATTAGTACACAAACTAATACAGTATGTGAACCAATACATCCTGCCATACTAGTTTTTGAATGCCAGGGTGAAGAGGTGGGTTTTCAGTCTCGACTTAAATAGTTCTCCAGACTGAGAGGACCTAACAGACAGACTTCAATCTTGAAGCTACATCAACCAGTATGATTGTTTGTTTGCAGTTCCTTTAATGCTTCACTGTTTCCCCTTGGTAAACCCATGTTTTATGACACAACACTATGAACTGTGGGGAATTTCCTTTGCAAGATTCTGCAGAAATGGAAGCTTATGTAAAGTAGCGATAAAAGGCCTGAAAATGTCACCGATTTCTGTTTAATATGCATTTTTGTCCCAACCTTTTCTGATTTGGTTGTATTCTGAAGAGGTTTTTATGAAAGGGCCTTAAGCTCTTCTGTTCACTGCATGGACCAGACTAAGATATAGGCCATCAATTATTGAAGCAAGATATGAGTTATCTATTATAGCTGTGCACAGAAAAGAGCGTTGTACTTTCATCACAGCAGACAGTTGGTGAGAATGTTCCTCATTAAGCAAGCCCTGTATGAGTGGGTGACAGTAATTAGTGTTGAAGAGGACACATATACTTGATGAGGCTGAAGTGTAGTATTAGCCTTTGTTACATGAAGCGTGTGTGTGTGTGTGTGTGTGTGTGTGTGTGTGTGCATGTGTGTGTGTGTGTGCATGTGGCACTGGAGCAGAGTGCACAAAGAGTTCCTGCATTCTTTCCTCTTCAAATGGAGCCAGCAAAGTGGAAAATCTGTGGATTATAAAGAGTCTGACCCAAGGATGATGCACACATGCACTCACGCCGCTACAACATGCTCCACCTAAGCCATTTATTTAAAAACCTGCTCTGCTTTGCACCTGCGCTTTACTCACAACATAATGATCATGGATATTGCAGGTATTGCAGCGTTACTAAAATGGGAAACTGCTTTTGCCCCTAAGCTTCTCTCCTCCTTTCTGCTCTCATCTCATCTTCTCATATATCAACTCCCCTAAGCAGTGGTGAGCTGGGCCCTGAGGCCAGCTCCCCTCTAGTCGATGGCCGTATTAGATGGTTCGTTTTGTCATCACAGCTCAACAGAATTACAGCCGTCTTCCTGAAAGAATAAATATTAGATGTGAACAAAGAAGCCTTGAGAGAACACACCTTAACATGCTTTCCTGTACTGGCGTCACACAGTAATGAAAGAAAACCAATTAATCAGGTCAATTTTGGCCATTTGCAGATAATCGCATTGGGCGATAATTTTCACGGTTTCAGCGACCAATTGTTCATGAGACTAATAATCCAAAAATGAATGGAGACACATCTGCAGTGCAGGCAGCATAGACAGCGGACATACAGCAAGACTGTCAGTGTGGCTGCTTTGAACAAAGGTTTACATGTGTACAGTAAGTAGACTGTACACCTAAGTAAGCAATGTTTTAAGAGGCTCTATGTGGTACTTCTACTGTAAAATACGAAAAACCGACTAAAATTATCCTTATCATTGAATGTCTAGAATTAAGAGCTCCAAGGTTATGCCAAAGACACCATTGTACTGGATTGTAGAAATATGCCCTGAATTTATTCTTGCCCATGGTCAGCTGGATTTATGTGACCACTAGAGGGAGTAGTGAGTTACTCTGTTGGTCTCCCATGATGATGAAAAGCAATGTCATACCTTTTAGTCAAAGCATCAGAAAGTGACAAGATGGTTTGAGTCTTGCAGTGAAACGACTTCTAGAGTCAAAGAAAGTGATGAAGTGATATAATCTAGAACAGGGACCACCAATCCTGGTCCTCGAGGGTTGTGCATGTTTTAGATGTATCTCTCTTCCAACTCACATGATTCAAATGATAAGCCTATCATCAAGCTCCGCAGAAGCCTGATAACGACTGTCAGGTGTGGAAGAGGGAAACATCTAAAACGTGCAGGATACTGGCCCTGGAGGACCAGGACTGGTGACCCCTGATCTAGAAACACTGTTGTTTTCATCACTGGACACAGCTCTAAATGAAAAGAATGGAGTTTGATGCTGAAATTGCAGTGTTTCTTCTCTGAGTTTGATTCCGAGGCTTATGAAGGAATAAAGTTATGGGATGTTATTATCTTTGCTAAGTTCTCCGTTTGTGGAGCCTTAGCTCAGACTAAGCTGTGACAGTTCTGACCTTGTTTGGTTTCCATTTCCTCTGACCCAGTAGCAGACACAGTTTCATTGCTTGTTGTCGTCATGTTTGTTGCTGCTGCGGCTGCGTGGAATTCCCATTCTCACAATGCACTTTGGCGACAAAATTTCCAAAAAGGCTCGAGTAATGTATCATTTTGATATGTACACAAAAGGACTGCTTGTGATGGAGTCATCTTTGAAGTTGTTCACTGTGAGGGAAGTGATTTAGGTGCATAAGCACAGAAAGACTAATAGATTAGTGATAATTAGGCTGTCACTCAGGTTTAACAAATCTGAAGAAAGATTTGTGATGAAAGTCATAAACTGCTTTAATAAATGAGACCTCAGCTTTTATCTCATTTGTTAGATGATATTAGGGAAAATAAAAGGGAACTTTATTTGGGTTAATTTAGTTTTTTCTTTTACCCCAGTTGTTTTATTTGTTTGTTTTTCATAATTTTACAAACTTATTCACAGAGTAAATCCCAGACTTTTTATTTTCTTGTAAATGTATGATAAATCTTGAAATTTTTGATTTTTTTCCTCAAAATGTCCCAGCTTCTTTTTTTTCCCTTTTTTTTTTTTTTTTTTTTACATAAATTGTCCTTAATATACCATTGTGCATGTCCTATTGTTATTGTTATTAAATTGTTAAGTAAAAAAAAATATTCAATTATTAAAAGAAAACAAAAAACAATATGATATAGTATAATTAGCATCAGCTAATGAAAAACCTATGAGCCCAGTGTATGATACGGTATGCATCCAGGTACATATTCTACTGTAAAGTGTGGTTTGAGTGGGTCCTTGAGTTGTAATAAGCCAACAGGGAAGGGGACTTGACTGTATTCCCACACAGCCTGTTGTGATAGGATATATAACTTTAATTAATAGGCCTGGCATCGCTCAGCATAAACATATGGCCACAGTCAGATGGAATATAAGCAGCACGTTGTTTAAATCCATTTACCAATAAAATATAAGCAATATTGTGTAGTTTTGTACTTTGTAATCTGTTGATATGAGGAAGAAGCTAATTAACACTTACACACTGGTTTATTTCAACTCTTTTAGATTAAACTAAGTGCACATTTTAAATGCTTCTTTATTATGTATTGGGCTCCAAAGTCACTGTTGATGCCCCTCAAGTTTTCAGATTTTACCCTGAACACCTGCACTAAACAGTGATATGGTTAATTTAGAAAACAATGTCTTTTAATGGATCTATGTCTAACAGCTGGAATTAGAGAAGATAGATATACAGTTGAGTAACCAGGATACTGTTACACCTGGTGTACAGCTTTGTGCAGCACCTGAGCCCAAGACACAACAAAGTCTAGATAGAAAACTGCTGTAAACTGTATCCTGTCATCACAGGTTAATTTATCCCATTGGCTTTTAAACACAGGGTTTTCTTAAAATGATAAAAATATCTTCTAAGATTTCACATTCCTGCTCATTTATTAAGTGAGAACTGCAAATGAAAATTAGCTCTGACGCTAACTCCGGCATATTTACAAGTTTGTACTGAAATGCAATGTTTAAATATGCTTATTAACGTGCACTGTCCCGCCTAAATAAAGATATATAATAATTTACAGTAAGTGCAGACTCACATCTACTTAAGCAAACAATGCACAACATAACATTAAATAAAGTATTAAAGTGTTAAATTAAGTATTTGTCTCATGACCCCCATATATACTTGGATTTAGGAAATAAAATTGCTTTAGGGGCAGTAAGAACACATTGTGGTTTGTTTTAAGTATGCATAAATACATTGTGAGTCATTTTATTTCATCGCTGGAGATTTTTGGTTTATTAGACCAATTTCTGGTTTGTTTCTCCAACACCAACCACATGTTGTCAATGTCTGAATCAACTCATAAAAATTCATAAAAAATACTGATATCAAAACCATCTGATATTGTGAAGATTTACATTTACACTTGAAGTAAACGTTTCCCACTTTAAAATTACTATATTATTAGTTTGTTGAAATCAGGCATAATTCCTTATGAGAAATGGGGCTGAACTTTTTTATTTTAAGCATCGCTTTTATTCTGCTTTTTCTGATTAAGAATTCCAAAACTGACAGACCACGCACCAGTTTGTGTGTGGGATTTGTGTGTGAATCTTATTTTTCATGTAATATTTCTCCAAGATGATTTTCCAGGCTAAGGTGATCATAGATTGACAGATGTGTGTTACCGGGCAAATCTTTGAGAACCTTGAACGCTCACTTCGATCCTGATAATATTCTCTAAGCTATCATTGTAATTCAGTGTAAACTTGATGCTTTGATTGCAGTAGTGTGGGGGCAGCTTGCTTCTGCTTTCCTCTGCCTGTACTAACTCTCATTCTTGCTATGCTATAAGGCTAAGGCTTGTTCTGGGAGCAGCAATCAGATTAATAAGTAAACAAGCCAGTAATTGGCCTCAATGAAATATTCAAATGATACGGCTGTTTACTAAAAGGATACTCATGCTGGAATTTCAAGCATTAACCACCCATGATGATATGACATGTCATTACAAGCTGCAGCAACCCCACCCCCACCCCCACCTCCTCTCTTGACTTACCTCATCTCTTTTTTGCATGTGAATGCTCTATAAGTCTGTCCTTGTAGCATGCATATTTCCCCTCCAGTTGTGATTTATTTTACAATGATACACTGCAGAATAGCATCTGATTTGCTAATGCTATGCATACAGCGACGATGCTTTGCACTGTCATTACTACAGTTCTGCTGAAATATGCATCTACATATGGGCCACTGCAAGCATTATATTTCTACGTTAAGCCTTTCATCTTGCACTGTATGTGCGTATGAGCACCCATATATGCTTGTGTGCCTCTGTGATCTTGTGTTCTGTCTAAGCGCAGCATTGCACAGCACAAGCTGCATACTAACCCAATCATTAAGACATAAATGAGAACATCAGAATCTATCTGCAGTCTCGCACACAGCAGTCCTGAGAGAGGCAGAGGGAGGGAGAGAAGTGGGGGGAGGGCTGACCAATTTATCTTCAGTCTCTCCTTCCTCCTCTTCTAATGTTTCCATCCCCATTTCTCTCTTGCTCTCCTACTTCCTTTCTTTCTCTGACAGTAAGAAGCACAGGGGCGGAATGTGGCCTGGTTGAATACATCAGACTCAGACTTTCTGCCTGTAGTTTTTAGTCTAATTGGGAGCAGCAAAGCGGCTACGTCTCAGGCTCGGCCCAGACGATGTGACCCCAACGGATTCTGACATTCCTTTCTAAATTTATCCTGCATTTCAAACATTGGCTGATCCTGGCCCACTTTCTCGTCCATATGTGTGATAAAAAAGATAACACCAGACAGAAAATGAAATGATTGGAAGTTGTATTAGATGGAGAGCTGTTTAAACATAGTATAAAAGCAAGATCGTATGCTAGTGCTGATGCTAGTAAGAGTTACAATGTAGTGTATGTGACAATACTGTACTGAGGATACCTAAAAGAAAAGAAGCACAAAAAGAAAAAAAATAGACCAGTGATGGCTGAACTATTGAGGGGCTGTGATTCAGGTTAATAAGTTAATGAGATAAGGACTGTCACTTCTGCCCTCTGTGGCTCTGCACAAACCTTGTAGCTGTCTTATGTTGATCAGGAACACTTTTAAGCCCCAGGTTTCATAATGACTCAAACTCCCTGCAAACCTGGATTCTAACCATAAACCAGGTTTTTCACTGCAACCGCAATTTTTCACTTTTTTTGTGTGTATGTGCATAAGACAAATATAACAGAACACTGGTCTTGAGTTTGTTCCCTTATCTTCTTAAGGGCATGACTAGCAACAATGTTTTACCCAGTTGATGCAAAAATACCAAACACATACTTTTCCTTTCATTAATTACAGTCATTCTTGTTCTTTGGTCTCTTGGACAATTTGGTTTAGTGGAAGTAGAAGCAGCTCTTCTGGAGATTCACCCTCTTACTCATCTTAAAAAAATGCTTCCACAATCATTATAATTGATAATAATTATCTTAGAATGCATCATCTCAATCCAAACAGCCGTGTTCCTATATCTTTTCAAACAATAAATATATATTCTAAAAATATTTGATATTTAACTAATATAATTAATGCTGCAACAACGTATTGATTAAATCGATCCAAATCGATTCTTAAAAGACTTGGCAACAAATTCAGCAGTCGATTTGTTGGGTCTTGAGTACACAGAGGAAAACACAGAGGAGTGTGGCTGAGGCTTCAGATGCCGGGCAGCCCTGTTTGGCTGAAATGTAGTGTGCCGTTTATGTAACAAAACTTAAATATGGAGAAAAAAAATAATCAAAATCCCATGGGGCAGTACATTTCAGGCAAACGGGGCTGCTGTGGCCACTGGGAACATAATGTAAACCTATGTTAAGATAGCCTATGTGTTGTGATTACTTTAGCCCACTAGCTAGTTAGACACTATCATCATAATTATAACGTTTTCATCCATCTCCGTTTATCAGGCCACCCAGGGCCCAGTGGAGCCCTGGGTGGCCTGAGGATATAGGCTAGAAGGTGTGAAAATTTCATGTAAGCTCTGGAGTAAAAGAGAGGCAAAGAAGAGGGGAGTCGGATGTCCTAAGTTTCATTTTCAGTTTCACACTAGTTACTGCATGGTAGTTGCAGCACTTATGGAACGCACCCCCACATGTATACATCCTCCCCCACCCATCATTAGTTGCAGCCCTAAATACTGTACATCTTAGGTGAACACAGCTTTATTTGATGTGTTTATTGAGGTTTTTGTACAGTCTCCTATAGTGTAACAAAATGACTGAATTACAAGCAAACTGAGATGAGTCCCAGTCTAACTTTGGCAACATCAGCTGAGTTTATAGACACATTGACGAGTTGGTGACTTCCAAACTAGAAACTTGATGGATCAGATCTTGCTGTATTCAGTGAACATACTGTGACTTAAATCTTTGTATATTTGGTAGCAGGTGTGCATATTTGGATAAATAACATGGAACTAGAGAGGAGCAACACTTACTGTGTTATTGTAACACGTATTGTGCACATATGGGTGTGTTGAACAAGTATTTCCAGGTTGTGAAATCTATCAACACAATAAATAAAAACAGTTACTTCAGCAAATTAACCGACGAGTGGACAGATCGTAGAATTCAGTACCAATGAATGCTAACAACAGCTAATGCAGCTAAGTTAAGTCATCTATTGTGATTAAGCACTGATGAGCTTTATGACGGAATCCTCTGACAGTCATATTAGTACAACTCTACAGTACACTGCAAAAATCCAAATCTTACCAAGTGTATTTTTCCTCATTTCTAGGCAAAATATCTAATCATACTTAAAATAAGTCATAATCACCTAAGGAGTAACTTTTCAGTGAGCTATAAGAACTTATTTATAGACAATAGATCTTGAAAATCTAATTTCAAGAAATCTTACCAAGATAACTTTCATTGGCAGATTTTTCTGCTTGAATTAAGCAAAAAATAAATAAAAATCTACTGCCATATAATTTAGATTAGATTGTCTTTGTGTAAAACGTATTACATACATATTTATATTTGAAATTACTCAGATATGAGAACTGCACAAGGCCACTAGACCTTGAAAAAGTGGGTCAAGGTCACCTATTTTCAATATTCTGCTCTAGGAAAAGATGCATCCACAGTAGGATGCAGATATCTTGATGCATTCTTCAGATAATGCGATTATGTCATTGAATGGACAGACAGGCGGACAGACAGACAGATGACATGCTACCCCTTCGGCCAGAAGTTGGCCAAGGGGTAAAAACTATAGCAGAGGTGCCTTTCAGGGAGAAAAAAGATGATAAAAGTAGAATTCTATCGACTCGTCCGGCATAACAGCAGAGTAGACACAGTTATGCAGGTTTTGTTTTTCTTTTCTAAATGGGATTTGACTTGCTTTTAGAGCAAACCCCTAATGGCTACCGATGTTACTGCAGTGTGTGAGACTTGCACATTGGCCTCACTTTTCAGCCCAGGGGTTTGCCATTTGCCCTGCACCCTTAGATCCTCGACTCCCAGATGCCTATAGTTTCAGCAAAACCAGAAAACTGTCTATACACCCCTGAAGAATTGATGAGATGCTGGTGTAGAGGTGAGCCATGTCAAGTTCACATCACAGAGAATCTCACACACATACATCCCAATAAGAATGGAAAGGAAACAGTCTTACCATGTCTGGAAACTTCAAAAATTCAGTCTCACTGGATGTCTGCGAGATGTTTTACTCTGTTCTGTGGAAAACATCCTAACAGGAAATCATAAAATACTATAAAGACCTGACCCACTCAGGACAATCGACTCATAGTGAGAGGTTTCTCTGATTTCCCATACCACTAAGTCTACTCTATCCACTGTAGTTGATAAGACGCAGAGAAATCAACCTTCTGTTACTTCTACAACTATCTCACCTAGCAAAACCCATTCACATTTATTTTTACTGCTGTGCCTGGGCTGGAGAGAGGTCATGAACCTAATGTGAAAAATAAGAAAGAGTCTTGTTTATATTTTTAGGCATCATCTGCACAATCACAATACCTGCAATATATACGGTATATAAATTAATTCTCTTATTGATGCCCCTGACCACAGCACTGATAAAGACCTGGAGTTGGTCCCCATAGCACCTTTAATGGCCTAATGTTCTCAGTGATGCTAACTGCTAATGCTAATCCTAGGCATTGTGTGTGTATATTAGAATGAATACAATGCAGAGGCTGAATCTCCCTATAGGGATAATAAAACAAGGTAACCTTTAAACGTGTCATTATCCATCTGTACTTAGTATTAGAACTATTCTGTTGTTTTGAAGTAGTGAGAGGGAGGCCGAGGGGGTGGAGGTTGCTCAGGAAACAGTCGTTCAATGACAGCCTTATTCCAACAAACCACTTCCTGTGAGTCAGACCAATCATAAAATCTTCATTTCTCTATTGAGACTGTGTCCTCTGTTCCATGACCTTCATGACTGCGACAAAACCTCAACCTTGACATTTTTTTGTATTATTTTAGTCGGACTTTTTATCTGTTATATCAACACAGTTAACTGAATCATAATCATAATTGCTATCAGTCTGTGCACTTATATAAATGCAAAAGGCTGCAAGGTCTAGATTTTGCAGGCTTTAGGGTGATCTAATTGCAGAAATGGAAACAAACACAACCTCTGTTACATGGTGATATTTTGGGCGTAGTGACACTAAGCAAAATGTGAATCACATCATTTTTTTGTGTGTTTTATGTCAGTTATAGTCTGTAAGTTTGGCTTGACATTTCTGAATCAGTAATCTGTGCATTTGCAGACAGATACAGGTTGTCCACAATAATAGCAATGTGATTTTTTCCACCAAATTTTGCTTCCCTGTTTTATTGTACAGGTTTCATTGTGCTGAATTGTAATTCACTACACATATATGTTGTACATATATACTCTATTGTCCATAAAGCTGGAATACTTTCATATTTTCAGACACATTTTAAGATGTTCACCACCAGAACCAAAACCTGGTTAAAGACAAAACACAACTGTTCTCATGTGTAAATATTGTATATACTGCATGAGAGAGTGAGTGAGTGAATGAATGAACGCCTCATATCATATAAATGCAACACTAGATCATTGAATTGTATGGTGTGATCATTTTAAATGATGTATATTTTATATTCTATCGCAATATTGTGGAAGAGCCCAACTGGGGACTGGAGTTGAGAATAAGCACCAGCTATAAACTCTATATGCAACACATCAGCTGCAAGCTTGCATCTATGTTTGACTGCATTGTCCCTGTCAAATAAATTTATTAAATTAAATTAATTTCTGTTTTTATCACTATTTATACACATCAGTAATCACCTTGGACCAGTCCCAGTTGCACTTCATCTATCAGGAATAAATCACATTGCCATAATCATTTCATGAGAAGAGGTAAAATATTTTATCACATCTTTATGAGCAGCAGTGTCTATATGGAAAACTCGACTTTAATTTCGTGATTTGTTAAAATCCACTTATTAAATGCTCTGTACCTCTACATTTAGTTAACAAAAAGATTGAAATGACATTTTATTTATGCCATTTTTCCTAGTAGTGATGACCATCACCTGTCTGCATGTTCACTATTCCTACGACATAACATTTCCAGCTGTAAGATATGCTGATTATGAAATGCACTGATGCGTCACATTAATGGCTGGTAAGATGTAAGCTTGTTTGACACTAAAAATGAGTTTGGCACAGCATGCACACAGCATTGACTTTGCAGAGTTTGTGGCAAGTAAACTGCACTAAATCAACTTCAAATGACGATCAAACTGATGAATATAGTCATAAAACGGTTTTTTTGATATTTTAATTGAATTTGGAGTAAATGGTGAGTTACTCTTCAGTATTTAATGTAATTGCATTTACTTTGATTCAAGATTCCCTTCAATGTTATTCAATTTGTTTAATTTTGTGGCCTCCTATTTGAGTCTACTGTATTTGATTTAATATTTTTGGCATCTACTTTTGAGTACACATTTAGTATAATTTATCTATTTAAGGTGTTCTTTCTTCCCAATACTTGATGATCTTTGGGCGCTGATAATACAGTTGAAATCTACATAATGAAAAAGTAAAGAGAATTAAAATATCAGTATAATGTAATATAATCAATACGCAAATGCTGTCACAAACAAGTTTCACTCATTAAGAAAGTGGCATCAGCAGAAACATCCATAAAGCAGTCCAAATCAACACCATCAAGTAAAACCATAGTGTGTGTGTGTGTGTGTGTATGCATGTGGGAAGTTTGTGAAATCACAGCTGCCCAGACCAGCCCAGACACAACCTCCATTATTAACCGTTCAACTGATAATTAAACAGTAGATTGTGCAGATGTTGCTGGTGTGGAGTAAGAAGATGTGCAAGTACAACACAGCATGTGTCAGTGTTTTTGTCCATATGAATGACGTTTGAGACATCACTATTGGTTTTTGCATCAAACATGTGTAATTATTTTGATAGCAGAATGACATTTAACAGAAGATAAATGCTGTCTGTTGACAGCACCCAGTACTAAATCCACTCATCTTATTCTGATCCACTCATTCATCCATTTTCAACACCACTATTTAAGGTTTTGTGTAGGTTTTTGCTATTTGAGTGAAGGTCATCAGATTTGGGGAGATTTACTTCATTCGGCAAAAAAAAAAGCACCTTAATTATTATATTTAGAATTATTTTTTCTCAGTATATTTTCACATTCCACTTCACATTTTAGGAAGAAAAAAGTATGCTTAGTTATGCAGTGAGTGTGATGTAAGCATGCATATTTCTGTGTGTTTTACAAAAAAAACAAGTGGTGCCAGGCAGAACAAACCCCGCCCCTTGCACGTATTGTACCTTGTTTTGACATGGATCCAGCTGATGTCATCACGTCTATGTGTTTGGTGATGGCAGCATATCATTTGCCTCCATATATGTGGCAAGTTCAAAGTAAACTGAAACAAAATTGATGTTTTTCTAGACATTTGAAATTTTGCCTATTATAAGTAAATGGGAGAAGGAAAAAAAATGTAAAACCATTTCTAAAAATGTGACTTTTGACCTACTCTTCCCTAAATGTAACCAAATCTTTTCTGCTTCACTGGCAATCTAAAAACTGAATTTGATATGAAATCAACCAGTAGCTTTGCTGCTAGTGTAAACAAAGAAATAAACAAACCAAACCAAAAACAATACCCCTTGCCTCCCCTTTGGGGGGGTGGGGTAACAACAGTGTTCTAAACTGTGATTTAGTTTGACCATAAGTGACTGAAACATGAGGAAACGCCAGCTGAACAGAGCTTTTTCTTGTAGTTTAGGTGTCTAAAAATACTGAGTCATAATTATAGGGAATAACCTTCATATTGACAAATGTCATTTATAATATAGACAATATCAAATGACCATGATTGCCTTTTTAAAAATCTGAGTGTAAGTAAATGAAATGGTTGTTTTATGTTGCACTTATTGACGTGTTAACTTACAGTGGTTTCACAAACATGATGGGAAGATCACATATGCTATGAAACTGAAAAACTGAAGACAACCTTTTTTTTTTTTTGCCTTGATAGCATTAGCATTAGAACCTCATTTTATAGATGAGCTTCTGAAATGTATGGGTTTAATTTCTAAGTTTCCTGCACTCACAGGTGCGCAGAGTGGAGGTTGACTCATCTGCTACATTTCCAATATTCATTTTCTACAAAAGATGAAGTCTGTAACATGCCGCTGACACTGTTTCAGGGGAAACACCTGCATTTTTCCAGAGCTCCTGTGCACATTAGTTTGGTTCTTTCCTTACCTTCATCTTTTCTCCTTTCCATGGATCTTAACCATTACGCTAGTTTTCAATTACAAGATGTGGCGTGTTTTGTCCTGTGTTACCTTGAAGAAACCTTTGATTCCTCTCCCTGACCAAACATGTGAGATAAACTTAAGTGACACCGTTTGAAGTTTGCTCCCTCCTTTCTCCTTTCCAACTTTATCTTTCACACCTGTGCCAGATGACCATGGATGGAATTATTTCTTTTTTGAAGGTGTAAATAGCAAAACATCTAAAGAAAGTAATCAGAGGGAGGGTTTTTATGTGTTTGAAGCTGAATATTTATAATTTTATTTAATTAAGCGGATTTTCACATCTTTAAACTGGTCCCATCTAATCTATATGTCACTACACAATAAATTATTTCACTGACAAACCAGCAGGATGAGGTATGGGATGGCAGTTCCCTCAGAGTGTCTACAGGGACGGATATCTATCTGACCTGCTTGACCAGATCACCTATGGGAGAAAAGCCCTCTGATAACAAACTACTGACAGTTTTAGGTTATTAATACAATAAAGACCTGCTGACACCTCAGTCTGTCCTTGTCTCCAGCTCTTCCTCTTCTGTGCTCTCCTTCCACATGCGTCTGCCTTTGTGTGTGTTTGTGTTAAAAGAGACAGAACGAGAGCAAGCTAGAGAAATAGCACAGCAAATCTAGAAAGAGAGCAGTGTGTGTGTGTGTGTGTGTGTGTGTGTGTGTGTGTGTGTGTGTGTGTGTGTGTGCCTGAAGGTGAGTGTGTATATCTGTTATGTCTCTGCCGGCAACCTTGCACCAGCCCCCCCTTCCAGGCCATTTTTCATCCAACTGCTGCAGTACACACTGCAGAGGGAGACAAGGGGGAGGCGAGGGGATGAGGAGGGTTGAAGAGTGGCATGGATAGCAACAAGAGAGATAGGACTGCTGCGAAGAGAAAGGGATTTTGCTGTGATATAGTACCGTGTGGTGACTTGTGTTGCTGGGATTACTTACATTATTTAACAGGATTGTGTGACTGAGAAGTCATAAATGGGATCGCAGAGAAACAGAGAGAGTTGATAACTGAGCTGCAGGTACATGCACATGCACATGCATAGCAGCATGTCCTGGTAGAACTAACAGCAGGCTGTATGACTGCAGTGGCTGTTGATTCATCACTCTCACTCACAGTAGGCCCATCTTCCTGATAATTATCTTTGTCAAATTAATTATCAGTGTAAGTGTCAGCATGACAGAGCCGATGAATTACATCCAGATAACCTTGATTAATCAGCAAAATTAGTTTTGGGGCAAATGTTTTGTGCATATGGATGTGCTGTCTGCTGAAAATACCCCTTCTCTTCTTCATCTGTCACCATCCTCTTCACGTTTCTTCAAAGTTGTACATCTGTCCAACACCAACCACCACCACCACCAGATACTGTACATCTGTCCAACACCAACCGAAAAAAGTAATAAGCTATTCACAAGGCTAAACAAAATGAATATTCCCCAGACATTAATGTTTAGGTGCTGCCAAATATACACTAAAGTTTTCCACTGGTGGCAGACGTTCCACTGCGCCTTTCAGTCCTTTGAACACCTTCATAAACAGGTTTTGATATTTGCACAACTCCAATACTGTTGTTTTGATGCTCTGTAAGTTTAAGTAGATTAAATAAGTAAGTGTACAAGTATGTGTCCCCCTTCTCAAGCAGAAATGCAGGCTTTTCTTTGGCGCCTGGCAACACACTGTGAGTCACAATCTGCGGCAAATCTTGAAAGTGCGATGGATATTGTTGATGCATTGTTTACATATTCACAGAATCCTCATAAAACTGGAATAATGTCAGCACATACTGCATGCCTTAGTTAGGAAATGTTTCATTTGGAAAAAGCCCTAATTCAGAATATCCAAATGAATATGCTGTTTACAACTGTCTAGTTCATATTGGATATTGTCATATTGTGGATAATAGTGGAATATTTATATGCATGTAAATGTACCCATTGTCTTTGTCTCTGCTCTCTGTATTCACACAGAGGTCTATTTGTCCTTTTGCTATATCTTTTAGCTCTGAAACAAAAAAAAGCTGTCTGTACAAATATAGCAGTCGATGTAAACTGACCAGGACACAAAATGTACGTTGTGTTTCTATTTTTATTTTCCTCCTTTTTTCCCCCACTCACTGTAAAGAAATTGTTGTGTAGTGGATTTTAGTTCAAAACAGTTTCTTTTGGCATTGCATATTTCTGTCACTGAGGACCTTTAGTTTCCAGAAATAGGCAGGAGGTGGTTTGGGTTGATGGTGGGTTCACAAAGTCCAGGACTAAGTTGGGATACTCCCAAGACAGTGCTCATGCTATAATCTTTACTTTTTTCTGTACTGAACCCATAGATGTTTAGGTTTATTAAGAGCTTTGGGTCTATTAGATAAAGGATCATAGTTTGGGTTAAATATACCGCAAATATCATTCATTCATTCATTATCTGAACCCGCTTTATCCTCAGTAGGGTCACGGGGGTCGCTTGGAGCCTATCCCAGCTGCTTAGGGCGAAGGCACACCCTGGACAAGTCGCCAGTTCATCACAGGGCTGATACATAGACAAACAATCACTCTCACACCTATGGCCAATTTAGATTAACCAATCAAGAATCAATCAGGAAGCCAGAGTACTCAGAGAGAACCCACGCGGGAGAACATGCAAACTCCACACAGAAAGGTCCCACCGACTGGTGTTGGAATCGAACCCTTCTTGCTGTGAGGCACGAGTGCTAACCACTGCACCACCGTGCCGCCCTACCGCAAATTTACTACTATTTTTTGTACTCTACTTGTACTGCCAATATGTACATTTATTCTTCTGTTCTGTTCTTTTTTTTCCTTTTTTTTTTTTTATCACATTTATGCAGGCTTTCTGTAAAAGCCTAAACCAAATCCCTTAATCTAATCTTAATCTAAGTCCTGACCAGGCTTTAATCTAGCCAGAAAAATCATTAGCCTATAAAGACCCAGCGTTACATTTGTATCAGTTCCCAAATGAATTTGTCTCTATATTTAACCTTTCGTAATTGATTTATCAGCATTTATTGTAATATTATCCTCTTTATTTTGTGTTTTTTTTTCCAGTGGAAATCATATATTTTCCTCTATATTTAATTCACTGAACATGTAGATGCTCATTAAAGTTCAGAGTAAATTTAAAAGACATTATATCAAAACTGAAGACAGTGACTTTTTCAGTAAAATATATCATTAACTGAACATAAACTCCATGGGTTTTACTGGTGAATCAATGTTGTAGAAGATAGCTGTGTTTCCACATTCACTACGGAGCCTCTGAACGTCCAAATGGGTCATATCTGATGACCATGAAAAGATGACAAACTGCATTTTACACTGAATATTTACATGTATTGATAGAATTAGTGGATCAACAGGTATTAAGTATGATACATGAATAGATGGATTTGTTCGCCAGTGGCTGTTTGGGTGTTTATGGGATAAACAGAAGCCACACTGTAAACCCAAATGTTCAAAATAATTAATTGGAATAAATAAACTTAAAAAATTCTTAAAAGTTCTACTTATAAATGTTGAGTGCCAGTAGCATTTTCTGTCTTTTTCAGTTTATTAAATGTGACATTTTTTATTAGTGTGAAGTTTTGGCAGATTTGTGTAAAATAATTAAGTCGTAGTTACTTTAAAAAAAATGCATCCTATTATGCATCCTTGTAGGAGCACGGGATAGGTCTGTAAATTCCGCAATTTTGTGTGTGTGCGTGTGCGTGTGTGTGGTGGTCGATTCAATAGCGTGATTGTCGGGGTACGTTTACATACACATCTAAATTGAACTACAGGCAATAACCGAGCTAAGGACTTAACTGGAGTTTCCGAGAAATCCGAGTATACATGCACGGCGAGAGAATCGAATTATTGAGTGAGGTACGTTCGACTCTGAGACAGCCGATTTGAAGCAGATGTAGTAGGAGGACAACAGCGAGCGAGAATACGGACAACGACGCAGCAGCTCAGTACATTTGGTCCAAACTGTTCACCCTGATCGGGTTACACGCAAACTGTACGCAAAGTCTGGTGGCGATGATATTAACGGAAGGCTAATACCTTCTGCTACTGTGTTGTTGTCATGCCGTGACTCTTGTCACTTCCTGAAGGGGGCGTGTCCAGGCCAGTCAATAGTCCATCTGAGCGTGTGTTTGCGAAGACATGCCGGCATAGCTCGATTTAGAACCCATTACCTGGCACAACTAGTCCGATTTCTAAACGTCCAGTTCGGTTCGATTCCAGTCCGACTAAGGTGTTTACATGGCTTTTAAAACTTCGATGTTATTAGCCGGACAAAGGCAATAAGTCGATTTTCTCTAAGTGCATGTAAACGCACTGCCTGTTGGCGCTTGTAAATTCAAAATGGCGAAATGCGGCGGGGATGGCTGTTTGGTACATCATCACCTCACTCTTAATAATTGGCCAGCTCTAGTGTGTTGCATTGTGGGTACTGGACATGTTACTAATTGTGTTCTGTTTTATGTTCAGAGGTTCAAAGGGGTTTTGTGTTCATGTTAATTTAGGTTAATGTGTCTGTTTTATAACGCCAATTGGCCTTTTTATTTTTATTATTTTTTTAATAATTAATATGACACCATGAGTCAAACCTGTAGAAAGAATAATTCCTTTCCACAGTTTGCGCATCACTGGGTTACCTGAGGGAATTAATATCATTACTGAGGAAACAATCTGACTTTATCGTCTGCAAATGTAATACTCAAACAGAATGACTTAACTATGATAATCCAGGATCACAGCGGTACGTTGTTAACTACACAAAATGTCTGTACATTGCATGGCATGGTTTGCACTTGGCTATGGACCTAAATTGACCAATCGTATTGTCACGACATGCCGAAGTTTTGGGTTCCGGACCAAAATCACTCCTTGCGGATGCACCCCTTTAAGCAGCAATAAGAGAAACGCAGGAAATATACACCAAGATGTTTATTTTTATTAGAAACTGTTTATTTACAGCAGTTTAATTCTTCCGACATTTACTAAAGAAGTCAGCATTCCAAACCAACGTGCCGTGTTTCGTCTGTTTACTGAACTCAGTCATGTCAGGTATCGATGGAAAGCTCTGAGTCTCGTGCGTAACGCTATGTGAACCAAATAAGGATATTTCCTTTGTATTAGGAACCAATCGTGAATGTACAAGGGCGGTCAGTGCTAATGCTAATGGTGAAACCTCATTGGCTACTGCTGGATTCTGCTAACGTGATTCGCACAACGCGTCAAGTGACACACTTCCGTGTTCGCTGACTCCGGGACGTCTGAAAATGCCCCACATTCCGCGACATTCAAGGAAAACAAAGCCGCCATTACACTTTACAAGATGTGAAAACAGAAATCAGTCTATTGGATGAGCTGGAAAACCACTAGGATGCAGCACATCTGACCATAAGCTAGCGTTGGGAAACTGGGAGGGCTGATGATGCATGGCGGACGTAAGTGAATTGATGCGCAACTTCTTGTGCCCTAATTGTGCTGCGTCGGGTCTCTATTGGCCCCAACTTGGTATATGACACATCAGCGTTAATTATCAAGTTACCGGACATGTAGGTCTTTCATGCCTGCTAGGTTATTAAATAATCCATTATGAACTTGAAATATTATGTATTATTATTTCTGAGGGCCTGAGCATTCATTCTGATTTGGAGGAATTGTTTCTTATAGAACTGCATTAAATTCTCATTTGTAAATCTTTAAATGCCATTTTCTCGAAATGACTATTTTGCCATGCTCCAGTAGAAACATCTCAGCCTATGTAGCACCTACGAACACCAAACTATCCAGTTATATACTTAACAGTATTCCTAAGATATTTACAGAGGGATTTGTTAATAAATCATTCTTGGACTGATTTATGTGACATTTAAATCAAAAACATATGGCAAAATTTTTTTTTTTTAGGCAATGGGCAGTATATTTAGATTTTTTAGGTAATGAAAGCAGATATCTTGAAATCCCTCTGTAATTTTATTTTCATCTTGTGTGTGAACAAAATGAAAAAAAAAATTCACCTAGCTTTATCATATCCTCAGGTCTATCTACCGAAAACGTATGCAAAATTGTGCATATTTAATGAGATTATGCTTAATTTGCATAATTAAACATAGAATTTTCAAAAACTTGTAATGCATTTTTTCATGCTTGTGTAAGTAATGAACTGAGGACATTTTGTGGTGATAGCTATTATTTTAAAATGTTACCCTATTCACCTGTAGTGTCTCACCTCAAGTTGTTACATCATGTTGAGTTATTGTAATGAGAAACATGAATTTCTACTCTGTGTACCATGTACTGACACGTTTTGAGTTAGTTTAAACCTACATTTAATAAAAACTCTGAATATTTAAGCTCTGATATACTCAAATGTTTGAGTTTATGAACTGAAAATAAATGTGGCAACTGATTGCCTCACTTTTTTTCAGTTCTGCTAATTTATACGGGTTTAGAGTGCAGAAGTGATTCAAACATCATGTTCAGTATTGGTGTTGATTTGTCTGATTGATTTTAAAGAACATACTATAAATGTCAAAATAGTCAGCAGCTTAAGGATAAGAAAAAAAAAAAACTGATATCAATCCAAACTAACTTGTTGAAACCTGGAGCAAACAGGGAGCTGAGTTGAAGAGGGTGTAACAAAGAAACTATACACTTTCTCTCTATTTCATGTTTATGTGTGATGGAAGTGTGGCGAAAAGTTTATCAAGTCGTCCTTGCACAATGAATGACGTCCTTAAAGAAACGCCATCCCTCAGAAAGGCTCAGAAAGCAAGTAAATCACCACCTTACACAGTCTCAGAGGCCGTGAACGTCTCCTGCATGAAGGAAATGTATTCTTTTATTAATAATGTACATGCTGCCATGATGGTATCTTTCATTCATTCATTTTTCATGTAATTCTGTACAGCTGCTATTTTGTGATTCAGTGCTCATAATACTTCTTGTATTTTTTTTATCCTTTGAGCTGAGAATCACACTACATTGAAACATAGCCTGTCAAACTCTCTGCTGAACTTTGTGCTGTCTGTGGTGTGAGGTCAGGACTGTTGGGTGTGTATTCCTTCAATTGACCTTAGTTAGAATATGACTTGCTTTTAGGTATGTTTTTCAAGATTAGAGGCTCATGAGGCAGTGTTTCATTATGATTGATCAAACGTAATGCCATTATAAATGTCTTATAAATGTGCACATCCACTATAAGGAGCTGGCTGGTCATTGTGGAGAAATCAGGCCCACACAGGCATCCAGATGCAACATGAATTAATGCCACTTTGGCCATCACCCTAGTTTTACTTTTCCTATCAGTTTCCATTTGTTGTGGATTACCTCTGCAGGTAGTCTTACCTGTCCTGCTGTTTTACCCAAGATCCTCCATAACAAAACAGGTACACAGCAGGATGTCTCAGTGATATGAGGTGGGATCCATATCCTGTCTCCTGACTTCCTGACGATAGATGAAAATAGATTGATAAAGACTAAATGAAACTAGAAATTCTTACATTCCCTGAAGGAAATGTAACCCGAGTGCTTGCCTCTCGCTGGATCGTTGGAGTCGTGGCCTGGTGCGATGTAAAAGTGAGAAATAGCTCCTGCTCACTTCGTAGATGCAAGGAACAAAAACAATGTAAAATTTTAAAATGTGTCATGTATAATGTGGAAGTTAGAGGCAAAAACACAGATGCATCCGTTATAGCGCCACCTAATGGAATACAGGCACAGTTTTTGGTATGGTAGATCTGTGTCCTATTCTGTAGGGTCCATGTCAATTTCACAGCCTTCAGCATAACAGTTCAGCTGCAATAAATGTTTGTTTGTCGTGGAATAAGCCACGCCCATATTTGGCTGACCACACCCACCTTCTAAATATAGTCTCAGGAATGGCCCTTCATCATCCCCACCAAATTTTGTAGAAATGGGTTTAGCCATTTAAGAGATATACATTTACACGATTCATAGCGCCCCCTAGTGACTAAAATGCGCCAAATTCGGCTCCTCCCCTTAGAGTCACATGTCAACCATTGATGTAGAATTTAGTGTTGAGAGCATTTACTTTGACTGAGATCTGCAACAGTTTGCATTTTTATGAGCTAGCTAGAAATGTATTCATTCATAATTGTCAAATTTTTCAATCGTTTACTGAGCTTTTGATAACATTAGATTAGGTTGAAGACTCAGGTGTATGTTCCAAAATTCACAGTGTTTGAACCAAATTCCAAGGAGTTAATAGAAGGTTTTACAGTTTTTGCAATTTTGCGGGGAGAAAAGTCCAGGCAGAAATGGGCGTGGCCAAGCCCATGTGATTCAGTCCTATTCAGAAAATCTGTGGATATGAGGTTTTTGAATGTGCGACATACGGTTTGAGAGTTATAGACCAAAACGCATTGTCCTTGTTTATAGCGCCACCTAGTGGAATACAGCCACAGTCAGACCACATCAATAATCTTTGGGCCAAGTTGAACATTTCATATTTTTCCAATTTTTGTTCTGATGTATCGTTTGGGAATGGTAGCCACTTGAAAATGACCCCATTCATTCCAGATGGACATTTTTGAGTGTTTTTTTGCATTTTTTATGAAATCTGTACATTGGATTGCTAAGAAAAGTCATAGCACACTGTTCCCGTGCAGGCCACAGATTTTTGCGTCAAAATTTCAGTGTATTTCCAGTGGTGCGGGCCACATTTTTTTCCCAAAGTTTTTGTTTAAGTCCGAATACGAAGAATAGTCCCCTGTGCTTTGCATTACATGCAAGCACATAGGGAATAATAATACAAGTGGTGCCAAAAACAAAAAAAACCCATCCCTCGCATGTATTGTAGCTTATTTTAGCATCGATCCAACTGATGTCATCATGTCTATGAGTGTGCTGATGTCAGAATATCAATTGCCTCTATATATGTGCCAAGTTTGAAGTAAATCGAAACAAAATTGATGTTTTATAGACCTTAGAAATTTCACCCATTATAAGTAAATAGGATATATATTTTTATTCATAAAAAATGGTAACTTCAACCTACTTCTCCCAAAATGTGTCCACATCTATTCTGGGTCACTGGCAATCTATAAACCAAATTTGGAATGAATTCAACCCATAGTTTTGCTGCTACAAACATTTGAAATTTTGCCCTTTATAAGTAAATGGGGGAAAAAAAGAATTAAGAATGACTAAAATATTGAAATTTTGACCTATGTTTCACAACATGTAAGGACATCTATTCTAGGTTACTGGCAATCCATAAACCTAATTTGGTATGATTTCAACCAATAGGTTTTCTGCTACAGACATTTGAAATTCAGCCCACTGTAAGTGAATGGGGGGAAAAAAACCCTTTTAAATATTCATAAAAATATTTACTTTGACCTACATTTCCCAAAATGTAATGAGATCTATTCTGCATCAGTGGCAATGTATAAACCCAATTTAGTATGAATTCAACCAACAGCCTCCCGTTTGGTGGGCGGGGTAATAATATCATGTGTTTTCCTGTGAGCATTAGCTTGAAGGAAACTACGAACTGAAAACCACTTGTTTCTGTAGTCTTTGGAGGTATGTTGTGTTACCAGATATTGCATGAATGTGTCGCTGAAACACACGCAGGTTCTCATGACTGAAAAACCTGACATTTTAGTGTCAATCAGGCAGAATAACATAGATTTGTATTTGGCGGTGACTCTGCTTTGGAACATCTGTATCATGGTGCAGACAGACAGTCACTGAGATCACAACCTAAGTGAATATGAGCAATACACTTACATCCACAATATTCCAGGAAATAAATCCAGGAGGATGTCAGGGTGGTGGAGA
>JAPTYQ010000015.1:16065687-16084677 GCA_029814465.1 Ostorhinchus cyanosoma | reverse complement strand
AAACAACAATAATAATATACCAGCAAAAAAAAACAAAAAGAGACAGTACCCATGTGTTAAATGAAAAGAATGGAGTTTGATGATGAAATTGCGTGGTTTATTTTCCATGGATGAGTTTGATCATGTAGCAAAGGAAATTATAAACTTATTATGTCATGTTATTATCTTTGCTAATTTTGCCATTTGTTGATCCATCGTTCTAAACTAAACTCGGACAGTTCTGACCTTATTTAGATGATTTTGAACAGATCTTTATTGTAGCTACTGACAACACAAACCACACAGAAAGCAGAAATGATTTATGGTTTTACTGTGGCTGTTTTTGGCCTAAAAACAGCGCTAAGCTAACAGAGCTATAATGTAAACTATCAGATGAGTCATACAGGTTGATTCGTTGGTGATTTTTGTAGCTGTGAGTGTGTTCTGGTACACGACTTGTCCCTGCTGTTGAGATTTTGGAATATCAATACTACATACTGAATAACCCATGTATGCATGTCAAATGAAGCACCAGCGAAGGGTGAAGTCAACTGAACACTCCTTATCGATGCTGCTCATTTAAAACATAAAAGCCTCAAGAGCCAGTGTTCGTATTGTCCATCTTGGGCTTTTAGGTTTATAAGTGGTCCACACTCAGTCATGATGGGTGACAGTAATACACCTTAAAGTTGGAAGCCATCCATCATAAAACATCCAAAAAACAGAGGAAATCCATTGAGAGTTTATGTCAGTGGAACACAAGGTGGTTTTCGTGTGATTATAATGAACCTAGAACTTTCCAAAAATAAGCAGGTGGATGCGCCCTGTGGCTGCGCTCCGCACTGATTTTTGGAAGAACTGTGCAAACGGATATTTCGTTTGATATGTCCTTGCGACCGAATGACAATAAAAAAGCCATTCATTCATTCATTCCTTCATTCATTCATTCATTCGAACAAAAAATGCACAGACTTCTAAACAGCATTTCTGACCAAGTTAACAGACAGTCATAAAAAAAGATCCTAAAATAAATAAAACTAGGTAAAAACTCCATTAGTATTCCCTGTTCAACAGAACCAGACGGTGGTTACTCAGAATACCAGAGTGGTGAAAGAAAGGACACACATGAGCATAGTTTGAAAAAAGACTTGTAGAAGAATAAGAAAATCAAACTCATTTATTTAGTTAAAATGTGTTATTTCAAGTAAAATTATCTGCCAGTACAGTAAGAAAATTGCACTTACCAAGTTTTCTTAAATGAGAAAATATTATCTAAGGATTATGCAATGAAATTCTTATTTTAAACAGAACATTTGTTTCAAGTCTTCATTTTAAGATGTTTTTTAATCTATGGTCTTATGAAGATATACTGACTCAATAGATATTTAATGGCAAAACTGCATAAAACATGTAAACATTTCGTGACAGTTACTGTTGGCCGTACTCATCCCCCACTAATGTTATTTGCTTTATTATAAATATTGCTTAAAAGTAGTTGTGATGTTTAAGTGGGGTAACACAAATTCTTAGAACAATTCAAATGATTTTAACAAGTCTCAATAAGTAAAAACAATCTGAAAAGTGATCTTTCAGGATAAATATTCCAAATTCAAATCAGCTTTTCTATGTCAGATATTCTTTTTTTTCCCCCAGAATGGATTAAAAACAATGACATTAATTATCAGTAAAATGCATGTCAGCTCTAATAATCAGTTCCAGCCTATTGTAAAGTCCTGCTTCACTATAGTTGAAGATCTGGTGGCCTTGTACTTGACCAGGCATCTCGAGGAGCTAGTAGAAGCATGCTATTGACTGTCTGAGGGATAAAGGAAGCAATATCTCCCAATCAAAGGAACAAATGACATGTTTTTCTAACCTGTGCCTCTTCCTCCACCTCATGCACTATACACCGTGCTCTGCAAGTCCACAGCCTAGTGAACAGTGTTGGTGCAGGCCAGGATCCACAGTGTTTCCGATAACCACTGATCAACCCACGTGGACTCTTGTGACTTTACAGTTCCAGGATGTTCTGTCCAATTACCTGAAAACCAGGACATCCACACAACACAACAGCAGTTTTCTCCCAGTCATTGAAAACATGTGACAGTGAGCATGGATCATCTGCTTATGAGTCTTTGTCAATGACTGCACTTCATATTGGTGAGACAGGAACCACACAAGTAGCCATCAATAAAGGGTTAACCATATAAAAACTAGATGTCCGCCCTCACATGGGAGAAGAGTTGTCATCTGTGTGAATGTGTGAGCAGATTCCTGTTTAATTCAAACACCCTTTATATTGTATCACATGTAAATACTGCCATCTAGTGTTCATGCCATGCACTTACTCTGCTGTGTGTAATGAACAATAGCAGTGTTTGGGTTGTCTTTTTCTGTTCATGGATGGAACAAGAATGAACAAAAACTGTATTTTTGTTCAAGAACAGCATCCGATTGTTTTTCTAAACACTTTCCACCGGATCACAGTGAAGTTTTGTCTATGATACACTAAGCAAAAATGATTACATATACAGTCGCGGAAAAAAATTATTAGACCATTCTTATTTTCATCAATTTCTTGTTCATTTTAATGCCTGGTACAGTTAAAGGTACATTTGTTTGGACAAATATAATGATTAAAAACAAAAATAGCTCATAATAGTTTAATTTCAGTACTGATATCTATCCATTTTCCATCTTTTCTTGATAATAATCAAAATCACTTCAGTTCTTACATCAATATCTGTGTCATTGTACTGACAAAAACAGTGCTTTTATTCATTCCATGTTTTCTTTTCTGTCTGTTTTAGTCACATGATACACACAGGAGTTAGTACTTACTTGCATAACCATTGTTTTTAATGACTTTTTATGGTATAGTAATTTTTTTCTGTGACTGTATGGGTAAATAATTATGACAAATTACAGTAGCTATTGCAGTTCTTTTAAGTGAATCTGTACCAACAGCTGTTTGTCAGCATGTTGTTAATAGCGCTCCACGCTCAGTTGCTATAAATGTATTGTTGCATAAAGTGGTTGCTCTTGTCACAGTTAAACTTTGAACAGTCAGACTGTGCTGAGTGAGCACAGACGTCCTCAAAGCTTCACTCCTCACATTAGCATTCACATGAGCTGTGACAAATGTCCTTCACTTATGATGAGGAAGTGTCAGTCTGCTGCTTAGGAAAAATGTTATGGCCAGAGTGTTTATGCAGTTCACATGGCAATTATTTTATTTCTCAGTTCGGTGCCTTTTTTTTTTTTGTCTAATTTCAAATCCATGTCTCTTTCAGAAACGCTAATTGATTTCAAAAATTATTTCCATGTGTTCTTTCTCTTACAATGACTCTTTTGTGACTGATTTATTTAGCACACAGTGAGTGTTACAAAAGAGACAGACGAACATCCACACTGACAGATATTTTTCTAAACAGATATTTTCTTCCTCCATTTTGTTAAAAAAAAAAAAAAAAAAAAAAGCCCAATTGTGTTTGCAAGACCTTCATTTTACAAAATGTCTCTGTCTCTGGTACAAACATTCTAATAAACCATTGCTCCTGTGTGACTTAAAGCTATGGACAAAGTCTATAATACTGGATTTTAGCAGATGTACAGGCTGAAATCTATCATGATAGTTAAGTAATAAACTTATTTGCCTTAAGTGTTGGTTCAAGTTGCTAAAGTCTATTCTGTATTTGACCTTAACATCGATCTGGTTCATCTACCAAAGGTATCCACGCTGACCTCGATCTACTGCAGGTCATTCATTTCAAATCACCTGGATTTGGTGTTTCAGGTGCAGGTTCATCATGTAAAGGAACAACAGACGTGTGTGATTTGGGTTGTGATGCCATTTTTTTTTTTTAATCTCTTTGCTCCACATGGATACACATAAATCAGAATTTTTAAAAACCTGTTTTTGTGACATAAAATGCTGTTTACATTCGACAAGAGAAAAAATTGCAAAAATATTGGCATTTCTTTGCATGCCGCATTGCTCTAATTTTAAAAAAAGTGGCTGAAAGGTCAACTAAATTTTTTAAAAAAAGCACATAAAATAATCAAAGACAAGACCTACCGACTGATGTGCAGCGTTTTTCATTACTGATTAATAAGCTAACCTTCAGTCTGTAAAATGTCATGAATGAATGGAGTGAAAGAACAACCAGAATACAGCACATTTTTTTTATTTGATATGACTTGCTGGCAGTCTGATGTGGTGATGTGATTTCTTTCATTTCTTCTTTTTGTTCTTTTGCTTTTGCTACACTACGGTATGACCAGAAATTCGTTTTGATGAATTAATTATCTGCCTGAAAGTATTTTTTGTTACAATGTTTTGTGTTTATTGATTCTTAAAGTTGGGCTGGTTTGATATGAAACAATGCTCTTTTTGTATCCAAAAAGCAGTGTTTTACACAAAATTCTACATGCAGCACTGGGGGAAAAAAAAAAAAAAGTGAGCTTAAAATGAGCATGCACCTCAAACTGTTATGTACAACCAACAGGGCTGCTGGAGGACTATCCATCAGGTGTGGACCCACATGCAGAGTGCTGTGACGTGCGGTGGGACTTGAAAGTGGACAACCGTTCCTGGGGGACCCTAAAAAGAACTCACCCGCCATGCCAGCACCGTACCTCCCTCAGCTCCTCGGCAGCCTGCAGACTGTGTAACAGCCGGCTCAAACTCTGCCTGCTGGTCCTCGTCCTCCTACACACTGTTGCCAGCCTCACTGCATCCCATAATACAACAGGACTGGGCCTCCCCACCATCACGCCTCTGGAGGAGAGCCCTGCCAACGAGGAGTGATAGTGCTGCCAGGAGGAGGTGAGGTTGTTGGGGTGGGGGATTCCCTCACCATGGCAACGGATGTGGAAAAATACAGCCACAGTTGTGCGAACGGCTGGAGCTGTGTGCCTGTGGACATTCTTCAACACTTTCTGGCAAATGGAAAATGTGGGAAGCTTTGAGAAGAAAGACACACAAATCAATCAAAACAAATAAATAAGTAAACAAACAGACATGCTAAGGGATTCAACCCATCCCTTAGGTAGACAAGGGGACAATGCCACAGCCTTTGTTGAGTGGAAAGGTCGGCTTCCTCATGGCTGAATTTCTCTCACTACGCTTTTTTACACTGTGTTCCAATTATTGGTTTCTGTTGCACTGGCTGACTATGGAATAACACAATCATATTCTCTTTTTAATGTTCATCCTTTGTGTTTGTTTCTGGGTCTCTCTTACAGGAAGATAATTTGTTCTCTAAATAAGATATCATGTAGAAATTATTAGCTGCAAGCTCGTATGTGTGTATGTGTGCGAGGTGGTTTTGCATTTAATTTGAGTGTGTGTGGGTGAGTGCGTGGTCGTATGCATGTCTTGAAACCTGTGTGGATGAGAGTGTGAATGTGTATTACAGACTCGTACCCTCGAAGTCTACCTAACAGGTTGTAGCGCTGATACTTTTACAGAGGCTTGCCTAGATGTCACTAAGCTCTGCCATGTTAGGGTTTTTTCCATTAAAATGTTAAAGGGGTCATATTTTGCTAAACCCACTTTCATTAGTCTTTGGTTCATTTATTTGTGTATTTGGATCCTAATAGTTCATAAAGTTTGAATTTGAACCCTCCAGGTGCTGCAAAGCTATTTTTATATTAATTCCGGCAAAATTCGAGTGGATTTCTACAACCTGTTTCAATTCCTGCTTAATTTGTTACGTTTTATAACTAGTTACATCACAACATTTGCACATACAAGGTCAAGACTTCAGACAAACTTTTCTCTGAATTCGACATAATTATTTGTCAGCAGCAGTGATTGTAGTCCATACTGAAAATATCTCCAAACTTTGAGCTGATTATCTAAAATGTTCAGTTGTAGGTTGTATTAACATCATAAATGGCTGAATAGGACAGAGCAGCACAGTCAACAACCTGGAGGGGCGGGGCATGAAGTGGCTCATTTTTGTTTTTTAAAGGGCCATTGCTCAAAATAATCCTTCTGGTGTCATTACTCAGAAATAGAGTTGAAGATGGACCTGTGGAATTAATGAAGAATTCAGACCCAAGCAGAGCATTTACAGTTTATGTAGACCACAGAGAGATGATTCCATTTTAAAAAAGCAAAATATCACTCCTTTAAAGGGCTCTTGATGTGGTCGGGGACTGATGCCTGTAATAAGACTGAAGGTAAAGGATACAAGTACGAACAATAAACTGTACGTCATGTGATTCATATTCACATGCACTTAGCACATTTCTAGGAATTTGAAAATAAAAAAAAGCTGTAAAATTGTAATTAAAAGTAATCCTTTTAAATGGATAAAAGTCTGGGACATCACGTGGTCTGATCTATCTACCTCGATAATCACATATTGATCATTTACAAACAGGTTAAAACAACATTATTTTAAGGTAATTTTCTGACATCCTGCTTTTTGATCATTATATTGATCAAAAGGTAAAGACAATGCTCTCTGTTAGATGCCAAAAAACTTGTAGAAAGTTTTGTTTTAGCTTTTAATTGACAATTTTCTTGTTCTGCACATTTTTTCACAACATCAGTCAACACAATAAAAAAACAAAAAAACAAAAAACTGAAACTATCACATATTAAATGCAGGGTAATAACACAATGAGTAAGGTTTTTAAGTTGTTTCCTGCAATGGATAATTTATTATACATATAAAATGGAAGCATTTTTACAGCTTGTCTTGTGCATAGATATTATTTCAGGCATTTTAATCCCTTATCAGAATCTGGTCATTTCCTTGGCAAAGCTAACTGACATCAAGAGTTTACCAGTGGATTGATATTTAACTACTGTTGTTCCAGAAAACCTTTTTTTTTTTTTTTTTTTAAGTTATTGTGATTAATATTTTAAGAAATTAAAGGTACAGTCCAGTCAACAATAACGTTGGGGGGGGAAACTGTTTTCCCTGTTTTCTGTGGTTTATTATGAATAGTTTTGTTTGTTCATTCAAAAGCAAAACTGATGACTGTATCAGTGGTGTAATTTTAACCTCAGGCCTCTTTATTGACAGGAAACATGAACATGAGTGGATTGTACCTTTAGACGCTTCTCATCATTGGAAAACTGTATGCGGCTATGATGAAAACTAGGATCATAACACATCTGCAGTAGTGTGAAGGAAAACCCCTGATGCACAAATAGGTACATTACATTAATGTCCCACACCCTGGCTGTACAATGCATTTAAATTGGCATTTTACTTGTCAGCAACACGAAATATTTGTTTTTGTTGAATCAAAATGTGTAATCTATTTTCATTAACTGCATGTGGAGGCTGTCTGCCAGCTAATGACCGCCTCTTTTGTTATGTTTTTGACCTGTAAGCTCCACATTTCCCCCCTAAATCAGTTCCTGTAGCATGCCCACTGTCCTGTACTTCTTTCCTCAAAACATCAAACTAATGTCTCATTAAGTAAAGGGCTTATTAAGATACACAGTACACAAACATTACCATCATCAGTGTCAAACACACCAAAACACACACACAAATCCAAATTGTTAGATAAAAAAAACACATCTCCTGTTTTCACTCATATACCTGCAGTACAGAGGCATTTCAATGGCTGTTACTGGAGAGCAAGAACAGAAACAAACACAGAGAGGAGCATGTCATTGTATATGTGTACTAATGGCATAACCTGATAATCGTCTAAGTCAGCTGAAACTTACATATATTTTATAAATGTTGACCAGCTTGTGAACAGAAAGGAATGGTTTGACCTTAAGGGCTGACTTTTTCGTAGTTTCTTTTATTTTCTTCTCTTCTTCTTCTTCTTCTTCTTCACTGAACAAGGCTGGAAGATCAGGTAGTTACACGATAAATAAAATTGCTGAATGAATTTATTTTCCGTTCTCAAGTATGTTGATGACTTAAATGAGATGTCCAATCCAATACCTGATGTCAACAATTTTACTACAGCTAATATGAGGATTTAAAAACCATTGTTATCCATGCCACATCTATATAACAAATATATCTGCTTATTTTAAAACTTAGTGCTGTTGAAACCCTGCCCCACTCTAGACATAATCATCCCTACTTGCATGAAACAGCTCATTGTCATTTGGCACAGCACACCCATGCCCATCTTGGATGACCGCATTTAGTGATAGAAAAATGCTGCTATATTATTGGCAACCAGTAGATGGAGATATTTTTTATTTTTTTTTGTATTCCTACTGCTGCTGAAGACCTGCTGCACAAGGACTGTCACAAGTAACACTCAAAGCAGAAAGGCTGAGCTCCAGAAGACACAGTGATGGGCCTGTGGGTGAAAGCGTGCTCTTTTGTGTGTATGTATACATAAATTTGTGTCTGTTGCTAATTGCTTTGTTTTCTCTGGAGAGCTTGTTAGTGACTGTGGGGCCTGAAGGACAGGTGTGACAAGCCTCCTTTGTTTTTAGACCCACAGGGACCTACAACATTAGTTGCCCTTTTACTCCTTTCAGCCCTAAAGCTGCATGGACTGTAGTATTATGCATTGTATCGTACAATGTATAATTTCAGTGCCACAAGACCAAAACAGAGAAGGGTAGATTTATGTTTTTATTGCATATTTCCTTCTGTCTCAAATGCAGTAGAACAGGCCAAGATGTGGAAGAGGTGGGGAAATTACCTGAAAGTGGTGCCAAAGCATATCTTCTACTGAGTCAAATAACCCAGTCTAAATATGGTTACAAAGTGCTTTTCATAGTCCAACATAATGGGTGACAGAAGAATAACAGGGTCTGCCATTGTTGTAGAAAAGTGCCATGTTAACAAATTATGAAGCCCACTTCACAGGCGTCATGTAACCCCTCACCAAAAGCACATGTAGAGGATCTCTTGGAGACATACATGTAACTTCATTCTCCGTTTGTGTCATGTCAGTGGCCACGCTCTGATGTATCAACCATCACAGGCAGACCGCTGGACATAATTTCTATCAATGACCCTGCATTCCTAAGTCATGCATAAAGCATGTCTGCTCCTCATGCAGTAATGCATCCTCACTGAACATCAGTTGCATGGGTGCGAATGCTGTGCATATGTGTCGTCCTTCACATCCCTCCAGATGTTACTGCACCAAGTATGGACATATGTGTGCAAGATTTCTTCTGATCAATAATACAGTAAGATTTGATTTTTTTGTTGGTAATGCAGGCATGCACTCAACAGTTGCTCTGCTGTGAGCAGTTTATTTCTTGTGTTTTGGAAATTATTTACATCATTATACAGAGATGAAATTGTGTAGGGATCCTATAGATACAGTCTAGATCCTCAACAATGGTCTGTAGCAGTCGTAGGGAATGGTCTGTCACATTCCAGAATACACCAACCTACAAAATCTGATTTTTTGTTCTTTCCCCTGCACATGTAGACTATGTATGCCTCTTACCCTTATCCCCTGTGCACCCACCATTAAATGTTAACTACACAAATATTACCCTCTTTCACCACTTCTCAGCCTCTCTCTGTTTTCACAATAGTTCTGTTCTCTATCCTGTGGATCTATGCAGAAGCCCATTCCTCTTTTGGTTGTAAATATGTTCCCTAGTATGCTGAACAATGTATGTCTTTGCGTCCAGGTTTCCTGTGTATTTTTGAGTTAATGTCATGATGTTACTTTCTTCTTCTTCTCCCTCTATTTTTATTTTTACATTTTATTTTTATTATTTTTTTCTTCTTTTAAGCGTCTGAAATCCTTGATGTTAAAAGAGAATGTGGTGAGGTTTAACCAATAGACTTGTATTCAGCTTCACAACCTTGTTGTGAAAGGTTGTGATTCTGTGTGTGAAAGTGAAAGATTTATGACTATAGAAATGAAAAAGGTTCAAAGGCATATAGAAGTATCATTGCGATTATGATTATTATGATTACTATTATACTACCAGTATATTGTAATATGATAGATGCTTTAGTTCAAGTAACTTCTTTAATTTTTTTACAAACTTTGATGAAATGATTTATAAAACAGTCTCACAAGTCATGATCTTTTCGAAAAGTTATGAAAACTACTGCTACAATGATTAAAATTGTGTTCTGATGAAAATAAATACAGATATATATATACTTTGTTTTTGGCTGTGTGTTTATGATCTGATTGTATGAAGTTTGACGTCACAAAACAGTTGCCAACCAAACTCACCGGGAGAGGGAAAGTCCTTTTCGCTTCTACAGTTAGTATTATTTTGACATGGAAGCACAAAACTGGGAGGAATGGGATTTTTCAAAACAAATGTAACTGTGCATAAGTGTCTTTTTAAGAATTTGGCCATGAGACGATTTACTTGGATGTGCAGTGCTGGCAGCAGCAGAAGGGTCCAAATGAGGAATCTGCTGGTTCTTCACAGTGACGCCATCTTCAACAAGGGTACTGTATACTTCTTCTTCTTCTTCTTTTTCTTCTTCTTCTTTTTCTGCTTCTTCATCTTTTTCTTCTTCTTCTTCTTTTTCTTCTTCATTTCTCTGTGTTGTTTTTTTTAACAGCACTGTTGTTATTGACTCTGTGGACACATTAACCACTCGAAAGAAAATCAAAAATGAATCACCATCAGTAAAAGAAAAATCTGTATTTGTCACAGACATTTTCTCAGCACCCAAATAATGATTCATTTAGCACCAGATACTTCCCTCCATCTGTAAAATAGCCAAATAAATCTGTGATAAATAGTGCGTTGCATCCCGTATTTTCAGGCTTCAGTTCAATATCAAAATATACCAACATTAAATATCAAATATATAATATCAAATATTTCATTTTTAGAGGCATTTAAATGAAAAATGTTGTATTTCCTCAGAAAACCTGAAGATGGCGATAAAAGTATATTCAATTGAGCATGAGGTGGCATTATTCCAAGAGTTTAAAAATAGACTATGAAAAAGAATGGAGGCAGCCCAACCATGGAAATCATGAATGAATGCTACAGAAGCATTTACTTATTGGATTTTTTTTTTTTTTTGCTGAAGTCAGTGTATCTTCATGTCAGGAATAGGATTATTTTATACATACATGATAACTGTGAAGCACCTACTTAATGAAATATATCATATGCTGAGTATTAGGCCACAGGATGCTGTATAGAAGACGCTCCAAACCATACATTATTAAACTGCTGACCAAACCTGCTGAGGCCACATAGGTCAAATGAATATACATTCAGCTTTAATATTTAATACTATAAGGCATGCATTTACTCAGCTATTTATTGAAAATCAGCAGCACCACAGAAATGAGCGACAACTTTCCTGACTTTGCATAAAATGTATGAAATTAAAAAGTGAAGCTGTAGCTGTTTTCATTCACACCTTTTTTAAGGCAAATTAAGTTACGACGAGTTGCTGGATTTCTATTTTTTTTAGTGTAGGTACTATTACATCTGTGCTACAGTAACAGTGAATTAGAAAGTGAAAAAACAATACCAAAATGCATATTCTTGTTTGCCCTCCATTCTGTGTCCATCCACCTCGGATTAAAGCCCTCATTTCTATTTCAGCTTGTTGGGGGGATAAAGTGCTCAGCTGACTAATCCTCAACTAGCCCGCCAATAGTCAACATCCAATACCCCACCTGTCATCCAGAGTGTGCACTATTAAAGAAGTGTTTGGGTGTGTTATCATGACCCAGTCCTTCATCATTAATAAAGACTGTGGAATTCTGTATGTTGGGGGAAAAAAGTACAATTATATTTTAATTCATGACACCAAAATTGAAATATGAATATTTTATGGGAAAAGGACCTTGTATTTCAACTTAGAGCTGCTATATATCAGCCAATAAATGCCACCAGTGTGGTAGTACAGGTTTAGTGTATATTTAGGAGCATCTGACCATGAAGCTGCAGACGGAAAACAACTGAAAGCACTCAAACCTCACCATCGCATACGATGGAGCTGAAAATCCACAAACAACAACAAGCCTACTGCTTGTCCTGGTTGTCTCCTCAGACAGCTTTACTCTGGTCAACACCAGAAAATAGAAGGGAGTGTAATGTACCTGATGAAGAGTGACAAGTCCGTTTTCAGTTATTGCAGAAACAAGAAGGACTCTGCAGATATAGACTAAACATTTTAAGGTGAATTTTTCTCTCTATTTAACCTTTTTAAAGCAATTTATCACCATTTAAAATAATAATAATTATAATAATAATAATAACAATAATATCCACTGTATTGTGTGTTTCTTCAATCAAAATCAGGTATATTCACATATTTAATTGACTGATTATGCAGATGTTCATAAAAGCCCAGATGGAAGTTAAGTTACCAGAGACAGAGAAAAATGAAGAAAATATGACTTTTTCAACAAAATTGAACATTAACCAAACATAAACCAAGTGTGTCCATCCACTGTCATTGATCCAACTCTATGGGTTTTACTGGTGAATCAATGCTGTTGAAGATGACGGTGTTTCCATGGTAACTACAGAGCCTCTGAACGTCCAAATGGGTCATATCTGATGACCATGAAAAGATGAAGAACTGCATTTTACACCAATTATTTACATGGATTGATGAAATCAGAGGATCAGAAGTTAGCAAACATTTTATATTGGTAGAGGATTATGGTCACCAGTGGTTGGGTCTTTTTGGTTTAAGTAACATCTTTAAAACCTAAAACAACCCCACTTCATTATTGAATGCTCCAACCAAGTTTTAATTTACTGTCTATGTCTGTAATATAAACTGACTATAAATAAGAAACATAGTATGTATTGCAGTTAGGCTATTGTGTCTTTATTTCTTTCTGAACGGCACATTTCCATTTAAAGATTTTATTCAAGGTGAATCTCAACCATATTTTAATCCTTATAGAAGATGATTTTAATTATTTTTTTCAGAATGAAAACCAGAAAACTGTTTTTAATGTCTCATCACATCATCATTTTGTCTGATCACACTTTAAATGTTGACGTGATTGGCACGATGATCATTGAGTTATGGATGAAAATGTCTGACAGCTGTGAGGGTTAACAAAAATTAACTCCTTTCACCGTCTCAAGTGTTTTATTCTGGTCATGTGACAAGAAAGTATGTGATTATTGCATTTGCTTATCTTTCCTGAGAGAGTAGTTTAACCATTTTGCTAAATTTGTCCTTTTTCCCCTCTTGTTTTTGCAGCAGAGCATGTATTCTGTGAAGGCTCGGGATTTAACAAGAGGATGGGGAAGAAAACCACGCTAGATCACAGGAATGTAATGTAGTTGACCTGTTTCGGTGGAAATTCTAATTCAGCGGACAGCAGAGTCATCCATATCAAGACCTGATTATTAAACACATGCTGTGGTTGATATATATGAGCAAAACTGAGTCTCTGGCTCTAAATGCTGTTCACCAAAGCAAGAGGAGCAACGGAGTAAATGTCAATCGCAGCCAGAGAAGCCCAATTATACGGTAATTGTATCTTAGCCTCCTGAGTTACTGATGAGACGCATCGACTGTGGAAGTCTCCCTGGACGTCACCAGCCAAGGAGAGGAGAACAACCACTGGTAGTTAAATGTAGTGACATAAACTGAAAATATTAGCAGCTTGTTTGGCAGATTATAATAATATTTTTGTATATTTGACCTGTCAACTGTCAAAAAACATAAAATAAAATAAATAAATGTCAGCTAGAAACACTGACAGATATGCATTTCAAGTATACAGCATTAAATCACCCTAGACTGCAAGTTTTAATATAAAGCTGGAATTATGCAATAGTAACCACAACCAGTGTAGCATTTAATAGTATTTTGTAGTGTAACATCACCATTTAGAAGTGGGAGAGCACAGGCTAAATGTGTTAGCAGTTGTAACCAATGGTGTTTCTTTCAGAATTTCTAATTGGTTTACACTTCCACTGTTCAGTATATGCAGCTTTGAAAATATGACACAACATGGTATTAGGATGTGTTTTGTGTCTTTTCCTCTGCGGATCTTGGTGGAGTCATCCATTTTTCATTTCTGGAGCTTTTAATAAACAACTGCTGATTCTAGGTCTCTTATTAGTGACTCTCTCACCTCCTTCACATCCCCTCTTCATGAAACACAAAAATGACTGTCCTCCCCTGATCACACATTTCTCTCATCTTAGGTTATAAATGGCTTTGTCTGAACCATATATTCAGGTGATGTTCATGATTATAGTCTCTGATAATCCTATTAGGCATCCAGGGTAGCAGGTTGAGTTTTTCAGTGTTTTGTGTTCTTATGGATAGGGTATTTTGCTGCAATCAGATTAATTTATTTCAAATATAATAAAATCAATCAATGATGAAGGGTTGATTTTCTGCAGAAATTATGAATAGTTTAATAAGATGTAGAGTAGCAAATATTTTCTTGTTTGTTTGGTTGTCATGAGACTGAGTACAGGGCATTAATCACATAACCTATGGTTGCTAGGCAGAAACACACTCTCCTCCATGCAGCCGTCTCAGAGTCTGCATCTATATCTCACACCTCATATGTTCCTGCCGCATTCACATCTCCTCTCAACCTCTTTTTTTCTAAATGCACGTAGGATCATTTCATTGGGAGATATGTTTTATGTGGGTTTTCTGTCATTTTGCAGAGACATTTATCAGTACATTTATCAGTCCCTGTTTAAAGCTCTTTCTATTTCACTATCTGTCCTTATCTGTATCTGTCTGATCCATAGATGAATAATGTTCATGTCAAGACACACAGGGAATGGTCTTTCCTTTACATATTACATCAGACATCAGAAACGTTAACATAAAAATGGCTGATAAAAACAAAGTCACATTTTTACAGGTGAGACAGGCGATGTGTGTGATTCAATTATATGCTGACTCTATATAAAATTATTATTATTATTATTATTATTACAATTATTACTATTTGAAAGAGCAGTTTGCAAACAAGTTGGCATAAAGACAAGAATACATGTTGTCTATATGTGAAAGCGTTTTTAACCCTTTAATGGGCAAGTGACTATTTTTGGTAATTTCCTTAAACATTAAATATGGGGCTAATCTCGTGCCTCAGTGAGGTCAAGAAGCATGTTGGTTTTTATAACACTATACAGGGATCTGGAGAGATTTTATAGACATTTTGAAGCTGTAAATAGTGAATATGAGTCATTCTTGTCAGTTTATGACCTTACAACAGTTTTTTTTTTAATTCTATATTTGTTCTAGTTTATTCTAGCTGACTTTTTAGCAAGTGCTGCTCTCATGTTTTATGGCAAGAGAAGGGATACTGTTGTCACGCCAACCAACGAGGAGGTAGATGATGACGTCCAGTAACACACTAAGGTTGAAATTTAGAATTTCAGAGTTTTTCAATGAGTGCCCTAAAGGGCTAAAGCTGTGAAGGGATTTATAACAAACTTGAGGCAAAGTCAGTCAAAGCATCATCAACAGTCATGGGATGCAGAATGCTGAGGAAACACAACATTATGCAGCCTTGGTTAAAAACTTAATTTTATAATATACTGGCATTCATTATGGGGGAAAACTCCATATCTACCCTGGAGAACACATCAGTATTGTTCACATCAACACATAGGGTTTAGCATTTTTCTCAATGAGATATTCTGGGAACATATGGAAAAAAACACCCACCATTGAACAATGTGTCAGTATCCATGGAAACACTCATCAAACCTGTGATACATTTCACTGCATCTGTTAACTTTTTACATAACATCACCACACACAACATTACAGGAGATTGCTGTTGATCTACTAAACTACCCTTATAGGATGCAAAAGCAAAAAACAGTTCAAATACAAGACACACTGCATTCCTGATGAATTACCAGTGAGGTACACATCTGTCAACCTCCCTCACACAGCTCAGACACACCTGGTGTAATTCCTTATTCCCATCATCTTATTACCATGGTAGCACTTCAAAGAACCGCTCTACTGCTCTAATGTGCTATAAGAGCTGCCTAGAGAATGACCGTAAAGACGGACCACACAAACACAGAACTTTTGCTCAGTGCACATTCTGCACTTGCATATTTTTTGTGTATTTTTTCTAGAAATAGTCATGATTTTGGATTGAAGAGGTTTTAACTCAGTTTTATTTTTTTTGCTACTCAATACATTAAAAGTATAAAGAGCCAGGCGTCAGATTTACAGTCAGATGGTGATTACACATGAACATTTAGAATGCTATACTTATATCCCAGTGATATATTCAAAGTGTTATTCTTATATAAACAGGTTTAAAGATGATTACAGACTGAGGCCCAGATACACTCTATCAAGAATAAATCACATTGTCACAATCATTTCACGAAGAGTTTAAAAATATATATTTATTTCTACTTTATGGGCAATAGTGCATAAGTGCTGTATTAGCTCTCCCCATGTCCAGGTATTTCCTCCCACCATCTAAAAACATCCACCTTAATAGTTTATTTGGTCAATTGAAGCCACCCATGGGTGTGAATGTCAGAGTGAATGCTTGGTAGTCTGTATATATCAGCCCTGCAATGAACTGGACACACATCCAGGATGTACCCCGCCTTCACCAGATGGGAGCTGCATGAAGCGCCAGCACTCCTGCAACTGCTCAAGGATGAAATGGATCCGAAAATTAATAAATATTCACAATAAACTGAAAGTATTATTCGAGTGTTTAGAATGAAGAGTTCTGATGGTATGTCGAAGTGTATCATACTGCAGAATTTATTCACAGCCATGGGCCAAGATGTCACTGAATATATGTGACCACTAGAGGGAGTAGTGAGTCATTCTGTTAGCTTCGCACCATGATGAAAATTAATGCCAAGGTCAAGTTCATCTAAGAAACAACACAAATTGTACAGAAAACAGAGGTATTTGTGATTTTACTATAGTGGTTTTCTGTCTAAGCTGACAGGTAAACTATATAAGGTATCTTTAAAAGGTGAACTATCAGCTGAAACTCCATGTGAAGATTATGAGGCAGTGAGACTGAGACTGACCGAGGTTCTGAGTGAAGAAGAAAACTTGTTGATACCATAATACAGATGTGTATATGAACTTCACACTATTCAGTGACTGATGTAGTATGTGGATTTGTACTGTTAATTCATTGGTGGTATTGGCAGTCACAAATGCATTCTAATATGTAATTTTTCCCTCCAATACTACATATACATACACATGTACATATACTGTACATATACTGTACATATACATATATGATTTTGTAAATCTGAATTCTGGTAGGACTGAATGAAGTTCAAGTGAGTGTTGCTGAATACCAGAAACTTGCATCTTGTGATTTACTGTTTGCAAAAACATGTTTTTTTTAGTAACTTTATGGACCATTGCATGTCTTCTTTTCCTTTTCCCATAGTTTTTTCCACCTCATAATGTATAATATGTATAATAGTATACTGTTGTAATGCACTTGTCATCGGGGTCCCTGGTAGGAGGCTCCAGAGGCTCCAGCACATCCAAAACAGCGCTGCCAGGGTCCGTAAACACCTGCACATCCCTCCTGCCTTTCACTCACGACACTGGCTCTGCATCGAATATCAGATCCTCCCTCTCACCCATCACTGTCTCCACAGTGAAGCCCCCACTCACCTCACTGAACTCCTCACTCCCTTCACCACTTCCAAAACCCAGTCAGGTCAATCACGCCATCTGTGTCCCCCCCAGGATGAAACTGAAAACTATGGATGAAAGGGCTTTTGAGGCTGCTGCTCCCCGTCTGTGGAACGCCCTGCCAGACCACCTCTGGGCCCCACAGACGGAGGACACTTTTAAAAAACGCCTGAAGACCTTTCTCTTCAGGAAAGCATATCCATAATCTTCCCTGTTCTGTGCAAGCCTCACCTGTTTTTAACTGATTTTTAACTGTTTTTGTCTGTCTCACTTACTTCTAATTCTTAACTTCCCTTTTAAGTGTATTTATTGTACCCTGCTGTAGCACTTTGAGAGTTTTAGCTAAAAATGTAAAGTGCAGTATAAATAAAATATTATTATTATTATTATTATTAAGTGATATGCAAAATAATTTTTAAAATACATCTCAGCTAAAGGTTATATGAGGCCAACTATATAAGGCTATGGACAAAAGAATTCAAATATTTTCATATCAATATGACAGAATAGAAAGTGGTGGTATATGTCATTAAATAGTTCCCCCTGAAAACAACAGCTTCAAAGTTGTTATGTAAAGCTTTGTCCAATTACTAACAGGATGTAGACCCTCTGCTCTGAAGCTTCACCATCACAAATGAGTGAACAAAGTGCAGCCACTGAATCATATTTTAGCGGGCTCATCAAAGAGTCTCCGAAATTTTAATATGTTCAACAAACAAAATGGTGGTCACTGGGGGCCGGCTGCTTAATTTTCTGTTTCCTGCGAAAGTAAAGCTACCACCAGGGAGGCTGTGCATGCTGTCTCACTGAGAGGTCACAGCCACACAGATGGGATGGACAGAGGATTTAAAAGTCAGTGGGTAATGGGGTAAAATTTTGCCATCCAACTTGTGCTTAGCTGTAGGATTGCTATTTTTGGAGTTGATAAATCCCCCCCACACACTTGTATGTAAATACAAACACACACATTACAATGCTCATGTAATAAGCTGCATGTTTGCTTTTCACAATATAAAAGGATTCCATCTCATGTCCTGCAAAAATCTGTCATAGACCAGTTTGTGTCTGATAAACACACACACATGCATTCATTCATTCATGCACACATTGGCACATACGCACAGGCCTGCAGGTCATGTGTAACACCAGTGATTAGACCAAATGGAGCTCAACCCTGACTGGCAACATCTGTTTCTGATGCCATCTGCCGTAGTCTGACACTGTCTGCAGTGGGCATATTCACAGTGGGCCTTTTTGGTAAATAACCATGTATAGCACATATCATTTCACCAGTGCTTCAAGATATGTTTGAAGTTAATATGATGGGTAGACTTATTTTGGGTGAGGTGCTTTATAACAGCAATAGCAATAATATTATCACCATCATCATCACGAAAGAAAGAAAGAAAGAAAGAAAGAAAGAAAGAAAGAAAGAAAGAAAGAA
>JAPTYQ010000015.1:15874468-15887853 GCA_029814465.1 Ostorhinchus cyanosoma | reverse complement strand
TGTGTGTGTGTGTGTGTGTGTGTGTGTGTGTGTGTGTGTGTGTGTGTGTGTGTGTGTGTGTGTGTGTGTTAGAGCATTTAATTAATTGGTTTTAATTGGGGAGTGAAGGGGATTTTAAGCAATATAGTAAAACATGCTACTGAACGAACCCCCGCCGATGGATTGTCCATGTTTTGCATGTATGTAATTGTATACATCAGATTTTTCAAGAAAAACTAAATCACATTGATCATGTAGAGGGCTTCAAAACTCATGTATCAAATATGATATGTTAGGTGTTAAAGGGTTAAACATGTATGCAAAGATTGAAAAGATATATGCATGTATGTTATATTACTCTGGACAGAGACATAAACATGGCAGCCATATGCTTACTTTTGGCCTTGAAGGAAAGGCAGGACTTGATTCTACAATAAAAAGAATCCATTGTCATTTTGTTTTCACCAGTAGCTGAATATAAAGTGTAAAGGAGCGAGGACTACTGATTAAAATATAAAATAATAGGTATATGAAGACTCAATCTAAGATCCATGAAACATACTGATTGATATTTAGTGGTTCTGAAATAGGAATCATGTTTACTTTTACAGCTATAGGAGATAGGTTTGTGAGATTTCTCTGGTGCATTCTTTGCTAACCACTCTTTGGTATTCTGTCCAGTTTTTTTCTCTGTGGCTCAGTACAGAAGTAATCTGGTGGTGTTGACATAGAGAGCCAACACAGAGCACTTACAGTAGTCTCCTGGATGCTGCTGATGACAGAAGGAATAGGACATAGGATTTATCCAGTTTTATGAATGTGGTGCTTAAGCTTTGGCAAATATATTCATCTCCCTTCCTGTCTTAGCGTCTCTCCCTGCAGAGCATAATTGGATTTGGGTGACAGTACTGCCAGCTGCACACACATCTGAAATTATTGTCCCCGAAAAGGAAAACATGACATCTCCGAACCATGTAAATAAGTTGTAATTCTTCACTTTATGTCCCACTTCTTTTAAAATGATTTAAAGGTTTAGACAATCATAAAAAAATTGATTATTTTGTATATGTTATAAGAAAATCTTTTGTTTTACAGTTTCCGTATTCATCTGTCAGATTTGACAGTTTCCCTCCGAGACAGCTTAATATTTTGGCTTGAAAAGTGTGAGAAGAAAAAGAAAATAATGAATCCCATTGTTGGATTAACTCTTATTTATCTTAACCTACTTTTGTTTCTCATCATGTGTGCGACTTCACATCTTGATGCAAACAGAATTATTGTCCTTTACATAAATATTAAAGTGAAATACAAAACAAAGAGGAAAATGTCATAATAAGACGCTGTGAAAGTCAGTGATGTTGAAATGCAGGTTACAGATTACAAGATGTACATGTTCTGTTACTTCATCAAAGTAGTTTAAGTTAATACATTTGGCATTTTTTAATTGAGCATAATGTTGTTAAAGTCCTTTTTTAAACCTTTATTTCAACTTTATCTACATTTTCCCAGTGTTCATAGAACTGGTATATAATACACACAGTGAAGCCCAGATGAATTCTCATGTGATTTCAATGTGAGAGATAAATTTTCACCGTCACAATGAAATCCTGGGAGATTTAGAATTGTGGCGTGCTCCCGTCATTGGGGATTATTTGGTGTAAAGTGGTGTAAAATGAACCGAGTCCGAGCTGTTTGAAGTCTTCCATTTTTACACTGATTTTTCAGGTTTTAGCTTTGGCTCTCACAAACAGTTTGGAACATTGTTAACAGCTAATAGATGCACTCACTCTCAAACTACTCCAAGTAGTAATTCATAACAAATTACACTTGGATTACATGCGGCAGATGTTGGATTTACAGCAAAACCCAGTTCTTTGTATGTTCTGCCTGTGAAAGAATTATGTTTCTGCTGCAGACTGATGATCATGAGGTGTAAAGGGGGGGGGGGGTAAACATGACAAATTCATGGGGCCCAGCATTTCAAGAGGGCCCAGTGAATATATAGTTACGGAAAAAAATTATTAGACCATCAAAAGTCTTAAAAAACAATTGTTATGCAATCAAATACTAACTCCTGTGTGTATCATGTGACTAAAACAGACAGAAAACGAAACATGGAATGAATAAAAGCACTGTTTTTATCAGTACAATACCATAGATATTGATGTAAGAACTGAAGTGATTTGGGTTATTGTCAAGAAAACATGGGAAATGGATAGATATCAGCTCTGAAATTCAACTCTAATGAGCTACTTTTGTTGTTATCTTCATATTTGTCCAAACAAATGTACGTACCTTTAGTTGTACCAGGCATTGAAATTAAATAACAAGAACTTGAAGAAAACAAGGGTGGTCTAATAATTTTGTCCGTGACTGTAGGTTGTGAAGTTGTGAAAATGTTCTGTAAGTCGGGAGTTGCACGTCCAAAATTAGGTTTTACTTTCATTTTCACATCAGTTGTGGTTGTTACAGCACCCCTATACCTCCAGTCCTTACACTATGGACATATAACCCCCCCCCGCTCCAACGATAGATTTATTAACCTCTCATGGGGTCCACAATTGTTGGCGGCGCCCCAGTTCAGAGGTCACATAAACTCTGCATCTCTAAATCTCATATCTGATTATCTAGACTCTTACCCTAATGTGGAGATCTAACTCACTTAAAACCTAAAAACAGTAAGGGTAAAAAAAAATAATAATAAAAAAAACCAGCAGAAGTTACATGGGATTTAATCATTGTCTCGTCACTATTAGATTCACAGCCTCTACAAAATAATGTGTCTAGACTGTGACTTAAATAATCTAAGATTTTGTGGTCCTCTGTGTCTTTTATTTCTTTTATTTATTTGTATTGATTGTATTTCTTTTAACTATTTGAATTTATTGTTTTGGTTTGGTTTTTTTTTTAGCATTGTTGTAGGTTTATGCATTTTATGTATTTATTGTGCAGCACTTTGGAAACACTCTTGTTGTTTAAATGTGCTATATAAATATAGTAGATTGGATTTATCACATATTTGGTCTCAATGTGAGAGTGTGTCATACCAAGTCATAAAATGGACACAGGAGTAAGATTATAATAATTATAACAATAACCTTCATGTAATGGAGTCAGTCTCCCAGTTTAGTCACCTTTAATTTCCACTTGAGGCTAAATTACAGTTCACTCTCACAGCCTCCAACGGCTTCTTTTTCTTTCAGCAGAAAAATAGTTCAGAGTCCTTCCATTATCATTGTAGCTGAGTCAAATGGTAAATGGACTGCACTTATATACCGGTAATACTTTTCCACACCTTCATGGTGACCAAAGCGCTTTACATTCACACTCATAAACCAATAGGTGGCTGCCGCGATGCAAGTGCTGCCAGGTACTACTGGGAGCAATTTAGGGTTCAGTGTGTAGCCCAAGGACACTTCGACATGTGGACAGGAGTCAAACCGCCGACCCTATAGTCATTGCACAACCTGCTCTACCAACTGAGCCACAGCCGCCCAACATTACACCTTCAGAAACTGTTTTTTCCACCTGCTTCAGCATAATCTTTTTTTTTTGCCATCATTAAAATCAGCTTGTCATCAGCGTAGTGTAGGTCCTTAAAACATATCAGAATTCTTGTACAAGTGCAGCAAAAATGATATTACTAATAACAGGTGAAGTCTATTCTTTGTGGATCCAAGGGTATAATTTTTATGTAACAGTTTAAATCCATATTTTAGAGGAGAGATAGTGAATTTTTTAGAGAATTAGTCATTCATCTTCCGAAGTGCTTTATCCTCATGAGGGTCGTGGAGGTGCTGGAGCTTATCCCGGCTACATTTTAGGCGAAAGGCGGTGTTCACCCTGGACGTGTCGCTAGTTCATTACAGGGCTGACACATAGAGACGATTAACCGATCACTCTCACATTCACACCATTTAGATCAACCATGCAAACACAAGGAGAACATGTAAACTCCACACAGACAGGACAGAATGCATCGAACAGTCCGTTTTTCTTTTTTACTTATACCTGCAAGTCTTTCTTACATCACTGTTCAAACTGAATAAACCCCTGTCATGTCTCTGTTTTCATTGGCCTAAAGTTCTGATTGAACTGTACCCTTTGGTCTTGTATAATGTATTGTGTCTTGTATTATATATTTTGGAAAAGCAAAAAAAAAAAAAAAAAACTACAGGGATTACAATATTATAGCAGATACAGTGAGTCGCTTCTCATTTCTGTAACAACCATCAGTTTGTTAAAGAGCATAAAAACTGTACAATGCAGGACGAATCAGGCTAACCTTGTGAAAGAATAATTCAAGGTGCATGAGATGTCAATTTCACATATGGGTTGGTCTCCACAGAGGCCAGACCTGAATTCTACAGAGAATCTTAAGGATCTGCTGGAGGAGACTTTAAGCAGCAGTCTGGCTCCCATGATCAATACAAGATGTAAAAAAACAACAACAAAAAAACCCAAAACAAAACACGGTGCCACATTGAATGCATCCTGTAATCAGAGCTGAAAGTGACCTAATTAAATAATGTATATATTACTTTTATTTGTCCATGTCTACTTTGTAAAATTGCCCCTATGCTCTGTAATGAAAGTAGATTTGTTTCCTGGGATGTTAAAACATTGCATGGGGTCAGACACCTTTCAGAGGACAAATATTGTTCACACTTCAGTGTTAATCAGAGAGTCATTGACACAGTGTAGATGTGGACTGCAGACAAAGGCCATTGTCCATGCAGTTTCATCATGAACAGCATTAATTCTTCTTCTTCTTCTTATTATTATTATTATTACTATTGTTAATCATAATAATATTTCCTATTAACTTATTTCCTATTAATTACTTTCCTATTAACGCATACTCAAAGAGCAGACATCGGATCTATTATTCATCCACTCACACATTCTCACTCTGGTGGAACAATAATGGGCTGGTGTCATCTGACTCTAAGTCAATCCTATACTATCAGTGTTTTTACCTCTTATCTCCTGTGATCTATAATCCTATATGTGTAGTTAAAAGTGTGCCTAAGGTCAAACCTAAGTCCTGTGTTCATAAATCTGTCAGTTTGGCGTCTTGACCAAGATGTGACCCATACTATCCTAAGAACTTTACCACTAAACAGTGAAGCAAACGAATCCTAACTTAAAACATTAACTAGTAATTACTAAAAAGATGAAGCTAAAGACCTCAACTGGCTAGATTAAAATAATATTTCAAAACACTATTTTATAACGTTGTGAAATTACAATTATAGAAATAAACAGAGTTGTGTTCAGTGCAAATGTGTGACAGCGACTGTAGGTCCTCTGTGAACATTTAAAAAAATAAAGTCCATCAAGGGGATCAGTACCCTGGTCAGAAATGTTTTTCTCTATATTAACTGTACATCGACTACATATCTGTACATATCTCTGTACATCATCCGAGACTTACTACTGTGCATCATATCTCCATGGCAACAGCTGAGATCTTAGATGTGGCAAAACCTCTGAAAAGAATAGGATGGGAAGTTTGGTTTTTTTTGTTTTTATCTGTCAGTCTGTCATTGTCAAAGGTCAAGAGTGAGTCAAGTTTCATTATGTTCGCAGCAGACAGACTCAGTTTTTTTATGTCAGCTTTGGCAGCGTCTTTCATCGTTCATCTGACAGAAAGGAGGAGAGGATCCGCCTTTTCCTTTAGTTACAGTCACATTTATTATATGCATCCTTTTACATTCCCTCTGTGATTTAAGGCTTCGGTTTTTAACTCATCAGGTTGTAATTATCATATTACGATGACTGTTCCTATAAAATGATTGTGATTACCTGAGTTGTCTTATTTCTGTTCATCTAATGCTACTGCAGTCTTCTTATTTTATTTTTAACACCGTGTTTCATTAGTAGTAATAATGAAACAGGATAGAAAATAAAATAAAAAGAAGTAGCAAGTTGGATATTTCTCTGAATTGAATGACGATATAATGGAGCCTCCGTGGTGGAGTCTGTTGTCAAACCAAAACACCAGTGTATTTAGTTCCTTACACTGTCCTCAAAGTGCATGTTTGACTCTGCTGTTGGGCAGTGTTACTGGTCTGTGATTTATAAGAACAAAATAGGTTTGCAAAATGTTGTCACCTGTCATCATCAACCCCTGCAGAGTACTTTATTCACATTACTGCTGCAATAGGTTGTTAGCACATTCTGATGTCTTCCATGACTCGCTCCATTTTGCCCACCCCAATGAGTTCAATATACAAGACTGCATTAAAACCTGTTATGAGAATACCACCATCTACACAGGTCTTTAACCCTTTAACCTCTGATGCATCTGTGTTGAGCATTCAGTATGTATGATTTATTTAAAATATTCCTAAAAATTCAACAATTTGCTCAATAGGAAAAATTTCAAAATATGTTGATAGAATAGACCTTGTTCTTTCCTTAGATGTCTGTGCATGCTCAGTTGGGGTAAAACACAATTTGCTATTAAAAAAAGAATAGGCGGCTCAAAATAGAGAAAAAATCCAATGGGAACTAACACAAAAGCAGCACTGGACTTTTATGAGTTAATGATAGATTTTGCTGAAAAGGTAAATTTTTCTTCATTTTTTTCTGTTTTTTTTTCTAACCTATGAATTTACTTTGAGTTTTAATGAGCATCTGATTTAAGCATAAGAAACTAATATAGGAAAATACAGGATTTTCAGTGACAGGTGAAAAATATATGGGATAACATTACAATAAATGGTGATAAATCACTTAAGAAGGGTTTAAATAAAGAGACAAGTTATTTCATGATTAACCATGTCTTTTGTATCTTCCAGAAGAAATCATGATTACATGATGAGCTACTGATGTCAGAGCTTCCTCTCCTGTCAGAGTCCAGTTTCTACATATAATACTATTCTAATTGTCTTACAGCTGTGTGTGGGAGCGTGGCTACATACATGTCTAACTGCATGGCTTTGTGTGCATTTACTTGTCACAAGCCATGTGAAGCAGTGATTATTACTTTGTGTGAGGTGGAGCTGTAGCTTGGCCTGCCAGTCACAGTATGCATCATTTAACACAACACGAAGCAATCAGAGATTTACAGCGGAAAGATCTTCCCAAAATTAGACCAAATGACTGTGAAACCCAACTCCCCCCACATCTGACACAGACCAGCAGCATGAACTGAAAAAAAGTGACTGTAGCTGTAAAGCATGGGATTACTGTGCTTGGATCATTTATTCTGTCAGTTAGAGAACATTAAAACTGCTTTGGAAAAAGTCTAAATGCTGCATGTGTGAAGTCGTCTGGTGCTAGAGAGTTCCATAGTAACTGTTCAGCATATTGTAAAAGTGGTCTTACAAGAAAGAAAGAAGAAACAGCTCTGGACAAAGTAGAAAATATACCTTGTAACAGGAGGTTTTGGCCACGTAGAGGTTTTTTTCAGACAGGTAGAGAATCATTATTATTATTATTATTATTATTATTATTATTATATTGACACATGTAATTACTGATCCACTTCAGATTTCCACACATTTAACTCCAATTATCTTCTCTCCAGCTCAACACAAACTTAGAAAATGATTCACTTTCTGCAGTGTCATAACAGTGTAATATCTATATTGAGCAGCTGATTGAAGGTCTCTCTCTCTCTCTCTCTGTATTTATATATATATATATATATATATATATATGTGTGTGTGTGTGTGTGTGTGTATTTTATTGGGGTTTTTCAAACTAGGTACAATGAGATGCATAACTCTAAGCTCTCGAAAGCAAAAATGGAAGATGAGTGAATAAATAAATACACACATTGTTACGAGAAACACACGAGAATAGGACCCAAATGCACAAGACAGTCCAGGTGTTTGTTAAATGAGTATTTATTACTCACAACTATCACAACAAAAACGTCTTCACAATTGTGGTATCAAAAAACTGGTCAACAAAAATATCTTCACATATGTGGAATCAAGAATGGTATAAAAAATGATACGATCTATCGAACGATCCATGACAAACGATCTATCTAATCTACTAACACCGCTGAGGGCGACGTGTCACACACATAACATATGCACCAAACCAAAGCAGACAAAATAAAGTATCAACAGGAGAGAAACAGAACAAAAACAGAGGATGTCATATGCTCTTTGTTTTTTTTTGTTTTTTTGTTTTTATCTACTTATGATGGTTTATTTTTAATAAAATAGTCAATGAACAGTTGCCATGTTGAATGAAATATGCCTGCTTTGTCCTTTAGGTTGTATCACATTTCTTCTCGCTGTAAGTGCCCCATAACATCATTGAATAAAGCTAGATGAGCTGGAGGCTTTCTATGTTCTCAATTGAGCAATGAAGGTGCATATTGTAAAACTGTGGCGTTTTCCCCCTAATTTTAGCAGCTGCAGCTGTAACAAAAAGAAAAAAAAAAGTAGAAAATAGTGTTAGTTTAGTTATGCATGATTGATATCAATAACTAAACTTTCCTGCACATAGGGTGTATAAAAATGTATCCTCTGGAGACTCAGCAATGCATTTTGTCCTCTGGTGGGGACGAGAGTTCACAGCTTTATTTAAAAAAGCCTCCATATTGGATAAAATGATAACCAGAATAATATCGAGCAGTTGTTATTGGTGGTGTCTTGCTGACCTGTTTTTTTTATTTTTTATCACTGTTCTCTTAGAGCAGAGGTCTGCAACCCTGGTCCTAGAGAGTCGCTATCCTGCATGTTTTAGATGTATCCATCTTCCTACACACCTGCTTCAAATGATCAGCCTATCACCAAGCTCTGCAGAAGCTTGATAGTGACCGTCAGGTGTGCTGGAAGAGGGAAACATCTAAAACATGCAGGATAGCGGCTCTCTAGGACCTTAGTTGCAGACCCCTGTCTTAGAGCATGATGCTTTTTGAGATCTGAGCAGAAGTGCTGTTAACACTTACCATCAGAGCATATCTGAAAATTAACATGAGACAAATTTGCATGAGGAAACACCAGAAATGTACAATATAACAAAAAAGTATGATTTTATTAGAATGTTAAGATGAGAAACAGGCTGACAGATCTTATTTTTGGAGTCTTGTAACCACCTCACTTGTAAAGTGGCTGGCATTACTCAGTAGTACAACAGTCGTCCAACTCGCCTCTCCCTTAGGGGGGGGCGGGGTAATAAGGCTACGTTCAGACTGCAGGCAAATGTGGCCCAAATCCAATTTTTTTGCACATATGTGTCCTGAATCTGATCTGTTAAAAACAGTTTGAACAGCACAAATCTGATTTTTTCAAATCCAACCCAGGACACTTTCATATTTGGTCCTAAATCTGATACGTATCTGATATTTTGTAATACGACTTCAGTTTGAACGGCCAGGTCGCATTTATGCGACCTTTACGTCACTGAAATGCGATAAATGTTACAATTCTGCATCACAGGAGGAAGAGTGGCTGGAGAAATATATTTACTTCCGTGAACACAGTGCATGCTTGCGTGTTCACGTATTACATCAGGACCTCTTTTGTGCATGCACGGATTTGTAATATGAACAAGCACACAAAAAAATTTGATTTCACCAAATAATCTGAATTGTGTATTAAAACCTGTTGTCTGAACATATGTGTGGCCTTAACAGGGATGATAAATATTAAATAAGAAAAGTTGATCTACAAGAGAATAAATATTTAATAAGTGATGCCAGGCACAACAAACCCCGCCCTTCACAAATGTTTTACCTGATTTGCCCTATCTCTTGTCATTGCGAACAAAATTTTTTGTAACCTTGACCTTGACCTTTGACCTACATCCACCAAAATTTTATGTGATCTATTCTGGACCACCTTGCACCTCTTCTAAAAATTTCATGGACATTGGTCCAGTAGTTTTTGTGTAAAGTTGCTGATAAATCAACAAACAAACAAAATAACAGAACCAAAAACAATACCCTCGCCTTCCTTTTGGGGGGTGGGACAATAATATAGGAATACAGACTTCCCCCAAAATGTATTAAATTGTCACTTAATAGGCTGGATTTTATGTTTTTCTGTATACAATTAGGACATTTCCATCAAATATTGATGCAGAAAAAACACAAACTGATGGTGATGTCCTGCTGTGACACTGCCTCTCAAAAATATGGCAGAGGTATTTTCAAGAAGAAGCCATTCTAGATGCATTAAGTCTTCTCTGTAATGGGAAGATGTTATTGGTTGTATTTTCAGTCTCTGTCTTCCTGTGAAAAATGGTTTTGTGAAGACAGATTGCAACTTCTTGTTGGGGAGAGTTTCGGAAAATAGTCCAGGGTTCATTTTATGGTGGTTTTTGCTTCTTTCAAATGCCCATTAATCACAGTTTGGTGTCCTGCAGTTGTTCGGTTGATGGATGAATGAGTCCAAAATGTGTTTATATGACCTCCAAACAGTATAGGCCTTAGCCATCCCAAAGTAAACAAGGAAAATAAAACTTTTTCAGCTCTTAGTGTTCTGAACCTGCATGCACACCTTGTACAAATGATAGGGTAGTGGTGGGAAATACTAAAGGATTAATAAAGTGGAAACTGGTTATAGTCAACAAATCGATGCAGACAGATATAGATACATAATTTAATACTTTTTCCCCCTGGAGTTTTGCATGGCCTTGCAATATCACCCCAGCAAACAAGCAAGTTTTCAGTTACAGATGTTTTCTCACTTTTAGTCAGTAGCAGCTGGTGCAAAACCACACTTTTTTCGGTATGCGGAAAAATTGTTACTTGTGGAATTCAAATTCAACCATCTAATCAGCTGATCTGCATGTAACTAATGTCTGATGTCACCCAATATCCACGTTTTTAAAGTTCTTGTGTAATACCCAGGGCTGGAGAGACTAAACAGAGGCGTGTAGAGCTGAACAGGAGTAAACTTTGTTATTTGTGACACCTAAAGTAGATTACTTGTCTGCTTTTGGTTTATTTTAGTATTCTAAAAGTGAAATCACATGAGGAGAAGAAAATAGATTTGCTTCAGGGTGAAAAAGATTGTGCCCTGGGGTCAATCTTTAAAAATCCATAAACAATAGCTCAGTCTCATCTCATCTGTTTTAGAAAAGTTTGGTAAAAAAAGGGGGGGCATGGTTTTCTTCAAAAACAGTCTCCCTTCAGTGTTGTTTAGTGTTTGTAACTGTGTGTTCTTAAAGTGTACCTGTGCTGGTCATGCATATGACATTAACTGTTGTGTGTTACTTAGAAGCAAAAGAGGCGCAAATTCAGTAAAAAAAAAGAAAAAAAACACACTGGACCTTTGCCTTGAGTGAATTCCGTGCAGTGGTAGAATGGGAGCAGTCATTGTTGCCCAAAGTGATGTACCCACATTGATTCTGGGTGATCAGTGCAAGTAAACAAGCAGCAGTCAGTGAGCAAGATTGAGGGGAAAGAATGTGCTTGTGCTTGTTGTTTTTGCAGCTGTAAGCTTTAAACTCCACAATTGTCCTAGAGCCTCAGCCCAGTACTGGCTGATAATGGGTCATCTTATGCTGTGTTTCCATTATGTGGTATCGGCTCGACTCGGCTCAGCCTTTCGGCATTTCCATTACGAAAAAGGACCTGGAATCTGGTATCCCGTAGTAGTTTTTTGGTATCACCACTGCCGAGGTTCCAAGTGATACTAAAACATGACGTTTAAACCCTGCAGACCTCTGATTGGTCAGACAGTTGTCTCTGGGACCCAGATGCAGAAGTTGACAGCAAATATAGTGGTACATTAAACCACATGATGACAGTCCAAAAGTGCACCATGGTCAGTGGAGGAGATTCAGTCTTTGGTGGTCGACGTAAAAATTCAGACAAGACAACACACAACGAGTGAGTTTATCAGTAACTCCCTGAGCGGATGACATGGAAGTAACGCGCCGCATTGCTATGACGTCCAGGTACTGTAAAGTCAGTACTATCCTGTGATGGAAACGCTCTCCAGGAATACCGAGTCGAGTCTAGTCGAGTCGAGTGGAGCTGGTCCCATGTAGTGGAAATGCTGCATTAGACTGGTGTCTGCTGCATGGAGTCAGCGTCCAGTCCATCACAGCCTAGGTAATTGGACAAACCAACACATCTGGGTCATTACTGGTGTTGGAACAGCCCATGAAGGAGGTACTGACCATGCCTGACTGACAGTGCAGTGACGTACTCACGTGTACTTGACAACGGGCAATAACATAATTTCGCTGATGGAATCGTTAGTATTATACATGATCTTTTGAAATAGTTCGGATTGAAAATTCACTACAGGTACCCTCTGAGGTCTTTTGTTGCTCATGCTTTGTCTGTTTTTTCATTTCATTTCATTTTATCACCTTATGTTTTTAATGTTACTCAAGGTCAAGGTTTCTTGATGAATACCCTTGGGTATATTTGTTCGCAGAAGCATGTATAGCAGCAGTCCCAATTACAATTCGAACAAAACAATTAAAACACAGCAGATGACACATAACACAGCCTGCTAGTCTTCATATATAAGTGACATCGATAACTTACTTGGGCCCAAGATAAGAAAGGTTCTCCTAATTCCACTAGACTTAACTGTATATGTTGTGCTTGGGATGTTACAGACAGGACAGGATAACTGCAAGAATACTGTAATATCCTCCATTTTCATTAGAGTAGTTGTGACATAGGTCGATTAGCTTTGCTTTGTTTTTCTGTGCACAAAGTTGACTTTCTGTGATGCTGTGTTGGATATTGCGCCCTGCTTCAATTCTGACAAAAATATTGTTTTTATATAAGTGTACCTGGGGTTATGGCTGGGAGAACCAGGAGTACCAGCTGCATTAGGTTTGCTGTCTGTGTAACTGGGAATTATTGTGAATTGTATTTTTCAGACTGTCCTCCAGCAAGCAGCCCACATGTAGCACTCAATAATGAAATGAATACTTGCATCAGTTAAGACATTTTTAAATACATTTCCTAACATTTCATTTTACAGTGCATTTTCTAAAACTGTAAACTCATTTTTTTTTGTTTTGATTGAGAAAAAAACATTTATTAACAGCCCACATGGACATGAAGCACACAAACAATCATGGAAATACTCCTTATTCCACCGTGACAGAGAAGAAAAAAGTCCACACCTGACGTTGAACTGTTATTGACATGGATGGAAGGTTGGAAATTTGACTAAAGACCGAGAAAAATGTCTTAAAAAGTCAGAAATATGACCTCATCAAACCTGAAACATACACTGATTGGGTATTCAGCATTTTTTTCAATGTATTTTAGCATGTTTTTGTATATTTTAGTGGGTTTTTTGGAGTCTTTTATTATATATTTTAGTACATTTGAGTGTATGTTACTCGATTTTTTAATTCATGTTCTGACTGTTATTGTAGAGAACAGAATAGAATAGAATAGAATAGAATAGAATAGAATAGAATAGAATAGAATAGAATAGAATAGAATAGAATAG
>JAPTYQ010000015.1:15786358-15800173 GCA_029814465.1 Ostorhinchus cyanosoma | reverse complement strand
TGTAGGTCCTCGACGTCTTCGACCGACAGAATCGTGAGACACACGACCCTCCACTTGTCCCACGCGTCCATGGTGTATCCCGCCGGGAACGTTCCATCAGGGCAGACAGGCTCTCCCGGGCCTCTGCTCCTGGTCATCATCAACCCCTCACACAACCTCCTGCACCCCCAACAACACACACAGCCCAATGATCAGACCAGCCAAAGGGTTCTCCTTCTACCCCCGTCTCTGCCTTTTTTTTTTTTTTTTTTTATATAGACTTAGTCTGCTCCACAGTTGGATCACTCTCAGACCCCAGTTTATTTTCATCTGTTAAAGTGAAAATAATGAACTCAACCCAAAATTTACAAAAAAAACCCAAAAAAATTTCTGACCAATATAGCCAGCCTTCCGTTCAATAACACTCATAATTCACAGATTCTGTTAGTTTTCTTGACCTATTGATAATCAACTTTTTATGCAGCACCAACCACATGATGGACTGTTCTTCTTCACCATAAATCTCCTGTTTACAAAGGCAGGACACGTTCCCAATAGGGTTTAATTCAGATGAGGAATGCAGCATGTCATTATTCTTCCATCTTTACAGACTTTACTGGATCGTTACGCAGTGGACTACTTCGATGCGTGTGATGGAGCATCGTCCTGCATAAAAGTCACAGAAATAAATCAACTTTCTTTAAAGATGCAGACTTTTTCCTTTACCGCTGCTTGATGAATGTGTCTTCTAAAAACTGGAAGTGCATTTGGCAGTTGATTTTGAGTACATCTTCAACATAAAAAGGTCCAACTGGCTCATCTTTAATAGTACGTACCAGCCTAAACCAGAACCCCACCTCCACCTTGGCGTCTGAGTGGAAGTGGAGTTCTGTGATGTTTACTGAAGCAGCTGTGGGCCCCACCGTCTGATCTATCAACAGTTGTTCTGACCTGATTTGTCCATAAAACCTATATAAATACGTCTTCAGATAGTTCTCAGCCCAGTCCATATGCTTTATCTGATGTGTGTCGTTCAGTGGTGATCGTATTTCAGCCTTTCTCACCTTCACCTTGTCTCTAAAACCTGAGCATCTTCTACTTCTTGACATTGTATGCAGGTTTTTTGTTCTGGAACACAGTGGTTCTGCACTCCCACTTGATTCCTTTTTTTTTTTTTTTTTTTTTTATAGGGCACTCATTGAAATACTCTGAAATTCACAATTTCAACCTGAGTGTGTTATTGGACATTGTCATCTCCCTCCTCTTACCATAAAACATCTGAGCAGCACTTGCTATAAAGTAAACACATGCAATAAAACAACTGTTATATGGTCGTAAACTGACAAAAATCATTCATATTCACTGTTTACAGTTCCAAAATCTTTATAAAATCTCTCTGAATCACTGTATAATGTTAGAAAAGCTAACATGCTTCTGGGGCTCACTGAGGTATGATTGGCTCCCTATTTAATGTTTGAGGACATTTCCTAAAATTGTCACTTGCCTGATAAAAAGTTAATCTTTTGCTGTTAATTTGTGTGTTTTCTCCTTTTGCATATTTTGTGACCCTTTTGACTATTTGCTACAAATGGTGATAATCTTGTGGTCATGTCTCAATAGTTAAGCTATTCCAAGAATCTTTTATGTATCTGTCTGAAGAGAATTTAAACAATTTTAGACTTTTCACTGTTGGTTAAATCCCTTAAAAAAATTAAAAAAAATAAATAAATAAATAAAATGCATTTTACCTGAAGTAAAGAAGTAAAGAATTCTGCACACTTTAACCCAGTGGTTCCTAACCTTTTTTGGTTCGTGACCCCATTTTAACATCACAAATTTCTGGCAACCCCAGAAAATTCAAAACAGAGACTTTTTTTTTTCTGAAATTTATTTGTTTTTTGCCATATAATAGTTTGCTATACTATGTTGCAAATAAATGTTCGTTCTAGATGACATTTAGTCTATATAATGTATATTATTATGGACGGAGGCAAAAAAGTCAGGTATAGATTACTGCACAAAATGAGAATTTGACTTTCCTTGGTCAGGATATGACCAGTCAGTCCAGCTTGTATTTACAAGGAGACAATTAATACTGAATAAACAATAGCTCAAACTAGTGTACGGGTACGGGTACGGGTACGGGTACGGGTACGGGTACGGGTACGGGTATGGGTACGGGTACGGGTGCAGGTCCAGGTACAGATACTTCTCCAGGGCGAATTTTTTTTCAATCAACTCAAGAAAAACAAAGAAATCAAAACAAACATCAAATAAACAATCATCAGTCCTCAGACTAAGATATTGTAGAGTCTGATGACAACAAATATGTAAAAGACTTAGAAACAATGTGAGTCACCTCAGAAAACATGTAATGCAAGTGGATCCACGTAAAACATTCACTCTAAATTTTTTTGCGCATAATCCAGACTTACTATTGCACAACCTGTGACATGTTACTGTAATAAGAATGGAATTAAAATGAATGTACATTTTCTGAATTGTACTTGAAAACCACTACACCACTGGCCTTGAATGCACCATACCCACAGGAATATTCAGATCAGTTTATTATGCAGATCATGGTTCATCTGAAGTGTCATTGGAAACTAATTACAAACATAATTGTATGTGAATTAAGTCTGATCACAATATCACCAGATCTCTTCAGGAGACTCTGGAATATTCATTCTATTCAGTTTATATTGATGCTATAAATTAGGAAATAATTGTCTTTGGCTAGACCTATAATGGAGAAAAATAACCTAAACATCATCTTCATATGTTGTGAAAATGCTTATTATGTGAATGACTGTTGGGAGTGCAGGCTAATGAGGCTTAAAGACAATTACAATGGTGCACGGTTACTGTCATGCATAAGTGAAGCACAGAAGGGAAATGTCTCTGATGAAGTGGCTGGACTTGAGTTTGTTTTCATTTCTTGTCCTTTCAGCGTCCTAATTTGAGCGCCTCGTTCATTGTTACGCAGAAGCCGACAACAGTAAATGAGAAAAACCTGCATCTTATGTCATGAATAAATTGCTCTGGCAGATACAACAGCTTTCTGGTGGTAAAGGTTTCATCTGAATTAATACTGAGACGTCTGAGTCATATACGTGTAATAAATTGGTGTTAATTTTCCTGTTGTTTTTCATGGGGCTAAACTGTAGCTCAACAGAAGAACAGGTAGGTGGATAATTTGTGCCTTTTGATGCTAAGTTGTGTAAAACAAAGCATATATGTTATCAAACCATTTTCAGACTCTTTTTAGTTATAGAAGCAGAAGTAAATGTCATCTTTACCAACTCTACATGTATATTACTGTATTCTTTTTTCCTTCTAGTGAAATTTTATAAACACATAATCAGAAAAAAAACAAAAAGCGAACAAACAAACTTTGCTTGGTTACAAAACACAACATTATATTCACATTATTCAGATCTGGGTTCTGTAATCAGTCCATTTATTCCATTTTTTGTCCATTTGGTTGCAGTTTGTGAGTAATTTTTTTCTCCATTGTATATATTCCTTCAATAATTGCGATCCATTGGTCCTTTTTTTGGTGGTTCTGTCGTTCCCCAGATCCTTGTAATAGCTTTTTTTGCAGGCCACTAAAACTACCTTAACCAAGTATGTGTCATTTCCCACTACATTTCCATCAAGTTCCACAAATACAGTCCATCACAGCACTTTGGAATCTCATACCCCATTATTTACTGTAGTATTCCACACACCATCTCCCAAAACAGTTATTTTATCACATTTCCAAAAGACGTGTGTGATCTACATCAAATTTCTACCGTATGTTTAACTGCTTACTTTATGTCTTAGGTGAAATAAAGAAACCAGAACTCCCTCCAGATCTGTGAACTAGTATATTACCATAGTCTTATTCTTTTTTTCCATATTTTAACTTACAATTATTGTAATCTTTAGTTGTATTTTGTAATATGGTTTTTCATGGGGCATGACTTTACTTCTAATCCTGTGTCTGGCCATGAATTCCACATCTGATTCTTATAAAATATCCTTTTTAATGGTGCTTTCAAGTGAATAATTCCTCAAGTATTACTGCTGTGAATGAAATCATTTTATTTCAACTATTTTCGTGGTATCTTTTTCATAACTAAATAACAAAAGTGTTGTAATGTTGTTCTGTTGCTGTTATCGTCGTTATTTCCATAGGTTTGTTCCAGCGACAATAAAAACTTTCCCCCCCAGCTACATGTGACAAAATAAGAATATAAGAAAAAAAAAACATCTGCATCTTGGCGTCTTCATTATGAGACAGGAGAAGTTTGGTGCCACGGGTTAATCTTTAATACAAAGCTATTGCTACGTCTGATGAAACCGTTGGTCTAATTTGCTGGGTTCAGCATTTGTCACCCACTGTATTTTAAATGCAATGTGCATTTCTTAAAATTACTGTTTTCAGAAACTTTTTCATGATTCAAAATTCTGTGGTTTCTCAACTAATTCTTTATCCTCTCATCACACACCTCTGTCTTTACATTTAAACCTTTATTTTATGAAGTATCCAGAACATGTGTGCTTTATTTTGAACTTACATTCTCATCCACACACACACACACACACACACACACACACACACACACACACACACACACAGGTCCAGGACTGAATGCAGCAGGAGGTCCTTCCTGCCAGCTGACATCAGACTGTTTAATATTATTGTATGTTGTATGTACTTACAGGCATTTTATCCTTTGTTTTACTGCACATATATATTTCATGCATCTTTTATTCTTTTTTTTTTTTTTAATTATTATTACCTCTTACGTTATGTCTCTAATGTTGGTTGTCTGTGGGGATGGTCAGTGTATTTTTGTTGTTATTACTGTTGTAACCAAATCATTTCCTGTAAAGTATCCACAAGTGGTGCCAGGAACAACAAACCCCGCCCCTCCCAAACGTTTGACCTGATTTACCCTTTCTCTTATCACTGAGAAAACACATTTTTGGCGACCTTGACCTTTGACCTACATTCACCAAAATTTAATGGGATCTATTCTGGACCACCTCGCACCTTTCCTGAACATTTCATGGAAATTGGTCCAGTAGTTTTTGCGTAAAGTTGCTAACAAACAAAAAAACCGAATCAAAAACAAAGCCCTAAAGTATCTAGACTCACAGTGAAGTCCTACATTATTGTATTCTTTCGCCACCTATTGGACAAATGGAGGAACTGCAGGTGCAAAGTGAAGGGGATTTCATGCCTGTACTTTCAGAACGTGCAGTTTGACTTTAATCTGGTTCTTGGAAAGTTCAGAAACTCTGAAGTTCTTCATTAAATGCACTTAAACCAAATCAAGTGAGCTAAAACACTTCAAGATGCCAGTGCAGAAAATGACAACACCACACTAGCTTTTGACATCGGAGATCCTTTTATTTCAGCGATTGTCCATTAACATGAGTGCAGCAGATGCTTTGCGTACATTTTTTCACAATATGCTTATTTACAGCTTCTACACACATCACAACAAACAGTGATAGGATGTTAAAGCACTAAAGCAGATGGAAGTTTGTGATTAGAAAAAAGAAACACAGCTTTAAGTGTTGAGTTCAATCCGTTACGTGAACTGAGCAGAAACACCACAATCACACACCGACACATTTATCGGATTGTTTTCCACTTTTCAGGTTTGTATTTAGATCCTGTTCAGGTTAAAAAGCAGTCTATCTGTTGAGATGAAGCAGATGGGAGATGTTGAATATGCTGTACACGGAGCGGAGATCATCTTTTTTCTATGTTGAATTCTATAAATGCAAGAATAATACCAAGTGTAGAACAATACAAGAGCAACGTAATGTGATACAATCAGACAGGAAGCAAGATTTAAAGCAAATAATAATAATAATAAAAAACAGAACAGCAAATGGCACTAAGATTCTATAAGAACCATAAATAAAGGATTAAGATGCTCTCAAACGTTCATTTTTTTGAATAAGAATGAACATATATCAGTGCTAAAAGTTAAGAGAAGTGGTTTAACAATAAACAAATTCTAAAGTACTCTTCATGACAAATCCACAAAACGATGACACGCAAAATGAGAAATCAACTGGAAAAAAATACCACTTTATGTGAAGTAATTTGAGCACTTAATGGATTCAGACTGGTCTACATCCCTCCTTTTTTAAGGTGAATTTTTCTGTTTCACTTTTTCCAATGGACGAAGACATTTTTAGACAATAGAATCCTTTTAAAGGTTTACGTCAGTGGCAATACATGGCAATGACCAGCACTGCCGCAGACAAACAAACAGTGCAGTTTTTTAATATGTACAGGGCTGTAATATTAGTCCAAATCCACATGTGTAAAGGGACCACTGTTCCCAGTCAGGACACAGTGGTAGAAAATAAGCAGCTCTTTTCTGCTTCCCTGTTTTTCAGTATTTAGATAAAAATTTCCAGCTTGACGGCAAAACATTTTACCATCGGCCATTTATATTTATGTCCATGACTGAAGAAAAAAAAATGCTAACATTATTCAGAACAAATGTACCCAGAAAAGAACGACTCAACTTTTCTTAGTAAACACAAAAAATAGGGAAAAAAAAAAAATCATTACTATCGTTTTAATTATCAATTAGATTTTGCAGGTAGCAGCCCCTAAACATACAGTTTGTAGCATTTCTGCATTAAAATATGCCTCCTGTGCATTACATTTGGTACTCTTATGCCTCTTTAGGACTAGAGATGTAATGTTTTTGGATTTATTTTAATCTAACACATTCATTTTGACACATTAGTCCCATGACCTTCCAGTAGGTTCATAATAATCCACTAAGAGTAAGAATTGAAGCCCAACCAGAATAAAACATCTCATATAATAAAAACACTTCAATCATCTGAGACAGTTCAGAGGGTTGGTCTAAACCTTAACAATCCACTCAAAAAGGAACATTTTGGCAGAGGTGGAGGTAGACACCAAAACTTTACTTTTTTGTCTAAACAGCTATTTTCACAGTTGGCATTTTGACTTTTTTATGTTAAAAAAGGAGCTAATGTAATTGCATCATTTTTGAGGTTTGGGTTTTAGTGCCAGTGCTAATGAAGTGTGAGGATATAGCAGTGGGAAAAAATGTGCTCAGACACCCTTAAAATTTGACGTAATCTCAAATACCATCATGAAATATTTGCAAAAAAAATAAAAAATTTGTTTCAAAAAGACGTGGCTGCATCGGGCAGACAAATGAATTTTTTATGTTTACTGCTAAGAAAAAAAAAAGCTAAACTAAAATTCTCGCCATTTTGATCTTGAAGAACAATTCATATGGAGAAGGGAGCATGTGGCTTTCAAGACTTGGCACGATACTTGACAGAGTTCAATGGCTTAATTAAGAGTGATTTTTAATGCAAAAGCATGAGGGGTCCAAAAACTTTTTTCTGCCACTGTAGATTGGGCTACATCAGACTAGAGGTGACACACTTCATTAGCAGAGAAACACTGTGAGATGTAACTGAAAGCAGATGGAAATAGTTGCTCAATGTCAGGATTATTCCGGCAGAGCTCCTCCTATGAGTAACACTGTGTCAACTCTTTGGAAATAGCTTTCAGGAACAGGTTCATATTTAATATGATTGTGAACATACAAGCAAAAAAGTCTCCTAAAGGGTCTATTGTTGCTTAAATAAAGGCAGGATCATGATTTCAAAAACTTGTGAATAGTTACTAAATTACAAAATCAAATACTTAAAATGGGAAGTATTTACTAGCCTTTAGCAAAAAATTATGCATCGCTACGGGCAGAAGGTGGCGGTAATGCACCTAAAAGATGTTTGGCATCTGCTGATGGTGGAACTCCTTCATAAAAACACTATAAAAATAAGGTGCAGTGCAAGCAAACATAACATATATCTGGATCTGGTTTAAGAGTTGGAACTTTCAATAATGGCTGAATAGTTACAGAATATTAAGTAGTATTGAAATATAAAGCTAAATGATGGATGAACCTACAGGGGGAAAAAAAGTTGACGTTTCCAGCATAGAGCATCATTCCGCGTAATGCATCCATGTAACCATTTAAAATGAAACGAGTAATTAGGACGATTTTAACTGGGTTGAAGAAATATTGTCCCTAGAACCACAGCTTATATTCGGTCACTTCCACAGAGAAAAAGCTTACATTTCCACAGTGTTAGCTCATCAGCTTCTGACTGAAATAACTGCTTGTGCACACGATGGGAAAAAACAAACAAATAGCATAATGTGCCACTCAAGTCTATTCTCTTTCACCTTTCATGTGTGATTGCAATGATTCTGAAGTTTCAAAGGCAAAGGCCTAAAGCTGCTGCTGAGTCTTACGGGAAAGACTTGGTCCCCCTTCATTTGGGTTCAGAATGAATCATCAGCAGGTCTGTTTGAGCTGTTTCCTCAAATGGTTCAGTGTTTTTTAATTTAATGCAAGTCGGGCTTAGGTAGCGACAGGTTTGTTTTGGATTTGATCCAAACTTTTGGCCCCCTGAGGATCCTGAAGGCCTGCTACTGCCACCCAGTCCAGTGTGAGAGCTGCCATTTGCTATATTCTCGACCTTTGCCTTCAGGTTATGTTCGACTAATGCTTTCTACGTTATCTTGTAGCTGCAGAAAAAAAGCTGCTCAGAAACTCTGCCCCTTTGGCTGATCTTTACATCACACTCCCACACTGACCGCTTGCAGCATGAATGCAGGGTTAAGACGACGGCGGAGGGGAATGTACAGTATTTAAGTCAGCATTACCAGGAGTCCTGGTTGGCACCAAAATAAAAGCTTCAGAATCTGCATGTTCAGATGCTAGTGGAAAGTGTCACCTAAATATCAGGTGAGTCTGTTGTACACAACGCGACACCTCCTCACCTCCTTTCACAGGAGGAGAGGCACACTGCACTTATTTCCCTCATTCATTCTCCCGGTTCAGAAATCTGATCTGAAGCCTGCTGGGGGTCTTCCAGGAAACACTTTCACACAGAGATGTCTACGATGCCTTCGTCTATGATCAGACGGCAACTCTCCAGACCTGGATCCACATCATGCAGCTTCACTAGCTCTGTGTCACATGGGGTCTGCCAGGACTCCTCAGACTGGCAGCTGGAGATCTGCTTCAGGCCAGAGCTGCTCTTTGTGGAGTAAACTCCAGAGTCCTCGCTACCGCCACTGCTCTGGCGACTGTGTCTGCCACTGAAAACAACAAAAGGCATCAATTAATTCATGAATTCAGTCACTGTCAACATTTCAGAGGGTGTTTCAGATCATTAAAGACTCAATCCAGTTAATGTACATCGTTTCACCAATCATTATATTCTGGGGGCTTTTGACACCAAGTGGCCCAGCAAGGTGTGAAGAGTAGACCCACTAAATTACAGATTAGAATTGTAACATTGTTATAAATGGGTGATATAATAGAAGCAAACAGCTCAATAATTACATAACAGATCATGCTGATTTACATATTTTAATGCAGAAATGCTGCATTCTGGGCATTTAAGTCCCCCTCCCCCCAAAAAAACCCAACAATTTATTTAGTACTAATGTATTGTTTCTGCAGTAAGAAACTTAAATAACTAAAGCGGGGTACACGCATAAGGATTTTCTAAATCTGAAGAAATTTTGTATCTGTTCCAGACCCCGCACATGAAGACAAAAAAATCAGGGATTGAACAGATTTGATCGTACTGTGTGTGGTGCATTCTGATGATCTCAACACAGCACACTACACATGACGATTCTGTCCCAACACCGATCTAGAATCTAGTCCTCCAAACCTGAAATCTCATGTGATCAAACAAAAATGAAGAAGAGACATCGCAACAACTGGAAAACACAACATGTTTCGGCTGTGGTACAACTTGGTAGAAATGTTCAATAGACATTCTCGGGCTTCCCACAGCTCCACCAGCTGGTCAACATGATATCATGACTTCATTTCTGAGGTTTGTCAAACTTCATTTACGTCTGTTTCCTTGTTCCTCAGTCAGGTCGCTTCTTGATTGGCTCCATTCCGTTCCATGACACAAATCACGGAGTCATGACTCGGGAGTCGTCTGTCTTTCCCATAACAATGAAGATTTTTGGTCGTAAATATTGAACAGGTTTAATATTTACGATTGTCAGTTCTAACCCATTTTGGAGCCGATTATTAGGACAAATTCACTCTTAATACACCGCAGACCACAGGATAATCTTATAGGATAATCTTATAGAACATAAGATAATCTGGCGCTTGTCGTCCATGGTTGGGAGATGGGGTAATTGGGACAAAAACAGCCCGATTATCTTTAAGTGTGTAGCCCGCTTAATTTATACAACCCTGCAACCCAAAAAAACCAAAAACATTACCAATTAATTTGCCTTTCATTTGAGACAGAAAAAAATGTAAATACTTATCTTTGATTAAATTTTTTTTTTTTTATGTCAACCAGCAATCCCAAATCCAAGGCATTAATGTTAAACATCAGTCTCTAGTCTTGACTTAAAAGCTTCGGGAAAGATATGCGGTTTTTCTTAAAAAACTAATATACAGTAGAATGTTGATCAAACTATTTGCAGGTTGTTGTCCCATTGCTGCTCTTCCCAGTTAAAATTCACATGTGGTTCGGGAACATAAAAGTTCGACATCAGAGAACACGCACCTGCTGTCTGGCTCGAACCCTGAGAAGTTCACGAAGCGGTCCTCGGGTGGAGGACTGTGAATTTCTAGGAGAGCCGGCTCTGCACAGACCGTCACTCTATCGCACACCAGCTCTGATTTAGAATCCGAAGTGAGGAGCTTAGGCATATCGGACTGAGGAGAATCAGAAATGAACTACAGAGAAAACAGAAGACAAAGGAAGCACTTCAGTGGGACAAAAAGTAACATTTTCTAACCAAAAAAAAATGTACTTGGTTGTAAACAGAAGAGTGGTTACTCAGCTGTTATGTTTATAGGTTATAAAAATGAATGATTCAACGGTATATGATGAAATGAGAGGTGATAATAAAACTCCAGTCATTAAAAGCATATTACTCTGTAAGTATGAACATACATCATCGAGGTATGATGGCAGCTGGGCGGACGGGTACAATGTTGACTTTAAGATCTTGTAGCACCAAAAGGGTCCATACATAGCCAACAACACAATCAGGAAACAGATCACCAGAGAGAGCAGGAAGTACAAAAAGATCTGCCACCATGGAGTAGCACCTAAAAAAAACACAAGGAAATACAGTCATGGAAAAAAATATCACACCATCAAAAGTAATAAAAAACAATGGTTATGCAATCAAGTTCTAACTCCTCTGTGTATCATGTGACTAAAACAAACAAAATGAAAGAAAGCACAGAATGCCTAAAAGCACTGTTTTTTTCAGTACAATGCCACAGATGTTGATGTAAGAACTGAAGTGATTTTAGTTATTATCAAGGAAATATGGAAAATGGATAGATATCAGCTCTGAAATTAAACTCTTATCAACTATTTTTGTTGTTATGATTATATTTGTCCAAACAAATATACCTTAAGTTGTACCAGGCATTAAAATGAACAGGAAATTGAAGAAAACAAGGGTGGTCTAATAATTTTTCTGTAGCTGTACATAACACTGAATCAGAGGTCAGTTTAGATCCTCAAATAATGACCAGCTTTAACTAACAGTCTACACATCCACTGAATGGATTATTGGTTTGATCCACACACGTCATGGATTTGTGTTGTCAGTTTCTTCAAACATCTTCTCTCACAAAACTACTGGTCAAATTCATTTTAAACTTATATGTAGCTTCCTTTGGACGATGTCTCAGTTTGGAGATATTTTCGTTATTGGACAAATTTTGTGAAATACTTAAAATTTGCCTTTACTTATAATGGGCCATATTTTAATAGCTTATAACATGGAAATGGTTAAAGATATCGATATAGTTACTATTGAGCACTGATAGGAAATCATATATAGACCTTCATTTGAGTCCTTTAACCTTGATCGGGCAAAACCACGGTTACCACTGTCTATATTTGAAAAATCTCCTCCAAAACTCCTGGTCAGATTCATTTCAAAATTTTAGTGGGTTCCTTGGGACAATGTCTACAAAGTTGATTTTTTGAAATATTAAAAATGTGACTTTACTTATAATGGGACATAATTCGATGGCTTATACAATGGAAATGGTAGGAGATTACTACTGAGCACTGATACAAAGTCATATATTGACTTTCATTTAATTTAATTGAAAGTTAATTGAAAGTACCACAGGTCCATGGCTCCTGTTTTTTTTTTTTTTTTTTTTTTTTTTTAGAAATCTACAAAAATCATAAAACACAGTTCAACAAAAATATCACATAAGCACATGACCCAGTTTAAAGGTGATAACAGATACAGCCAGATCCCAATATTACCATCGATAACAGGGTCTTTGGGTCATGAAGAGTTAGGACCTGTGGACACTATACACAGCTGCTTTCACAACACAGAAATGTAATACTGCAAGTGATCATTCAACAGGAAATGTGGCAAAAGCTGTGATGTTTCCAACAGGGACTAATACAGAAAAAATGGACCCAGCAGCATGTCTGAAATATAAAACCCTCAGCATGCGTTACCTTCAGTCTGGAGGCAGAGCGGTGAGGTAAAAGTACTGTGCTTGTTTTCAATGTCCGAGCGGGACTGGACCCTCACGCAATACATCGTCCAAGGATTGAGGTTCGGCAGAGTCACCACGTTGACTTTGGTGTCCAGTGCCTGTGGCTGTATGGCCTGGAGGACACAGCAGACACACCATTAATTGTAAAATGCTACCACATTATTTCATTAATGAATCACAATGCTGCAGTTGAGAATGGTGGTAACTTTCAACTGTAAATATCAATACTGTTCAGTGTTTAAGTCTACAGTCTAAAGTGAACGGGTTTATATTGTTTAAACAAAAAAGCCAAGGTGATCCTGAAAATAGGAAAGGCAGCTCCAATTCCAAAAAACTTGGGATGCTGCATAAAATGTAAATGGAAACTGATTAAACAATTACACACATGTAATTTCAAGTATTGATCATTAAGTCATTTTTTACCAACAATATATTTAATACTCTATTACATCATGTTATAGATGGTGTTTCTCAAAATGAACTGAGTGTGTAGCTGTCCATTAGAGCCGCTCCGTCTCTGAAGTGCATTAGCAAAACCACACGTCTAGCATCATCTGTCCTCCATCTGCTGTAATTTAAATGACACCGAAACCCGATAAGCTGCATTTTACAGTCAATCACATGCAAACTGGAAAGGGGGTGAGGCTTCTTTTAAGTGTGCCCCAAATCCTTGTTTTTGTGCATCAGTCAGTAAAGTATAGAAACTGTAGGTCTGACAAACAGCTGAGGTTTAAAGCTCTGCAGTCTGATGTTTACACCTGCAAATATTTACTGTTCAGTTTTTGTCTGGAGCTTTAATCCACTGAGCCTTTAATGTTTCTCTGAGCATTTCTTTGTGATCGTTATTTTTCATTCAAAAGGCACAAAATACTCTACAAGACTGTCTATGCGACGGTGAAGTTTTGTCCAATTTATTTTCTTTCTATGTAACTTTGGAAGACAGTCACTTGATTTTAACCCAGATTGTTGAAACATCATATTATCTCCCAATAAACACTTAAAATCACATTTGAAGAGGACGGCAGTTTTTGATCCCAAAATCTCAGAAACTCCATTCCTACTTGAGCGGTATACAGACATCTGACTATTGTTTAAATACATATTCTAAAATTGTAAACCTATCTTTAAAACAAGGAAAACACACCTAAAAGCACTCAAAATAGAGGATGAGAAATTATTTATGTAGATGTTGGTAACTGTTGGTAATTCAACTTGGAAA
>JAPTYQ010000015.1:15767987-15782971 GCA_029814465.1 Ostorhinchus cyanosoma | reverse complement strand
GAACGTGAATGTTTTTAAATCCAGGTTAAAAAATGTCCTCTTTTCATGTGCATATGAGTAAACTCTTTTCAATCTTGCCGTTTAAATGCAGTTTTTCATTTTAATGTCTTGCTTTACTCCATTTTAGATTTTATGTTAATTTTAATGTATGGTTTTAATATAGTTAATGTATTTATTTCACTCTGTGAATGCATTTTAAAAACCCCATTTTATCTCTTATTATTTTAATGTCTTTTACCCTTGTGTGATTTTTAATGTCTTTTCTTCCGTGATCTTTTTTTATGCCTTTGTAAAGCACTTTGAGTTACCCTGTGTGTGAATAGTGCTATACAAATAAACTTGACTTGCCTTCAAGCACCTGTTTAAATGTATTTTTTGAATCTGCTCCTCTCTTGTTTATGTCTATGATACAACACCTTTCATAATTATACCTAAAGGGTACATTTTTTCGGGTTCCTGTGTCCCTGGAGCTGCTTAGAACTTCATTACCCTGGCGTTTGTCGATGAGAGGTGCTGCTTACCTGTGGGTCTGCAAAGCGTTCCCAGTACATGATGTGGAAGTACAATGTGGGAATCTTCTCCTTCATGGAGGTGTTATCATTGGCCAAAGGATCTTTGATGTAAACTTCCAGGTCACCTCCAGCTAGACCAATGTTCACTTTAGATGGAGGACCCACAGCAGCTTTAAAGTGAGAGACATAACATTTTCTTTGTTATATTTACTCTAATCACACACAGTACCCAACATTAGCATTAGCACATAGCACACATTAGAAGCAGAGAAGATGCTCTGGGACCATATCTGGATCTTCATCAGTACCGGGGTCAAGAATATGCCTATGGGCCTCTCCAACAGGGTAACGGAGTGAGAAAGCACTGTACAGAAATACTATTTATTCCATATCTGTCTCTACAAATTAATTTAGCAGCAACCATAATAGCTCAAATTGTAGGTCTAAGCAAGTACTTTAACATGCCATTAAGGAATAATAAGCAATTATTTAATAAAACATGAATTTATCATCATTGACAAAGTAACAGAGTGAGGAAAACTATACAGCAGGTTTGGAATAAATACCAGAAAGTGCTGTTCCTCAAGAAAAGTGCAAATATTTAGCATACCACCCTTTTTTTTTTTTTTTAATATATGAGAGTACAATATATCCAAAAATTTAACTGATATTTTTATTTTAGTAAAACAAGATGATAAAAGTGGCGATATATGTTTTATGACTACATTTAATACACACCTTTCTGCAATAAAAAAAACAACATTTAAAATCATTATAATTAGTGATTTTTGTGAAATATAAGATTAGACACAGGCATATGTTTTCAACATTTATTGACATTCTGAATGTATGCTGTATACATTCATTTACAACCTTTACTGTTCTTCATTTACACCGTATTCTCATATATTTTCTTATATATCCAGTTGTGATTCAGCCACAAATTAAACAGTTTTAGAAACTAGAGATATATGTCTTTCATGCTGAGTAATCAAAAATATTGTTTTTTCAGTTGTTGTTCACCGTCACTTGGCCAGGCAAATATATCTACCTGTTTTAACTGGTGGAGGAAACCAGAGTTTAAAGCAGTTTATAACTATTCTTCATCACCAAAGGTGGCCAGGTAATGAATTTTAACTTATAGAAATCTAAAGAATTTTTCATTGCTGCTGTAAAAGGTGACATTAGAAAAGGAGTTCAGATCATCCCCATCTTTATTGCACAAAAATAACACAGATAAGCTTAGACAGACAGAAAGTCCATCTGTCTTTGCTTTGCCTGTTAATAATTAGTTCATTCACAATATGTCGGTGCCGCTGATACTTCATGTTTTCATTTATTGCTTTATAACTTTAATATGCAACTTTTTATGTGCCTTTAGGTCTACCATTTTTGCTTCCTTTTAAATTTTGTATCATGTTTGTAACCTGTAGCCCAACAGTGGGAAATATCCCGAAAGCACTTTATTTCCTATAGTGTATATATGGCAAAGTGTATGGTCAGTTGTTATATACGTCAACATTTATTTTTGATAAATAAACCTGAAAAGAGTGTTTTGTGACCCCCATTTACACATTACATTTTCTGAATTTTTTTTAGAATGCATAAGGTACGTTGCCATTCTGCCAAAATAATGACTTAATATTTTTGTCCTCGTCTTGAAATGAAATGAAATCCCAAACCCTGTGCTGAGATTTTATTTGCTCTACTAATTTTCCAGGTAAGATGAAACTGCGGTCAATCATGTTTACTTCTGCTTTTTGTCTAATTTTGACTCAGCTTCTGCGTAATTTTGACACTTCTCTAAACTCTGGTACTTTGTGGTTGGACGCTGTTCTACTTAACTACCACAGATTGATAAAGAAAATGCCTCTTGCATTTCTAAAGTTTTACGGTAATTCGTTCCCTCTCTCACCATCTTTATCTGGGTGGAAGGCTTTCAGTACCCACTCCGAGTGCCGGTTGTTCACATTGGCTCGTACACGAATCTCATACATGGCCAAGTAGTGAAGGTTCATCTTGGTGAGGTCACATGACATGCGTGATGTCTGCTCACACACTGTGCGCCATTTCGGAGTCTTCTTCGTGTGGTACTTCCTGCTTGAGGAAATGGAGACAAAATATCAGTAATGTATCAAGATATATGATATAATTTAACTAGAAAATAATAAATATGGCTTGGTCAAGGAGATGCAGTGCATAGGATTCCATGTAAACACGAATGTTCTGGCATGTTTTACAGATATTTATCCCACCCACCCCCTGAAGGAGGGGCAAGGGGTATTGTTTTTGGTTCAGTTTGGTTCTTTGTTTGTTAACACTATAGCAGCAAATCTATTGGTTGAATTCATTACCAAATTTGGTTTATATATTACCAGTGACCCAGAATATATCTGATTACATTTTGGAAACAATTGGTCAAAGTTAATATTTTTTTATGAATTTTTCAAATCTTTTCTTTCCCGCATTATAATGGATGAAATTTCAAATGTCTGTAGCAGCAAAACTATTGGTCGAATTCATACCAAAATGGGTTTATAGATCACCAGTGACCTAGAATAGATGTGGTTACATTTTGGGAAAAGTAGGTCCAAGTTCAAATTTTTTTGCAATAAACCGTCATGTTCAGTCCTGTGAAAAGTCTTAAGCTGCCTTCACGTGCTACTGTGAATAGTAAAATTCACAAACGGTCATGTGCAGTCCTGTGTAAATTTCATTTTCCACATTTCCCAAACTCCATTATTTCACATTCACATTCCACCGTTTAGATTTTTCAGAACTGTTACAAGCACATTCAGAACAGAGGAATGGGAAGTTTTGTGCTTTTGTGCCACAGTAACAATATTAACTTATATTTTCTAAAGGTTTTATGTATATTTTAACAAGTAACAAATCACTCTACACAATCCCTCTAGCATGCTTACTCATTACAATTTAAATTAAAAAAAAAAGTTTGGTAATGAAAACTAATTCAATAAACATAATGTTACAAATTAAAAGATTACAAATAGATATTTCAAACCTCTGGCTTATGTATGTAAAAGTTAACATATAGTCCTGGATTGTATGAGGAACTTGGAACAAGTAGTTTCAGTCCTGGAAGATTCTTGATAGAAACTGACATCAGTAAGACAAAACAGCTCACTTTTTTGCTGTCTGTGAGAAAAGTCACTGAGAATTAATCTTCATTGTTACAGTGACAGCTGTCATATTTGGGAACCGTTTTGTTAAAAACTACCATTCCCTTTGGTTTCCTGAAAGAGGAAATGCATCAAACTTAACAATGACAAGGAATGAACATGATAAATCAAGTCAGATACAAAATGCATTGTAGGTGTCAGTCTGTACAGAGCGGGTGCTACAGACAATCACCACATTTATTCTTTAGTATTTTACTGTACCTCATAGAAACTGCACAAATGTATATTGGACAAATCATAATATGATTTTAAAGGTCAGTGGTATACCCTGTAGTTTGTATTTTGTTTTAGCTCCAAAAAGAAAGAGGAACTGACATCTGCTTCCATCTGCCAGTAAAGACTTATGCTGGAGTAATTTCCTGTAAGTGCCTTCGAGTTACAATCTCACTTCTAATGGCCCAAACCAAACAAACCACCAGCGCATTATCTGATGCCACCAGAGGTCAAAAAAATGTTAAACCCACACACAGATCAAGAAAGAAGAGTTTTTGGCTCCTGGCTAAATTTTGTCCCTTCAGTTTCTAACTCAATGTAGCTTTTGTTTGTCTTCAGAATCTGCTAATTGAATACTAGAGCAATTTAGTAGCTTATTGCAATAACTATAGTTACAATTTTTCTCTAAGAAAATGTAGACAATGATTTCAGCAACTTTATTTTCCTGCCTTCTGTAAGTACTGATAAAAACTAGAATTACACACATAAAATACATAGCTAAGACTTTGAAAGCATTTTGATAAAAAAAGTATTATGCAAATGGTTTGTTGAAATGTAACTTTTCCCAATATGGACTCGTATGATTGCAGTGAATCATTTCCAGTATGAAATGTGCTGTTTTTGCCACAGAATGTGGAAAGAAGTGGGCGGATCCACTGACATGTGACCCGATGCTTGTTCTGCTATTTTAAAACCTTGAGTGTGTTTTGAATGTCATGGCTTTATGGAGCTAGAGGTAATTATATTTTGGACAAGAGGTTGGAGCTGGTGGAGGTGAGAGGGGTTATGGCAAACTAATGCTAAATGTTAACAACAGTAAACTGACTATGTGTAGAGAGAAAGTTGGTTTGAGTCTATGGGAGCCCGGTGAATTTGGAACCAGTATTTATTTTGTCCATTTGCCGTGCTATACTTTGAAGCCATAGCTGTTACCCGCTTGGATTTTTCAGAATTACCATATGAATTTTTCATTTATAGTAAAAAAATATTTTGTAAGGTCACTAGAAACAGACTTGAGACAGTACATCTCTGACTCCAAGTGCATAATAAGTGTCAGTAAGACCTGTGTGTTCATATATTACTCAGACTGACCCCATATACTGGGTGGTGAAGGTAACGTTGTGACCCTGTGCAGCTCTCTGGTCCCAGGCCCAGCTCACAGTGTAGTTGGTGTTCAAGGTGATGATGGTCACGTTCTGTGGGGGAAGCAGCTCCTCTTCAGCTGAAAGAAGGGAATCTGTGTGTTAGGCACCAATACAACACAATCTGTGAATAAAAATGAAAAACCTGGTCAAGTAATGTTTTAATTAACAAAATTCATGAAACGAATGAGTGTTTTTCTTTTCATATCAACTACAAGTTAGCGATAGTGATCTTACATGCCTGTCGGTCATCCCGCCTGTCTGAACTGGTTCAGAGTAAAATCTGTCATTTATTGTTAGTGCTCAGCTGTGCACTAACAATAAATGACAGATTTTAATCACATTTTCCACTGTTTGAGATTTCATGGTACTCTTCTAAACAGGTCAAATCATCTACCGCTATAGTTTTAAACGCATGTGTCCAACTTCTATTGGTTTACTTGTATATTACAGTCAATAAATGGCTGTTTGTTCTAAGATGTACCATTTGTGTATAATAAATTATTAGGTTTACGTTATACTAGTGGCATAAAATGGACCAAAATAGACAAAGTATTGATGAGAATGAATCCACAAATATTTCATTGTTGTGTCAGCTCTAGTAATCACGTGACAATGTCATACACTACAATGATGTTCATATAGTGCACTGTGTACATGGTAAATGTTAGAATGCAGCATGTTAAGTCCCATCATGTGATTGTGAATATAGCACAAGGAATTTTTAATTCTATTTATTTATTTTTTAATGGTAGTCAATTCACATTTACTGAGATCAGAAAAACACAGAAAAGGCTGCTCAAGAAGGAGCACACAGTTGAATCAATGTTTGTGTCATTTGGAAACAGGAACTGTGTTGCTGTATCTGTTCCAACAACCCAGACAAGTCTAGAAGTGAGACAGGAGCAATTTAAGCTGCAGCAAAAGGCCAGAATCAGTTTAAAATAAGTCGTAACATAAGACTGGAGCAAAATCTGAATGTTTTTTTATGAAGTTAAAATGCATCAAGAACAGTACTTTTATATCTAATATGCAGATCTCTATACAAAAGGGGGTTACATGCAGTGTTATTTTACAGAAATAACTTAAAACGTTAATCTTTTGATTCCCAGTATCGTGTAACTTCACCCAACACTCAAATCAAGCAGAGAAAAATAATAAATATTTGAATACATGGGGAAAAAAATAAATAAATAAAACCACCGCACACAACACTGCAGTCTCAAAAAGAGGAAGAAATTAACAAAAGAAGTCACTATGAATAATTTGGCCTTTTGGGGTTAATGCACCTGTTTCCACTGGGGGAGGAGTGTGAGATTGAAAACATCAATGGGGGAAAAAAAAAAAAAAGGGGGAAAAATTGGTTCAAATTAGATGAAAGGTGTTTCGATCTCGATGCAGACCTGAAAGCACCACAAAAACAGGAAATATCTGAGGGGGGACAATGTTGTGCTGTCTAAGTGGACTCCTAAAGACTAGTTTGGTTTCCAAGGGGTTTTCCTTACTGACTCCATCCTTATTTTCCCTTTCCTTATGTAAAGTGCTTTCTGTTTCCCCCGGCTCTCCCAGACTAAGACACTGGAGTACAAACACACAGACACAAATACCTCAATAGTCATGAAGAAAAAACAGATGCACATCTTTCCGTTGATGTTCTACTGCTGCCATTTTGTAATATCAACCAGTCGGAGAAGGCTATTCTAAATAAACACCAACAATGAATTCATCCCAGGTTATTTGTAATCTAATTCAACCAATTCAGGGATGTCAAACTCATTTTAGTTCAGGGGCCACATTTGATCTGAAGTGGGCTGGACCAGTAAAATAATAACATATAAAATGTCAACTCCAAATGTTCCTCTATGTTTTAGAGTGAAAAAAGTAAAACTACAGAGTGAAAATGTTTATATTTAAAAACTATCCTTAAAAACAATGAGAAAAACATGAATAAACTGAAATTACTTCAGAAAAATAAGTGCAATTTTAACAGTTATGCTTCAGTTTATTATTTATACATGTGCATTGCAGCTTACAGATCACAGTGGATCTACAAATACACAAAACATTTAATAACAGGCAGAATATTGTAAAATTGCACTTATTTCTGTTAAGACATTTTAGGTTGTTCATATTTGTTCAGGTTATTAATTTTTTTGTGAAATGATAGTTTGTTTTAGTGGAAATATAGTAAAATTACATGAAAATGCAAAAAAATAAAATAAAATTGGCATTGTATAGGTTATTCTGAAAGTATTTTACTGGTCTCTGAACTAAAACAATTGTTAATATCCAAGTATAATTTTTACATTTCACAAATTCATCTCATGGGCTGGACTGGACCGTTTGTTGGACCACATTTTGCCCCGGGCCGCATGTTTGATACCCCTGATCTAATTCATACGAGAGGTATTGCTCCACTGTTGAAAACCATTAAAGACCTATATGTTCTTCGTCAAACAGAGGACATAGTTTTTAAAAGGCAATATCAACCGTCACTTTTTATTATCTTTGGAGGATGTGGAACAGGAAAATCTGCTGAATGAAACTTGACTCAACTGTACAAAGTGGTATAAAACAGTAACAATACTGAAATCTCTCCGGGTTCTCCTGCTTCCTCCCACTGTCCAAAGATGGGGATGCAATATGTTAACTGGTCAATCTACTAACAAACTACAAAAATGTTCCAATTATGTTCCAAATAACATCAACAATCTAGAAATCTTGATAAAATGTTAGGTCTGCTAGTTTAACCCACGTTCAGCTTAGCTTAGTGTGAGTATCACAATTAAACAGAATACTCATAGTTAGTACAAATGATCATGGTAGAGTAATTATGCAGAGTTGTAGTGATGGCAGAGGTTTGGAAAAACTGAACTGAAAAGTAATAAGAATGCAATGCAATAGTCTGTGTTCGCACTTGCCAAAAATACGGAATCATTGCGGAAAAAGACTTCCTGCCAAGTGTCAATGCAGTGACACAAAACGGATAAGAGAGTACACAACCTGCCTACCGATTTGCCAAATATTACATTTGCCGATGTAGCAAGGTTCATTGAAGAAAACTCCTTTAAAACCAAGAAGAACAAAATAAAGGGTACAAATTTTTCCACGAGAAATGTGTCCATAAATATCAAGATAAGGAGAGAGCGATCAGGCCGTTACTGAACTGCTGGATAGAATGATAAGTCATTAGCATGTGTACTTAGACATAATTTATGTCGAATGTACAGTCGACTTTACTGAAGCATCTTAATCTGCTTTGAATGAAGCATTATAGCATCAGTTTGTTCTGTGTGGAGTTGTCCAAGTGAACGTCTTCTATGTAGCGATGGTAAAGTTAGCCAAATACTATCAACAGTTAACCTTTTTTTGGGTAACGTTTGTGTTCAGAGTCCTGCACGGGCCCACTTTTCCAAACCCACCTAATGACAGCGTCCACAGGAAAAGAATGAAAAGACAGATGCAGCTGCTTTTAGGCAGAACAAGAACAACCTGGAATGTTACAAAAACTCTTGTTCTTCGCTTGTGCCATAATTGCCCCAATAGGTGAGGAAGTAGAATTCCTCAACGATTGCCTATTTCCAGTCAAAAATAATTCAGTTGTGAAAAAGGTCTATAACAACTGTGTAAAGAAATAAATGTCAACACAATCAACAATAACCGTGTCAAAGGAGACACACGTCACCCAGGGAAGAGTCAACAGTGCTACAGTAAACACAAATTAATCAGGTTACAGATACACACACACACACACACACACACACAACACTGTTTGTCAGATGAATTCATTGTTCTCGGTTGTCATTCCATCAGATATTTTGACAAAATGACAGAACAGAAAATCCCCAAACCCCTTCTTTAGTCTTGATGCATTTCCCCTGCTACTCAGTTCTTCTGCTTTCCAATTAACACTCATCATCTGCTCATTTGCTTTTTTAAATGCCGGTACATTCTTTCTACACTTTCCTACTTAGATGGTTTATGTATTTAAGTCAACTATAAAACCATGTCTTGTTTTATTTATAGCTGTGGATCGTTCTTCCACATACCGACTCAAAAACAAACAAAAAATTCTTTCAGGCTTCAGCGTTGTTGGACTTCAGACTTTTAAGGGAGTGGCACACCATCTGAATAAAACTGCAGCTCAGGGTGACTCAAAGTGAAAACGAAATGAAACAGTGACTCAGCCTGATATTTAATCTATTGGCTTCCTTTGAAACTATTCACTACACTTAAAAAAAAGATCAGAAAGTATTTGATCATGAAAACAACTAATCACGAGGTTTCAACACTAGTGTAACAGGAACAGACAAATATGACTGCAAGTTATGAGTGTTTCAATAATGGATGAATCTACAATGACAAGTCATCTACAATGTTACTGCATTCAAACCACTTTCTTAAAAAAATTGTACAAGTGTGTACAAAGGAACACATTAGCAGGGATAGGCAGCATTTCTAACACATATATTTAAAATACGTATTTAATGTGCAAATTATTACTTGGTAGCTTGTTTTTAATTGAAGTGAAACAAATGTTTTCATGTCTGTTATCAAAAGACTTCAACTTTTTGTATTTGTACGACACTGTAAAATACTTTATATGAGACCTTAATATGATGAGGACATAAGAGTGCAAAGCGATTACTATGGTTACAAATATGTTCAATTTGCCCAGACGTGTTGAGATCTGTACATCCGAGAGTTGATTCAGTCGAAGGTGAGTCACCGTGACTAATGTTTTTGGTTAATTTCTCAAATTAATTATAATAACACCACTCCCTTTATGTTGTTGCCCTCAGTCTCTCATCCTAGGAAAGTTCTTATTAAATGCAACATTAGGTGCATGTTATAGCCCTGGCTAAGGCTAAATATTTCAATTGAAGACCAATAGCTAATTCTATTTGCGACCTTCACTGTTAACAGAAGCTTCTAACTCATGACTAGCGAGAGTCGGACATGATAAAGACGTCCACTGTTTGACTCCTTATTTATTGATAGAAGGAAATGCACAAAATAACACAAATGTATTTTTTCTATGCAATCGTCTTGTGATTAAACAAACAAAACAAGTGGTGTCAAGCACAACAAACCCCGCCCCTCGCACATACTGTAGCTCATTTGGGCATCGATCTATGCATGTACTGGTGTCAGCATAGACATGTGAAATTTTGTCCATTATAAGTAAATGGAAGAAAATTGATTTTAAAAATTCATAAATTTTAGCTTTGACCTACTTTTCCCAAATATGTAACCACATCTATTCTGGGTCACTGATAATTTATAAACCAAATTTGGTATGAATTCAACCAATAATTTTGTTGCTACAGACATTTGAAATTTCGGCCATTATAAATAATTGGGGAAAAAAAAAAAGATTTGAAAAATTCATAAAAAATTTGAACTTTAACCTTCTGTTCTCAAAATGTCATGACATCTACTCTGAGTCACTGGCAATCTATAAGCCCACTTTGGTATGAATTCAACCAATAGTTTTGCTGCTAGAGTGTTAACACACAAACAAAGAAACAAACCGAACCAAAAACAATACCCCTTTCCTCCAGAGGGACGATAAAGTGTTAAACTACTGAAAATGGCTAAAAAGACCATCTGGTTTGAAACAGACCTGAACTCTACAATTTTAAAATGGGTTAAAATGTTGCTGAGCATCGAAAAGAATAGATTAGGGGACATGAAGAAAAATTATACGCCATAAGAATATATTAAGGTGTCAGTAGTTACAGACAAGTCAACATATTAATCTATGGATTGAATAGTTTATGAAATGTTTTATTAGTCAGACTCTCCACGACTGTTTCTACTTTAACTCATGAAGGAATAGTTCCAATAAACTGTAACATAAAAGCTTTGTAAAGTGAGTTCATGCTCCCTAAAAAAATAAATAAAAGGATTTCAGTCCTTTTCAAACATACATTAGTTTACACACATTTATAAAACAGGTATTTAGTATTTTATTAAATTTATTGCTTATGCCCAGTCTTCCAAATCAGGCTCTTACATCATGGAGGCATAAATTCACAAAAGTACCAATAAGTAGTCTGCACATCTATTCACAATAATTATATACATCACGAAGGAGATGAAAACCAAACAGTGTTCAAATCACAGACATTTTATCGCTCCATAATCATTTTTACTCCAAGGTCAGGAAAAGCTCAGATGCAGACTGAAAACCCCCCTCCTTAAAAAAGAAAGACGAAAGCCTCGGGGGAGTGATGTTTTTATCACAGGATCCTGAACACAGGAAACACAACAAGCCCCAAAAGTAGCTTTATTTACTTTTTACAATTTTGCTAAAACATTTCTCATGACCTAAAACCACAACACAGTAACATTTGTCTTACACTGACCTGTACCAGCTTTGTATTTTGAATATCAGATTAATGCACATGCAAAATAAACCCAAATCTATTTCTCATGACCTAAAACCACAACACAGTATCTTTGTCTTACACTGACCTGTAACAGCTTTGTATTTTGAATATCACAATATTGCAAATGCAAAATAAAATCCAAATCAATCTACAGACCAGCAGGAAGTGCACTGACATTTAGATGTTAGATGACTGTAGAAGATTAGAGCAGACCACAGACCATATGAACATGCACAATTAACACTGGTCTGAAACATTACAGGACAGATACTGGCTGTTGTCTGTGTTCTTCTTTCTGAAGGAATTTAGGAAAACTATTTAGTTTACTGACAATTTGAAGTGGTGCAGTGACTGAGAAGTATGTAAATCTTCTTTCAAGTTGCTTTGGATGGACCAAATCACCTAGAACTTTAGTAACAAGCTAGTTTTACTAGTGTAAGGACTAGAAAGTACAGATATTTGTGTTAAACATAAAACACCAAAACACATTAAAAAAAATAAAAAATCTAAGTAAAGTAACATGGCGTTTGTACTTTATTACTTCCTCTAACAAACCAGACAAATGTACAAAAATCTGATGAAAGTATAGAAGCTTTATTTTACTATTTATTAACTAGATTTTTGTCTTCAAAATCATTACATTAGTGGCTTTTCCATTGGACATATGCACAAAGCTTTACCGATATTTATTAAGTGTGAAAAAACAGAAACATGTTAAGTGTGTAACAGTTTTTCCATTAAATAACAAATGCGATGATTTGTAGTGCTGTCACTAACGACTAATTTTCTAATGATTAATCTTTTGACTAATTTTTTGATTACTCAACTAATCTAAATGACTAATTTAAAAAAAAAAGAAAAAAAGGGGGGAGGGAGGGGAAGAACAGGGCGCACCGATCCACGGGCCAGCGGTCAATAGCAAAACCACTCGTCCAGTAAAAAAATTGCCGTTGACTACTTTTAATGGTCGATTAAGTCAACTAATTGCGGCAGCACTAATCATTTGTTTATTATCATGAGATGACACAAGAGGTCCCTCCATAAATATGGCAACGAACGTAAATATCCTGTTGATTTACAGAAAAATTCATTCTTCTTATATATATATATATATATATATATATGTATATATAACCCCTCTATCCCGTACTAAATTTAAAAAATGATTCAGTTTCCTGGTGTGTCCACACGTACCATGCTATGTTTCTTTTAAAACGCGTCTTCTTCACTTTTTGAAACGTCCATCAACATCCGATTTTTTTATTCACATGACTCAAGTTGCGGAAAAAGGTCTTCAATTGCAGTTTTGCATGATATACCAATTGCACTATGCCTGAAAAACCACATCTTGGAAGAGCAAAAACATTTAATCGAAAAACGGGAGTTTTGGCAAAATTGTCATTTTTCTATTAGGTAAATTATTATACTCAAGTTATATTCACGCAATTTGAGGGTCAATGGAAAAGTGACTACTGATGCTTTTGGATGCTCTACTGCCTGGTGCTAAAAACAGCCATGTTCATATTGTCCCAGTGTTTTCATAAAATTTCACAATGTTATCACACAGAGCAGATTTTCCCTCATACTGTGTGTGCTGTTGTTCTGTACCAGTTCTCCCTGTTAGTTAATCCTCTCTCCAGCTGTGCTTCTGTTTCCACCTGGAAGCCTTACAACACACAGATAGCTGGTTTTAAAACTGATGGGAGCTGGAAATATAATGTCTTAATATTAGTATTTACAAATCTCATGCCCTGATGTTTTATTTACAATAAAAAACAAAAGAAAAATACTTGAACTGAAAAAAATCTACCATTAATGCTGTGCTGAATTTACACATATATGTTAATGCTGAATTTGATGGCAGCCACACATATCTATAACGTTGGGATAGAGCCATTATGTTTAGTGGAATATCCCCTCCTCTTAAGCATTTATAAAGGGAACCTGAGAATAACACTTCCAGGAATTGAACTGGATAGTGTTCACATACGTCGTCTTCTTTACATGTAAAAGCTTTGACCTGGATTTGTAAAAGATTGTGTTCAGGACCCTATGTAGTGTTCCATTACAGAATTCTGTCAGTTTTTAAAGCAGGACTGGTTGAGGATCATCGGCATCCAGTGTTGATTCTGACCATTTCTCCAGATTATCTGAATGCTTTTCATTATTTACCATAGAAAATGAGATATTAAACATATTTGCAATTTTACATTGAGGAAAATTATGCACTTTTTTTTTTTTACACATCAGGGACCCTCTACTCATATTTCTCTAATTCACCTGATTTGTTTTAATGTGACTTTGTAGCCGTTTGTTTTGTTTTCCTGACCCAACTTTTTAGACATGTTACTGCCTTCAAATTTGAAATTAACTTAATGTTTTAATTTTCATTGTGCGCAGCCAAGTTTAGCAAATAACATATATAAGAGATCTGAATAAATATTCAATAGGCGTTGGTAACTTGTCGAAAGAAAATGTAGCAATAACTAGTGATAAACTAGTTTCACCTCACCTGCAAAAACATGATCTAAGCTCTCTGAATTGACTCTGACAATTTTACAGCATAAATAAACTTTATGGAAGCAGCTACAGCTAAACATATCAAGTGTATTAGTGTTCTTATATCAGCTCTTATTCCGTTTACATTTTACTGTGATTTTAACAAAACCCACAGCAGGATCAACATTAATATTCAGCTGATTTTTAGATATTAGAAGGATTTCTCTAGAAAAAAAATGTACGTAAGCAACGGTACGAACAATATTGTATGGACTGCCACTGACTAGCTTAATAAATGCGTCTAACCCTTATTTTGACTGACATGGAGAGGGGTTAAAATGTCTTTAGACTAGTATCTGGCATTTAATTTTACACATTTCTCCGAGGAGAGTGAAGTGACATTACGCAAGCTTGCAGGACAACATAAGCCAAACACAAACGGAAAGGAAACACCGACACCGACGTTAGCATGCTACGACTGACTTACCGAAGCTGGTCCGCAGGCACAAGAACAGAAAAAAGACGCAAAAAGCAGCGGCCATGGTTGGATTTTAGGTGAGGTACAGACGGCTGACCTTCTCCAACACACTGGTGTTCATGCACTCATCGTTTCTGGAAAGGAAAAGCTCGACCCACACGGACGAACGGCTTCCGAGTCTTCTTCTTCTTCTTCTTCTTCTGGTTAGTGTTCTTCTTCTCTTATTTTATTGGTGTATTACAACCGATGTTAAAAGGTGCATTCCGCCACCTACTGCACCGGAGTGTGCAAATCAGGTTTATTACTTCAGGCTACAATCTACGTAATAATAATAATAAGAAGAAGAAGAAGAAGAAGAAGAAGAAGAAGAAGAAGAAGAAGAAGAATATAGAGGTAAAAATGTGCATTTCTTTTTCTTCTGCTGCTGCTTCCTCTTCTTGTTACGCCACCTACTGGACAACAATTCCCACAGACAGACAGACAGACAGATAGATAGATAGATAGATAGATAGATAGATAGATAGATAGATAGATAGATAGATAGA
>JAPTYQ010000015.1:15713122-15729055 GCA_029814465.1 Ostorhinchus cyanosoma | reverse complement strand
ATCTCATCACACTTAAAATAAGACATAATCACCTAAAGAGTAACTTTTCAGTGAGATATAAGAACTTGTTTTTAGACCATATTATTGCAACAAATTTCCAGTGGAATTCTACACAAAAATCTTGAATTAATCAAAAATTAAAAATACAATTCTTGAATTAAGCAAAAAAAAAAAAAGTCTTGGAATTAAGGAAAAAAATCTTGAATTAAACAAAAAAATCAAACAAAAAAATTGGCCAATGGAACAAATGAAAATAATCTTGGCGAGATGTCTTGAAATGAGATTTTCCAGATCTATTGTCTAAAAATAAGTTCTTATATCTCACTTACAAGTTACTCTTTAGGTGATTATGTGTTATTTTAAGTGTGATGAGATATTCTGACTAGAAAAGAGAAAAATACCCTTGGTAAGATTTAGATTTTTGCGGTGTAGCTGAATGTGCATATGAAATGCTATGTAAATATTGTCTGAATAAAGAAAAAAATAAGATAAATTATATATGGACTTCTTTATTATATGCACTCACTTTCTACCCCTGTGCTGCTGTTTGTTATCTAATAAAAGGTATAAAAATCCTGATGAAACCTGACTGAGCAGATAAAAAACCATCTTGAAAATGTGTTTGTGACTGAATTCTTTACAGGAAGCAAAACACTTATCTTCATTATAAGCAGCCTAGGAATTCATTTGGCCTTTAAAACCATTAATAGATGACACAGGAAAGTATCAACATCTCACATTTGACAAGATGTGCCCTATAATTTCAACACCATTCTCCTGAAATAGTCAATAAAACTTAACCGATTCCTCCTCTGTCAGCATTTTGAAGAACACAGTCAGTTAGAGTTGCATAAAAACAGAACTAACACTGATCATGTAAAAGGAGTTCAGTGCTCATCACAGAGAGTTTTTCCCTCTACTATTGAGCTTACTGTTCAAGGCAAAGTTAAAATATGGCCTAAATATACTCACTTCAATGCAATGAATTGTAACTTCTGTGTGAATTATATCAATCTGTTGCAGAACTGCTGGAGAACACACAGGAATATTTTCAAAATAAAAAAGAAACTAGCACACAACTCCACCATTATAATTTCCACCATTATACTTCAGTATCTCAAACAAATTCTGCATCATATGTTAAACAGACCCATCTGAAAAAATAGAGGACAGAGGATCATAATCCTAATGCCCATAAGTTTATAAAAACAAAGAAAACAATAAATTTCAAAATTCCCTTATACATATATATATATATATATATATAGCAAGTGCATGATTCCTTGCATCTGCTTCTGTCTCTGAATGTCTGAGTGTTTCAAGTTTACATCCCAGAAACAAAAATGGCCCCGTGAACCATTAAAGCATCAGAGGAAACACTGATCTATGATGCCTGAACATCTACAGTACATCAGCAGAAGGGAACGCAAGGAAATGTGTTCCCTTTTAACAGAGGAGGGTTGTTTGCACATGATCAAGATCTTTAAGATGGAGACTGTTCTGAAACGTGTGCTCCCTGCATGAGGTTTTCACACCTACACTGCAAAAATCTAAATCTTACCAGGTGTATTTTGCTCATTTCTAGTCAAAATATCTCATCACACTTAAAATGAGGCATAATCACCTAAAGAGTAACTTGTAAATGAGAAATAAGAACTTATTTTTAGACAATAGATCTTGAAAATCTTATTTCGAGAGATCTTGCCAAGATAATATTCAGTTGTTCCATTGGCAGATTTTTTTTTTTTTTTTTTTGCTTAAGTCAAGATTTTTTTTTTCATTCAAGCAAAAAAAATATCTGTTAATGAAGCATGTGAAAATTGTCTAGATAAGATTTTTTTAAATAAGATTTTCAAGATGTATTGTCTAAAAATAAGTTCTTATACCTCAATTACAAGTTATTCTTTAGGTCTTTGTCTTATTTTAAGTATGATGAGATATTTTGACTAGAAATACAAAAAATACACTTGGTAAGATTTAGATTTTTGCAGTTAACAGTTTACTTCTATAAACATGTGACATTTTTAACTGGACTAAACTATGTAGGTGTGAAAACACTAAATCTCCAGACTGCAGATCTGTTTTCTTCTTGCCTGTGTGTTCTTTTCAATACATATGTGGTCATAAATCAGACACAGGCATGATTTTTTTGCAATGTGATCTCAGTCTGAACAGTCTGTTTTTTGATCTTGTGAGTTTTACATTATCTTTGACATGTGCACCGACAGGAGTTGCTTGAATGCAAACACGGGAGACCAGAGCAGTTGAGGTATTCAGTGTAAGGACATTGAGGTGTCAGATACTGGCCACATTTGAGAAATAATGTGTACGGAAAATAAAAAAAACCCTCAGATCTGAATGGGACCAGACCAGACCTGATCTAAGATTATAATCAATCAATCAATCAATCAATCAATCATCTTATTGCTTAAATTTGATAAAATACCTCTATCTAGTCAGGTGCTCGATTAATCAACTAACTGTCGCAGCCTCTGAAACACTTCTGGACACATTCGATTATTTGGCTTAGTTTCAATATCTTAAAATAATCGATTTATAATTAACGTTGAGGTTTTCAACAGAAATAGTCTGTCTGCAGACTCAAAGTTGAGTCAGGGATTCAATGCATAGATTTGTCATCGACGCATGTACTCATTTGCGCCATCATACTCGTCTTCCTCCTCTTCGTCGTCAGAGCAGATATCCGAGTCTTCGGCGGCTTCGTTAAAATGACATATGTGTGAGAGGAGGACTGAAGTCTCCTCTGAAGCAGAAGGAGGAAACTGTAAATCAACAAGTGCTGGCTCCTCCTCTTTCTCCTTGTGAGTCCCAAAGGTTAACGTGAGGAGGTTCACGTCCTTGCTGTCCCCCTCTATCGTACCCTCTTCCTCCTCCTCCTCTCTTTCAGTTCTTTTTGCAGTCAGACTGTCTGCAGTGGAGGTGGAGGTGGAGGTGGAGGCATTGGCTGCGATGGGGGTTTCGGGCAGGGCACTGAACACATCCGGGGGGACAGACAGAGTGTTCTGATTTGTGGGGAAACAGTTTGGGGACAAAGGAGCTGACAAAGATGATGATGAAGATGAAGAGGACGTAGAAAGGAGCTTGGTGCCCACTCGCAGTTTGTAGCCTTCTCCTCTTCCTCTTCCTCCTCCTGGGACATCTGCGACAGTCTCCTCATCGCTGTCGTTCGATTCTGTCTGGCTGTTCCTCTTTTTGCCTGACGAGGGCGCTGTTGGCTTAACACTCAAGATGGAAGGCAGTGAAACGAGGGACGGGACCGATAGAAGCTCATCTGTGTGACGGATGGACATCTGAGAAGGAAGATTAACAACACAAAGTCACATCAACAAAAAGGAAGGAGCTGTGAACTTCAGTAAAAGTTGTTAATCAACAGAGTAAGTGTCTGTGTAGACTATAACATTATGAAAATTTGATAAAGTATGGAGATTTATGTTCTAAAATCAAGATCACAAATAGTCTCAGTCTGTGATGCATAACTACATAACGGCATCCAAGAAGAGCCTAAAAAATTAGGCAGATGTAATTTCCAGTGCAGTCTTTTTTATCATGTAAACTCTTGGACAAGGGACTTTTAAACTCAAATTAGGTTTTTTTGGGGGGGAAATGAATCTGGTTTTGGCGATGAACTCTACCCACACTGGGACTGAAAAGGGTGAATAATGTTTAAAAATGGAAAACTCTTTTCAGTAAACACGAATCAAACCGAAGTTTCCCAGGTTAAACACTGATCAGTTCGCCCACTGCGTCTTTGAGTAGTTTAAGATTTACATGATATTTAACTTTACACCTTTTTTGTGCATATACTCGGGGGTAAATACCCAAAATAACTGCTGTATCTCTTCTGCACCTGGATGCAAGTAAAACTGAACAATTATACAACCTCCTAAAAATCCAGACAAATGGTCAAAATACCAAAAACATGCAGGGTTTTCGGACCTTGGGTAACACCAAGAAAACAAGTTTTACAACACAACACTGACACTCACTAAGAACGACTTCACAAATCAGTATTTGGTGGAATAACCCTGAATTTCTGTTTTTTCTAAATTACATTTGATGTGATACCTTTTTTCTTTCTTTCAGCCTGTATAGAACAAGGCTTTACTCATTACTTGAAAAACTATGACTAAAACTACCTAAAAACAAAAACTAGTCAATTCCCCAAAATATAATGAAACTACTTATGCACTTGTAACATTGAAACTAAACTGACAGACAAAGAAAATGAGAAGGAAGAAGAAAAGAATGCACTACGGTATCTCTGATCATCATGCTCTCCAGTTTTCCTGAATGAGACTATCATTCTACTTCTGGACCACATTCAGAGGTTTTCATGGGAATGAGGTCTGGATATTTGGAACCGTCCCTCAAATGTTTCCGAAGCTGTGTGTTTTGGAGAAGATGAACTTAAAATAATAGAATCTACCAACATTGAGCCTGTTTACATCCACACTAAAACTCCGACCATTATCTAATTTCTGGAGTTATGGGATTATTCAAGTGATGAATTAACATCTTAATCTGATATGTTTTATCAGATAACAGCAATGAGAAATCAGATGAACCCACCTGGATTTCTCCCCACTACTCCAATGTCTTCATGTATGTACACCTGTTAATCTGATTTATTTCATTCTTTTACATCTGCGCATGTGTAAAAAAAGGAAACAACCGAAAGAAAGAAATCATAGAAAATGGATGTGACGCAGCCAAACAAGAGCAGAAGACAATAATAGGAAAGTTGAGTCTACCATCACTATAGACAGACGTACTTCAAAAGAAACCGGACGACAAACTGAAAAGTCTAAATCAGGGTTTTTGGATTATCACATCTTCTTAAATGTATGTAAAGACATCGGCTCCAGTTATTATATTTATGTGATTACTCCCAGTTATCGTATTTTTATGCTCATGTAAATGAACTCATTGTGGGCAGTAGTTGGGTCCGATCAAGCGAAAGTCAACATCAACATGAAAAAGTATATTTGCACACATCATTTCTGAAGTGGGCTCATGTTTTAGCTGAAGATCTATTTTATGGAACAGTTATTCTTTTGAAAATACCACTTACACAGCACAGGAGAAGTTCCGAACCTTCTGCTAGGCTGCATCAAATTAACAAAAAGACAAGCAAAAGACTGTCTACTACTGTGAGAAATTAAAATTCTGAATGATGAAGTTTGTGATTTCATACACTGGTCAAATTCAAAAAAAGACTATCTGTGAACTGTTACCAAGAAATTACTCTTTATTTGAAATTCATCTATATCCGTATGAACCAACAAAGTTATAAATAACACTGTGTTAGTATTAAATACATTAAACACGGTGATTATATCTGGTTTGTTATTTTAAAAAATAAGTCAACATTTTGGGTGTTGCATACAATGGTAAAGAGTTGTCCACGTGTTACTATGGCAACCTGTCCATGTGTTACCACATTCTCACATCAATAAAACAGACTTTTCAATATTTTACTCCAAAATCTATTTTCCAGCATAGCTGAACCTAATAACTAAAAGCTTTTGTCCTTCTTCATAGCAATTTCTGTTGAGAATCGCAAGTTTTGAATGTTTGTGTAAAGCTTAAAAAATGGATGTTAGTTTCAAGTCCCAGCAGTAATTTGACATTTTTCACCTAAAAATTTTTTCCCCAAATTTTATTATGCATAATGTTAAAGTACTTACAAATACATATACAGATATGTATAATACATGCATACAAGTAACTCTGCTTACATGACAGGGACTGTTGAACACCAAATGTGTCCACGTGTTAGTGCTTGATCAGACCCACTTGTTTTATGTTGTCTGCTCATGTTTTTGTGAAAGGTTAATGAAGAAAAGGAAATTTTTAATGTTTTGTCCCAAATAAAAACTTTTGTGAACTGAGAAACTGATTTAAAGTACTTTTTTCAGATAGGGTTCTATTTGTAGGATTCCTGAAATACAGTCAAAGATAGAGCTAAGTGTTGTCAAGTTGCTTTTTTTGTCTCCTGGAGTTGGTTGTTTTTCTTTCAGAACTGCATTAAGTTTTGTTTTGAATAATTCCATAATATGATTGAAAAGCACATTTTTACACTGTTAACAATTTGATGTGGAGGTAAAATAGAGAAAGAAGAATTTTTATGTACGTGTGTCTGGTTTTTGTGTGTGTTTTTTGGTTTTTTTGAGGTGAAACTGTTGCTTAATCATAGAAAAGCGAGCTGAAAACTGGGAAAAAAAAAACGAAAAACAAAAAAAACCTGCTGTTGCTCATCCACTCACAAATTACAGTTGAATTCAGTGGCTGCTCGGTGTCTTTGTCGGAGGGGAAAACCCTTCAACACATCTCTGTGCCTCTGCCAGATTTAATGCAACAATGAAACCTGAAACTGCAGCTCATTTAATAAAAAAGCGTGTCCAAGTCCCCCTCGCATGACACAAACTCCACAAATCATTAAAGGTTAACTATAAACAACACCCACGTTCCACACTGTGAAGATAGTAAATCCAAAAACTCACATGAATTGAGGGTTTCACAAGCTGTAGATGGTCAGCGCCTTCAGTAAATGTCAGGGTTTTTTTTTTTTTATCGTAACAGTGCTGCCGTGGGATACAATTATTTACTCTACAATTTTTAAATAACTATTTTTATCCACATTTTCACTCAAAAGACTGTGTGTTGATGCCAGGAAAAACAACTAAGCTGTTTTATTCTTAAAATTCTGTAAATGTAAAGGTTATGATATAATTATTGTCATTATTATTAACATTATAACAAATGGCCTCAGTGATCCTCAAAAGAATGACAATATATGGAGCTTTTTGGTCAAACAGCTTTATCAAAACTGAAACCACTGTTAAATAAATTTGGAGGAAAAAAACTCAATGAATTGGGAAAAAAACAAAACAAAAACATGCTAATTAAAGCAGGACTTTTGCTGCAGCATGTGTGCATTTGGCACAAATTACTGAGAAGCAACATGACAAAATAAAAATGCAAGTAACAATAAAAATCTCAACTTCCAATCAAGGTTATAAAAGTTTTGGATTTTTCATTACGGTTTAGTTTTATTTACTTTTTGACTCCCTACCACCCACCCCTAATTCAGTTTTAATTACCGGTAGTTTTTAGAGCAGGTTTGGTAGTTTTTATTTGTTTTGTTTTTTCTCTGAATGCTTAGTTTTAGTTTTGTCATATCTTTTAAATTCCTCCGTGTCATATTCAAATAAATCCGATACAGGACTCTGTGGTTTTCTCCCAACTTTAGCCTCCATGTTTCCAGATAGAACGGGGACAAGAAGACAACTCTAAATGACAAGTGCCGAGGAATGATGGACCGTGAAGTGCCGAATGGTGCCGTCAGCAGAAATTGCTTGAGCAAAATAGCCTAAGTCGATTTCAAATTAATCCGACATTGACAAAGATGAAAACGGAGGGAATTTTATCCATAATTTTTATACGTTTTAGTTTTGTAAGCACAAAATACAGTTTCAGTTATTGTTTTTTCTTTTAATTAAAGATTTCATTTATTTCAGTTAACAAAAATGTTTTTTTCAATTCTAGTTTTTGTCATTTCGTTCGATAATAACCTTGATTCCTACATAAACATTTCAAATTTCAAATGGAAAACATTGATATATACAATAAATTCATAATAATTCATCAAAAAGCCAGTCTTCAGTTTGTGAATGCAGTATTTCATGTCTCATTGGACCAGGTCTGGACTTCAGTCTAGAATACAGAAAATATTGGGTTGACAGCTGGCCTTTCATGGTGTATTATTGCATTGGTTTTGTTATTTTATGACTTCCATTCAGGTCCATATATATTTGGACAGTGACACAAATGTTCCTCGGTACTCCACCACAGTGGATCTGAAATGAATTGGTGGGGACTTTCAGTTTTAATTCAAGGGGTTTAACAAAAATATTGCATTAACTGTGTAGCAATTAGGCTAGTACAACATAGTATGACTGAGTTGGCCTCGCTGTGCCTGTTGAAAAAGCTCTAATGACAATAAAAGAAATATCCAAACAGTATTTCTAAAGGCTTTGCAGTTTGGATAAAAGCCTCTCACAGTCCAAATCTGGACTAGAGACAACAGTGATAGACTTCTGCCATCTACCAGTCAATCATGATCAACCTATTCTAAAGCCTTTCCACCCATATTTCCTGATCTAATTTTTTTTTTTTTTGAAGGTGCAACGGGTTATGATTGAATGTGTGCCGATTCATTCAGACTTTAAATATGGCTTTTAACAATTTTTTTTTCTGTTTCTCTAGGACTAAATAATAAGACTAAATGATGACAAAAACAAAATGAGTAAACAGGAAATGATATAATTGTTGGTTTTCAGCCAAACTATGAACGTCTGTATTTGAGGTGGTGCATCCCTGGGTTGTAATAACAGTTATGCCGATTTTTGATGATCGCTGACTTATAATCAGCTTTTCATGCACTTCTAAAACCCCCCATTTTTTCCTCTGAATTGTTGTATTCGTAGTTTCTACTTTAAAGGGGTGGGGGATCACAATCACATCGAGCCAACCCTTTGCGAAGCCACTACCAGATCACACTTTCTGATTAAGTCACTGAACTCTTTCATGGAAAAACCGCATCAGTATTGAAGAATGTACTGTTCTTTCTCACTTTATCTAACATCTACCCCCAACCCTTTATGGCCAACTCAGACCTCATCTGACAAGTATGTTTGCCACCCCGATGCAACGTATCTGTTCAACAAAACTGAATACGTCTACCTGTGTCTTTTTTTTTTTTTTCATTTACCGCAGATCAGCCACAACCACTGCAGAGTTACCAGTATTCAATATGTGCATGTTTCCGCTTGCAGTTGTTTCCTGTTAAATTACTTAGAAAACATTAAGTGACGGTGCAATAGGTTAAACACTGCAGGAACAGTCTATACAAGAAAGAAACCAACATTCTTAAATCTTGACAAATTCTGCCAAATGTTGCTTCACTAGATTTCCTAAAACAAATGTCTGGCTGCAGGAAATATAGCTGATATATGAGCAAGGTCTGCAAACAACAAAAACTGTTATTCAAGATAAACTTACAGGTTATGCCATCTGTATCTTAAAATACAGAATGGAACCTGTTTTACACACCAACACAAAACCATAGCAATTCACTAACTAACAGTACCCAGTGAACCACCATCAGCAAAGCCACTGGCTGTGACCACAGATACATTCACTTGTACAGATTTTTCTCAACATTTCGGATAAAATAAATCTTGAATTGCAAACAGAGGCCATTATCTTTTGTCAACTTCAATTTGAGCTGGTGCTTAAATATCCAGAATGTAACTTTTGCCACAATTTTACAATAACCTCACATTTAAAACACTATAAAATAATGACTGCTGCATGCTGCTCATTGGATTCTGTTATTCATTTTTGTTATGTTAGTCTTAATTTTTGTTAATTATGTTAACAATGTACAGATAAGGATTGGAGCTACCTTGAGTCAACATTAGAAGTCACTGATTTGCTCCTTTAAGGTCAAAATGACATTTAGTAGCAACACTCGGGAGCCAAATAAATAGTTTCAATCAGATTTCCTTCAAATTAAATCACAGAACTTAGTTCATTATTATTTTATGACCATCATCACCATTTACTGTTTGAACACCAGTTATTATTACAGGTGACAGATTAAAGGGGTTATATTTTGCTAAACCCACTTTTATTAGTCTTTGGTACATTTATTTGTGTATTTGGACCCTAACAGTTCAAAAGTTTGATTTTGAACCCTCCAGGTGCTGCAAAACTATCTTTATATTTATTCCGGCAAAAATCAGGTGGATTTCTACAACCTGTTTTGATTCCTGATTAATTTGTTATGTTTTATAGCTAGTTACGTGATGACATTTGCAAAAGGTCAAGACTTCCGACAAACATTTCTCCAAATACCTCATGACTGTTTGTCTACAGCAGCAGTTGTAGTCCATACTGAAAATATGTCCAAACTTCAAGTCGATTACCTAAAATGTTTAGTTGTTGGTTGTATTAACGAACATAAGTGGCTGAACAGGACAGAAAGCACAGCCAACAACTTGGAGGGGGTGGGGCTTGAAGTGGCTTATGTACATTTAAAGGGCCAGCGTTCAAAACAACCTTTCTGGTGTCATTACTCAGAAATAGGGTTGAAGATGGACCTGTGGAGTTGAATTAATGAAGAATTCAGACCAAAGCAGAGCATTTACAGTTTATGTCACAGGTGACAAACACAAGCCCCGGGGGCCAAATAAAATCCGGCCCGCCAAAGAGTCCAATCTGGCCCGTAGGATGAATTACAGTGGAGATATTAACAATAAATGGTGTAAAAATCATATTAATTCAGTTTCCACATATAGAACAATTAGATCTCGATCGGGTCATACCAGTAAAATATGATCATAATAACCTATAAATAATGAAAACTGCAGATTTTGTCTCTGTTGTAGTGTATAAAAGTAAAATTACATGAACATTATCATAATGTAATTTTACTTTTTTCACTGTTATTTTACTGGTCCGGCTCATTTGAGAACATATCGGGCTGAATGTGGCCCCTGAACTAAAATGAGTTTGACACCCCTGGTTTATGTAGACCCCAGGGAAATGTTTTAAAATGCATAATTCCATAAAATAAAAAGCAAAATATCACTCCTTTAAGTGACTAGAGCAGGTCCATTCACATTGCGAATACTTACCAAGACAAATGGCAGAGGTGTCTTTTTCAGGCAGATGAAACCAGTACAGTACAGAAAACCCAAAACAACCAGAATGAAGATCGCAGAAAAGCACAACCCAGTTGCGATGGGGGGTTCTGTAATGTGGAAGGAGTTACAGACATGTTATTGATCTGAATTGGTCATATAATCCAACTGTTTAACTGTTGCTGTTAAGTTCAAAGCCTAAATTCTACACTGTATACATATACCTACACAGAGTATATTGGCTGCAAGTAACTCAGTACTGTTGGCCTGAACCTAAGGTATCAACAAAGTATAAAATAGTCTGAAAATACAGTAGAATAGATTAAGGGTTCTGTGTATTAATCAAACAGGTAGTTGACATGTACCAGGTACTGTACATACAAATGTTTTCAATGAGTGACATTTAATCCAAGCAGATAATTGTTTGTTTTACTCCTGAATTGCTAAATGTATTTCCACTTTTTCTTAAGACAGTGTGTTCCAGTGGGATAGTAGTATCAGTGCATATACCCTCAGTACCATAATACAGCAATACCTAGAGGTGAGCTAATAAAGAGGCAAAAAGTACTAACTTCAAGATCTGTATACATTTTAACATAAATGCATTGCTTTTAAAACCATGGTAAATAAGAAGCAAAAAGAATATAAAATGCAAAATGTGGACAGAAATCCTCATTGAGTCGTACCTTTATTGAAGTGGCCGGGGATGAAAACACACTTAGGTTGGCTGAAGTTGAACAATCTTGTCTCTGAAATGTTTAAAAAGCCTGAAATCTTGACTGAGACACAGTAGTCTCTTCCTGGAGGCAGATCTTTCAAAACCTCTTCTTTCAGAGACGTTATCTCCATTGACTGTTCACACAAACAGAGTAAAAAGTCAAACAACACCAATAATACAACTCTGAATCACAAAACAGGCATTTTATTGGCTAAGGATAAAAAAGGTGGAATATTGTGTTCAGTAAGACATGGTTTTGATGACAGCACTGGACTAAGAAATACCATTGTAATCATTAAGACCATGAGGTGTTTGCTCCTTTACATTAACAGTTTGTTTCACTATTTTTACAACTACCTTTTGCAAATGGAAGACAATATTACAATTTAGTATTTCAAATGCACAAACAAAAAGCCTCTCCACTGGAGTATGGAACAGTTAGCTAAGGGAAACAAGTGTTAGAAGACCAGATTTGGGGTCATTTAGCACAATATAATGCTTCTATCACACACTGATAGAGCTGGGTGATTTTTTTTTTTCTCTTCAATGTAATACATGATTTGCGATGTAATCAACTGTAAGGTTGATTAAAAAATACAGTTTTTACTCAGATTATATGCAAGATATGACTGAAGAACCACATTCATAATTAAAACATTGTAAGAAGCAAACAGGTAATTTTTTGCTGAACACGACAGCTCTTCAGAGGAATGATCCTGATTTGTGATTTTTCAGGAAGCCAAATCTTGATTATTGAGATTATATTGCACAATGAATTATTGGAAATTTTAATGCCTTTCAAACAGCAAATATGTAAAAAAAAAAAAAAAAAACTCTAAAAGGGAAATAGCCTTCTTCAGTGTTTTACCTGATAGTCTGACAACATTTAAAAGAAAACTGTCAAGATGCTAGCTGCTGTCTCTTTAAAGTCAGAAAATTGAGATTGATCGCAACCCCAACAAACCTGGAAAGTAATTACTAATAAGTAATTAATTAATAATACAACTATGATTACCAATTATTGTAGACTCTACCAGGTATGTAAAAGTGGCTTCACATTTCCAAAGTGTCATGCAGAACAACATCTGCTCTTCTGTATTCACATGCAGATTTATTATTTGGACAAAAAGGAAAGTGCTGAAGAGGGGAAAGTGTGTATGTTTAACTCATGTTGTTTTTCCCTTCATTTCAATTCCTGCAGCTTTAACACATTCATTGGTGAAAATTTGGATTATTGGACATTTAATGTCCAGCCTTAACCTTGACTTTTTCCTATAAAGTCCAGTTTCATCTCATGGTGAGTGTTTGGGTTGAACTAAACTTTAGATTCATTATTGTTTTGGTGAGAATTAACCTACAAACCTCAGTGTTACACAGCATATAATTACCTGCACTGGACATTTTAAAATCTACAATTGTTTTGGTAGGAGTGACAACACTAATTTACACTACCCGAGGTTGGTATGCAGTGGTGCTCTCGATCCTGAGTTGGTATTTGAACCTGCCATAGGTGGCCCTCATGCGCTCCATAGGAGGATCCAAGTTCAAACACAAATCTAGGCCACAGGAGGTGACAGTGAGCCGCGGGGGGTCTAGATGAGCTGATGGACATGAGGTACATTAGTTATAAAAGCATTAACAGCAGAATAGTTGAAATGTCATTTGGTTTACAAAAAACAACTGATGTTCAGATAGAGCTGAACTCAGCTCCATCTCGTGTCCCTTTAAATCAGCATCTTCAACTTCACTTACTGTCTCTGATAGGACGAAATACGATGGGATTAATTTTCTCTGAATAGTGTTTATCCAGCACAGCTACAACTTTGGTAATGTAGTACCCTTCTAGGTTAGAGAGGGCCACTGTCAGGTTGCAGACCAATGGGCGCTGGACATGTTCACATCCAACGACTGGTGTCCAGTTGGATTTGCTGCAAGAAAATAGAGGATAAGGGGACAGGGGTTTAATGAATCATCACTTAAAAATCACTCTGTTCTGAATCTATCTCATGTTATTTTTTTCCTACAAAGAAGATGAAAAATGATCACCTACCTTTCTCATATAAAAATATCTTCATAAAAGTTAATTTCTAAAGTGGAACTGTCACTGACACCAGATGTTTCCTGTTCTCTGCGAGTCAGTTTTCAATGTCTGAACAGTGAACAACTGGAAAAGTGGCATACTAGATATGACTGGCTCAAAAAAACAAACTTATTTAATAGCAAGTCTGAACATTTTCAGACTTATTTCTGTGTAAAAGGAATAAAATCATCTTGCAGACTGCTCTGACCCTCAACTCCACATATTGTTTAAAACTCACGTCCAGTATTTCTCCTGTGCAGCTGTAATTCTGAAATACTAAAAGCTAGATTACCACCTAAAAACAAAAATCTCATATTAACTCTGACAACAGAAATACTGAGATTCTCATGGTGTGCTGTTGTCCGAAGAGGACATTTCTGCAGCCATCTTTGTTGTGTTACTTTGTGGTGCATTTTTATGTTAACTATAACCAGCACTGATGTGTTTAATTACAATTATGTCACACAATTCAACAAAATATACTTCAGTGTTTAGTAACTTGTTATTGGGTACTTTTTGTGTAATCCTGCTGAAAGACAAACACTTGTGAGTGAAATTATAAGTTACTTTGTGGAGCTAAAGTCAAATCTGTCCAGATGGAATAGTAGAAGCATCTAAGTGGCAGGAAGTCATCTGTCGTAGAGTTTCTTAACTTTATTTAGATTGTGCTGTTCTAGCTTCCTCTCCTAAAAGATGTCTCTAAATATTATTAACCAAGCTGCAGCATTTTAACCCCTAAAGACCCAAACAGCCACCATCTACTGATGTGAATGGTTTGATACCTGTTGATCCAGTAATCCTATCAAAACATGGAAATAACTGGTGTAAAATCTTTTCAAGGTCATTAGATAAGACCCATTTGGACGTTCAGAGGCTACATTGTTAATGTTGAAACACCGTCATCTTCTATAAAATTGTTTCAACAGTAAAACCCATGATGTTTGAAAAATAACAGTGGATGGAGACACTTTTTCTTGGTAGTTCTTCTTGGTTCAACTGGACTGGTTAAGCTCTTTTGAAAAGATTTTGTCTCTCATCCAAGAGACTTCTGGACTAACTATAAACCTGCAGGGGGAGTGGTCTGTGTAGGTGTTAATCCATATGCTAATGAATTTAAGTGCTAGGGTCATTGGTGGGTTTTGTGTGTGAGTTTCAGAGACATTGATGAAAGGGTGGGTCACTGTTGAAATGCTTCCTGGGGTGGGGGTTTAGTTTGAAGTGAGTCCAGGGTGTTAGTTGAAAACTGTTTGGGAATATTATTTAAAATGGTGTTATAGGTTTTTGATAAGTAGTGTCTCAGTCCACCACCTCTGTTCAGAGAAGCGTTTTCCACTTTCACAAAAATGGCGTCTTTGACTCCTCTCTTAAACCATTTGTCTTCTCTAGCCAATATTCTGACATTGCTGTCCTCAAAGGAGCATCCTCTTTCTTCCAAGTGCAGATGGACTGCAGTCTTGTCCTGAGGGTGAGGCTCTCCTGTGTTGAGCCATACATTTATGGCTAGGTTTTTTTTTTAGTTCTTCAGGGGTTAAGCCGCCCATAAACATCAAAGATACTTATCCAAAGTCTTCTGAGGGTATATAGTAAATCTCAGATAAATGTCTCCACATTTTCCTGGTACAACAATCTCTGCAGTCAAACAAAGATGGAATTTACCTGTGTGTGGTAAATGTGACCTTATAATAGACTCCTGGGGGGCTTCCCACTCCAGCCTCCCATTGAAGCATGTGATGGAAATGACTGGAGTTCACCCTCAAGTTGCGGGGCTCAGGGAGGTCACTGACCACTGAAATATAACCAAACACAGCATCAAATGCAGATGTGTAATAATAATAAATGCAGTCAACAAATCATTTCCAGAGTCTAGATTATTCCATTAATCTTTTCTTCAACACATATACAAATTTTCCTTGTTTTCAAATACTTAATAAACAGGACATACAAAACCCAGCAACACCATATGATCTGTTGAGTGGTGGTTTGTGAAACCCGGCTTTATTGTAAGAAAAACAATGTTCCGAAAGAATGCATCTGACTAGAATGGATCAGGCCAGTTCTATGATTAGACTGAGCATTTCTGTTATGACTGGGCTATTAATCACATATTGGTGGCATATCAGATGAATTTGTGTAAAACACAGAAAGTTTTAATATTAGATAAATGACAAATAATCCCTGATCAGATGAACAGAGCTTAACAAATTTCCCTTTCAGCACAATAGTGTTTTTGATTCTCAATTTTGGTCTTAGTATATATCTTGTAATCAGCATTTTAATAATCATGTTGTGTTTTTTTGTACTGTGTGATGAGGGTCCATGGCATTAATTTCCTCTATCTATCTATCTATCTATCTATCTATCTATCTATCTATCTATCTATCTATCTATCTATCTATCTATCTATC
>JAPTYQ010000015.1:15676878-15686927 GCA_029814465.1 Ostorhinchus cyanosoma | reverse complement strand
ATATATATATATATATATATATATATATAGATAGATAGATAGATAGATAGATAGATAGATAGATAGATAGATAGATATAAAACAAAGTAATTATCAATATTCCATTCCTAATATGAGTAGCAACATTGATTCACCAGTAAAACCCATTGAGTTGGATCAATGACAGTGGATGGAGATGCTTGTGTTTACATTTAGTTATTGATATATTTGCTGAAAAAGCCCCTTTTTCTTGAGTTTTCTCTGTTTTGGATGTAAAAACCCCCAACTTTACACTGAGTTTTTATTAACATCTATATGTTCAGAAAATTAAATAGAGAAAAATACATGATTTACACTGAAAAAAACACAAAATAAGGAGGATAATATTACAATCAATGGTGCTAAATTACTTCTGAAAGGTTAAATATAGAGAAACATTAATTTGGGAACCGCTGCAAAAATAACACTGGGTCTTTATGGGTTAATGGTGGCAGAATAATGTGTTTGAATACAAGAGGATATGAATAATGATAAATATTAGGATAATACAAAACAGATTAAGTGTGTTCATAATGATGGGGCGTCATAGAAAGTGTATAAACTCAATCTTCTTTGGTCGTCTGTGTGTCTATGTGAACCACAGAGTTTAAATATTTGTGGTTTTCACAGCCATGTTGCCAAATTTCATCTTCACATGTTAAGTTTATGATTTGAGAAGTAAATGACAAAGCTTTTAAGTCATTGTTGTATTTGACGATGGGCAGTTCCCTCTTTAAACCCCTCAAGGGAAAAGCCCCAATATTGTTCAATGCAGTGAATGTCTGTGTTTTGTCAGAAACATTCACGTTTCTCAGTGAAAGGCTAATTACGTTTGACTTTCGCGGCACAAACCCAGCCTGAGCTCAGTCTGGTTGTTACAGAAATAGTTTCCATCTGTAGCTCCTCCCACCTCACATCAGTCTAATCTGCACTTTGTCATAAAATCATAAAATGTTTGCTCTTTTGCACCCTGATTCTCGCTGTTTTGTTTTAACTTCTTTTTTTTTTTTTTTTAATAGTATCTTTATCTGGACTGGACAGGTAAATACACCAGCATAGCAACTTACTGTAGTAGAAATAAAAACAAATGGCCTTCAGTTTTGTTTGTTTTGTGCCTCACAGCTATCAGGGCATATGGGTCAAAAGAGTGCAGAGTCATGGATAATGGATCAGACTTTGTTCATCCTTTGTATTGTCCACTGTCCTCTAATAACTTACATTTCCCAGGATTTTAGTTTTGTTTTAACTTAAACACAATCAGTTGCATGAGCACACAAGTTTTACAGTGTGAGTCTTATTGTAAAAGTCATTATTTGTAGTTTTCCAGAGCATGAAACCATAGACCGATGCTTTATTACCTGTTTATATCCTCATATATTGTACATATTGCTTATCTATAGTACAGAGTTAGTTAATGTTTATTTTAGTAGTATCTAAGTAATATTTGAATATTTAATATTCTATCTGTGTAGTTTATGTATTTTTCCAATATTTTGCGATATTTTTACAGTCTTTTTATACTTTAAGTGTTTGCTGCTAAACAGAAACAGAACTACTAAACAGATTTTCATTGTTACTGTAACAATGACATAATCTATTCTATTCTATTCTATTCTATTCTATTCTATTCTATTCTATTCTATTCTATTCTATTCTATTCTATAGAAACTCTCATCATCTAAACTGACATAAGAAATAGAAAGAAACACAGGGTGCATTTTATTTCTTTACTTAATTCTTCTAAATTATTTGCATATCATTTATGTGCAGAAAGTCAAAAATTGTGTTTGCTTGTTTGACTGTAATAGAAATTTTAAATGAATCAACCAATAAATATTCCCAGTCAATGAAATATTCACCTTAAGGATCTGTCATTGTTTCTAAACCAGTGTAATTATTGTAAAAACAGAGCAATGCTGCCCTCCTGCTGCCGATGATGGTTTAACATTAAAATAATCCTTTAATACAAAAAACCCCCCAAAACAATTCAAGAGCTGGGTGACATGAGCAAAAACATAAAAAAAATGTTTTAAATGGATGATTTGCGATTTTAATCATTAGTTTATTGGTTATAAGAACTAAAGATAAACAAAAAAAAAAAAAACTTTTTCTTTAGTAATATTATGTATGAATATTACAAAGAGAAAACAAGTTGCATCATATTTCTGATGAGCCAAAGGTCTTCAGGAGAATAATTTTAACTGATTGATTGTTTTTTTTTATTTTGAGCTTCTGTACTCTATATACAGTATTGTTTTAATTTCACAATAAGACAAATAATATACATCCACATATTATATACACATCATTATGTGTACACAATAAACATAAATATATACAATAATTCACTATTAATTTTAATTTTGTGATTTAGGCATTTTTCATTTTTGAAAGCAGAACTGTGATTAACTGATTGAATTCTATATATTGCCCAGCCTTACATTATACTTTATGAATATAGATGATTAAAGTATAATAATATGTATTTGTACAGTGACACAAGTGTTGTCGTTTCTCCTTTGTACACCACTAGAGTATATGTGAAATTAATTAAAGATCAAACTCAACACTTTAATCACATCTTCAGGGTTTCAAGAGGTTAATTTAAAAAAAAAAAAAATACAGCATTAAGTGTTTAGGATTTGTATCTTAGCTCCTCATTTTCAGAAGTAACAAGATACTTTAAGCCCAGGTTTGATCTGTTTCCTGGTTATTCTGTAAAAAGAAAAACTAGACATAATAAAAAGATGCTTCAATCTTCCATATTCCATTTCACATCCACTGTGTGGGTGTAAAGAGATAAAAATACAAAATTTATGTCATTGTTCACATATATTCGTTTCTTACTGTTTGGAGAAATGCTAAACTGAGCATAAGCAATAACTGAGATAAAAATAGAATAAATACAAAGCCACTTTAAACAAAAAACAAAAGGTTTTTATTGTCAGACTATACAGAGGGCACATTTTGTGGATAATCTGTCCACGTCGTCTTTCACAATAACAAAATAAGCTCCAGGAATTTGCTTCAGTAAGCAAAGTATATACAAATCAAAGTAGCCAAGCATTTCCTTACATACAGTCAGTTCCTTAAACAGTCGGATTCGTCTGTGAGTCGGTGTCAAAGGTTGCAAAAAATGTGAACAAATCATCAAATACATAAACTCCCTGATGCAGGTACTTAAGGTGCAAAAAAACTAGTGAGAAAAGGGAAAGGAAGAAGAGGAAATAGAGGCTTTAATACAAGAGTGATGTCAAACCCAAAGCAGCTGCTGAGCTCATTTTCACCAATTTTGAGGTGGAATGTTCCCGTTAAGTTTTAAGACCGTGTGATGCACATTAGCCTCGTGGCCGGTCTGAAAACCATTAGGCCTGTAGAGGTGTGTAATTCACCAGCTGGGAGGTGGACTTCTGGCTCTTTTAACTATTGTTATGGATATGAACAGACGTCCTGTTCCTGTGTTGAACATTGGGTGTGAATGTTATCTTTAGGGAAATGAAACTTTGAAAGGATGTCAAGAAGGCTGCAAAAATCACAGCATTTTTCAACAGCAGCTTGGGTTTATCCTGGGAAAAGACAGTCTGGTCATGTTCACGGAACCAGGTGGCATTCAGAGCAGTTCCATCAGATTCAAGTCGGCTGGTTACGTAACAAAATGTGTTTCCATTTAACAAAGAACGAACCTCAGTTACAGCTCATTTCAAACATTTCCCAGCCTGTTCCCAAGTGCATGTTCTGTAAAAGACTCAATAACAAATGCGGTCAATGCTTTGGTTTTGCTGCCCCCAAGTGGATAACAGCAATGTGACAGATTTTATAAACAGTTTAGGTTTTCTTTAATTTCTCTTGGTTATTATAATTGGCAAAATAACATTCAAAGCCATGGGAAAATAATTTATAACCACACATCTGTGACCAAATTACATTAGAATTACTGTGCCAAACTTAAGTGCTTTAGGATGTTTTTGTTGTGACTATTGAGTTACTGTGCATGGATTTGAGGTTGACAGATAGAAAAATACAGGAAGATTTGAAAAAAAAAAAAAGTATGGAGAAGCACAGAAATGAAGACTTTTTTTTTTTGCATAAATTTGAAGCTAAGTTTTAGGGAATTGAAAAAATGAAAACAAAGAAAGAAAGAAATAGCGATTTATATGGAGACAAAATAAACTAGGCTTTGAGTCTGCAGCTGAAACAAAAAAAGTAGAAGTAAAGCCTTCTGCTGCTATTTTCCATCTGAAATGAGTGACATTTTTCAAGGATGAGACATTATAAATAATTTCATTCCACGCCCCCTGTTGTGCTACTAGGCATGTTTTGAGACTTTATATGAATATTTGAAGAGCGGCTTTGAAAAAGGCAATGAAAACACCTACAGAGTGACATGGATTAAGACCGTTTTGCATTTTGCCTTTCCCATAAACACTCTCTAATGCAATACTTAAAAAAAGCACATGAAATATGTTTGTTTTATGAGTTTGTTTTTATGGCATCATTTTCCTTCTTAGCAAAAGTACAACTTCAATGACAAATATCCATATTTGCATTGAACTTGCACACAGTCCAAGTCAGTAAATGACAGCAAAATGCAGAATGGTAGAATCCGAAAATGTCAACTTCACTTTTGCAACTCTTTCCTCTCTGTCCAACTCAAAAGATGAAATGTAAAGACAGATTTCATGCTGTTGTGGAAAAACCAAGCCATAATATCACGGTTATAGGAGCTGCCGTGTTGTTTCTGTCATGAGTTATAGAGGTGCATCTGAGTGATTCTTAGCAACATCCCTCTTCTTTAAAAGAAAAAAAAAACATGATTCGCCCTCTCTGCTAAAAGCCAGCCCTATAACCCTTCATCACATGGTACATTTTCCACAGCCTATCATGAGTTACAATAAACTAGAAGATCATTTTTACCCAGTGATGTAAAAAATGATAATGACAGGTGATAACTGTCAATACTGACTGACCTAAAATAATGAAAACATTTCTGGTTGCAGATGGAGACATAAGCCATGAGTTTAGAACAAATAGGCTTCAAAAACTTACACTTATTGTGTGTATGAAATGGACACAACAGTCCCAACGGTGTGTGAGCCTTTTAACCGAAGATAAACGTATGCAGACGGACACACCCATATGTTCACTTCCTCAAGAACATGTATGCACACACACCTACACCTACACACACACGCACACGCACACACACACACACAGGCCCAGAGCCGTCCTTAAATGAGGTGCAGAACAGAAGTGTTGGCCACAGCTTTAACAAAGTCTCTCACAGAAAACAAGCTTGAAAAGAGGAATAAAAGAGCTGGAAGTCAAAGGGTCAATGCTGCCTATTTGTGAGCCAAATAACTTTTAGGAACATGAGCTACCCAAGAACAAGGAAAAGCAGAACTATAAGCAGCTGCAAGTGTGAGGGAACCACTTTCAACATATTTGTGCCTTTCACCCCCCCCCGTTCCCTCTCAGAGTTCTGTCTGCCAAACTGGGCTTTAAGTGGGTTAATAACCGAGTGACTCGTCCAACTCCACCGAGTCAGAGTCATTGTTTTAATCCAAACAGATGAGATGTTTTGGCTGGTCAAGAACACCCTAACCCCAGGACTCTTGTTCAATTCGCGTCCATATTAACCTGTTACAAAACAACTTGTTTTATTAGCCCATCTGTACTCAATAAGAGCAGCTGAAAAAACGCAGCAGCAGCCTGAGAGCCCACTGCGCTCAGACTGAAACAGTCCTCGTCTGTTTTCTTATTCATTCTTTGTCTGTTTGCCTGAGGCTGTTGTCTGCATGTAGACAGCTTTTATTATGATCTACTTTTTAAAATTATTCTCCATAAAGCAGCATAACACACAACGCTCCCTCAAGGGCATAATAGTGTGGTCCGTGGGGCCGTGGAGCAGTCTGGAACCCCACTGTGGATGCTCTGGGTTGGTTCCAGTCAAAGTTCACTGCAGACAGCTGCCACAGCACTTCTTGTTTTATTATGATGCTCTATTGATCCCCAAAGGAGCAGAATGTCCTTTTCCCAAAGCATGTGTTTCGTTACAGTATACTGTTTGGACACGCAACAGATGGAACACACCTCCTCCTGCCACATGGTGAAATCTTGACATACAGTAGACATGCTGTTAAAGTGTGGATTATGTAACCTCAGAGTTCTACGACCATGTTTACACTTAAACAACAATGGATTTTGGGTGATCGGATCACATGCAGACAGCATTAAATACCAGGGTTTAAGCGATTATTGGCTAAGATGATAATAGCATACGATATTAAACTTTTCTTCAGGATGGATGGATGAATGGAAGCTTCTTTAACTCTAATGTAACCTGTTCTCTTTGATTCTCCTCTGTCTTTGTGCTGCAGAGGATCTGGGGATTAGTCATTGAGACTCAAATTTAAGTACTTGTGGTTTCATTTAAGTTTGGTATTTTGTGGATTTATTAGTTTACATTCTCAGTTCAGTGTACTTTTAAACAATCGCTCTTAGGAGCTCCATGCACTTTCTAATAGAAGATAATATTAAAAAGTCCTTTTTTATTTAAACATACACATCCAGAGTGCAAGATTTCAAAGGAATTAGGAGGATCTGATAGCAAAAACGTAATATATTAATAAGGTTTCCAAAAGAAAACTTCCCAGGCCTTCCATGCATGGATTTCTGATTGGTATTACTTGATGGTGTGGAAGTGAACGCCTCTTTAGTTCAGCCTACAGCCTGTATATAGTTTTCAACATCATGTAAACACTCCCTTTATAATGTGCACAATGCATAGGGCTCTTACAAAACTCAACACTCTGGAATGCAAAGTATCATAACAGAGTGAATACTTGTGTGTTGCTCACTTTTATTCATGAATGAAGCCTCTAAGTTGCACATATGCACACTGATATTCCATTATTATTCTGAGAATGAAAATATTCCAAATGTCACAATGACACAGGTCATGTAAACAGCATATTCTGTTTGAGTATCGTAAATATGGCCTTTATGTAGATATAGTGTTTTCCAATTAAGGAAATCAAGGAAATACAGCATAATTGCATTATACGCTTCACTAGCAACTTTGTGAAAAAAAATCCATACATTCAGGGCAATTTGCTTTTATTACTGTGTCCCACTGACTTGGAAGACACTTCAATGGCAGCTCATGGCTTCTAATGTGCTAAGTGCTAGTGCTAATGCTAGGTACTGTGTGTGTATTAGGATGGGAGAAAAAGCAGACATCGAATTTCCTTAACCTTTACCCTTCAAATTTAATACCTATAGCTGTTACTAGGCAACTAGTTTTGGAAATGAGGCCAAAAGAAAAATGCATATTTTTGGTTAGAATGAGAGAAATGCCTACTTTTAAAAAGTAACAAGGACTAGGGCATCAACAGACGTTTTGATATGTGCAAAAATTTTAATGAACTAATGTTAATTATATACATCAATCAGCTACTTGTGAAAAAAAATATTAGTGGAATATTAATTTTCATTTTCCATATAAATGGTTTAGAAGGAATATTGTGTTTTTTATGCGAGCTGAAAAAATGATAACTTTGTGCATGGAAAAGTAGTGAATATTGGCAGACGTTAATACCCAAAGTGTTGATGATTTGAAATTCGACAGTGTAGATGTTTGTTATAAGGAGGGAATTTGACTGGAAATTGCTTTGAGAGATAGACGATGCAGGAGCAGTAGCAGCATTCAGTTATGAATCATCTATAATATAAGGAATGCATCATTTGTGTGCATCATCTGCACTTGTTAGTAGACAAATGTAAAAAGCAGGTTGTGCAAACTCTCTGATGTCTGCTCTCTGGAGTCTGTAGACTCGATATCAGGGGCAGAGGATGGTGAAACTTGTGGCAAAGAGATGTGAGGGAAGTTCTGAGAGAGCGCAGCAGCAGACGGTCCCATCACACTGTAGGCCTTCAGAGGGGAGAGGCCGTTCAGCACCGCCAAATCCAAAAAGGTCACATGGAAGGCAGAGGAGGAGTCAAAGGAAAGGGCCTCCAGTTCTGCTACCACTCCCGCATCAGGAGTTACTGTCATCTCCTGGTTTCGGTAAACGGCCTCTGGTGCTGCACTGTGAATCCTGAGGGACTGCAAACCTACCAGAGCCAAGTACTGACTGTCTACTGGTTTAATTCCACAAAAAGACAACCGCAAATGCGCGACTGTGCTTCTGTTCAGCAGCTCCTCAAACACCCACGCCTCCTTCATCCAGACTGTCAGCTGTTCAGGTTCTCTGAGTCCAGCAGAGCGCAGAGCCGAGCGCAGCACAGTGTGGCATCTGCACAGCGAGTTGGCCAAGGCCTCGTCACAGTCCCTGATGTCCGAGGAGCAGCTGCAGTTCCGCAGGTTGTAGCTGGGGGCGCCGCTGTCGAACAACAGCGTGATATTAACAGGTAGAGAAGTTTCTGATGTGGGGCTGGAGACTGCGACGGGGGTCAGGAGGAACAGCAACCACAGTGACCATGCCAGGGAAGAGGAGACGGTGTTTGGAGACATCTCCATGGAGATCCAACAGACTACATCTTCACCAAATGAAGATAATGGAAGAACAGAAGACGCTGTAAATAAGAACAATATAGTTAATAAATACTGAGTCTCTGCTTCAGATTTGTTTCTGAAATCAGACCATGTTGGATTTGTGTGTCCTGACATCACCAACCGCCTAACAACTAATATAGTTGATTTTTGTCCCTCTCTTTCTGGTTTAATTCTATTTTTATTCTGAAAAATTGACTATTTTTAACTATTCTGAGAAATTCATTCATTCATAAGAGCTGTGAACGGTCGGATGAAAGAACAATCCATTGTTTATAAAACTTTTTATTTAGTCTTTTTAAAATGTTTTTGTCTGAACCCCCCCCTCTCAACAATTTGTAGTATTTCCACACAGTTCAGTAGAAGTCCATTAGAGCCAGACTTCGCTGGAGTAACATGTGGTATGTGGTATTACACTTCAAGATACTTCACTAAAGCTTATTTGTTGCCCCTTGTCACAATAGTTTTTCTTCTCACAAGTATCCCATAGCCATGAAAACTCTGGCACAGACCAGATTCAGCCAGATTGGAACCAGAACCTGATGCAGATGGATCCTGTATAAATGATGAAGGTCCACATACACACACACACACATACATACACACACACACACACATACACACACACACACACACGCATGCACGTACACACACACACACACACACACACGCATGCACGTACACACTAAATCCCCACATGTTGGTGTTTTGCCATGGGCCGCAGGGCTTTTCAATTTCCTCTTTTTCTGCAGCTGCCATGTTGGTGGAGACTTAATCAAAGGGCCAGAGACTAGTTGACTTGTGCAATTTCTTGTGGCCATGCTGATGAAGCAGCTTTGCCTAAAAAAAAAAAAAACCCACCTCAGACAGATTATTTCAATGTCTGTTCTCTTTGTTCTCTGTGTAATGACACTAGTCACTAGCAGTGGCATGGATTCTGTCCAGCACTTCTGCCCCTCTGGATATGACGTCTTCATTGTGTCATGTTGTGTTCACAGAGAAGATACTTTACAGTCTGGTTTGAGTGGTCCTGAGTGGTGATACACATCTGCGCAACTCCGACTGGAATTGCATTTCCATCTGTAAATGCAGTCTGGATCTAACTTCAGGTATCACAGAAAATTCCCCCAAATCAAAATGGATATGACAAAAAGCAGATTTGGACTGGCAGTCTGAACAAGACCCCACAGTCACAACAGTGTTAAAAATACACATTCTGACACTAACGCTTCTCAGATGTGCTCAGTGCTTTGACTCAATGCAGAATTTCCTTCACAAAGAAAGACTCTTTTTCTCTCTCTCTTTCGCTCCGTGTCCGAGAGTAACCTTCTCTGCTCTGCATCTGTTTTTACAGCTTAAGACGTACAGCCAGCTGAATTCAGCTCTTTATTTGCAGCCCAGCCCTGTCTCTCTCTCTCTCTCTCTCTCTCTCACACACACACACACACACACACACACACACACACACACACACACACAC
>JAPTYQ010000015.1:15539905-15550071 GCA_029814465.1 Ostorhinchus cyanosoma | reverse complement strand
CTTTGGGGAATATAGGTCAAAGGTCAAGGTCACCAAAAATATGTTTACACAATGATAAGAGATAGGGCAAATCAGATAAAACATTTGTGGGGGGCGGGGTTTGTTCTGCCTGGCACCACTTGTTTTTGGTTTGGTTTGTTTGTTTGTTTGTTTGTTTGTTTGTTTGTTTGTTTGTTTGTTTGTTAACACTCTAGCAGCAAATCTATTGGTTGAATTCATACCAAATTGGGTTTGTAGATTTCCACTGACCCAGAATAGAGCTCATTACATTTTAGGAACAGTAGGTCAAAGTTCAAATTTTTAATGAACTTTTTAAATAGTTTTTTTCAATTTCAAATGTCTGTAGCAGCAAAACTATTGGTTGAATTCATACTAAGTTTCGTTTATATATTGCCAGTGGTGCAGAATAGATGTCCTTACATTGTTGGAAATATAGGTCAAAGTTCAAATTTTTTATGAATTCTTCAATATTTTTTTTTTTTTTTCCCCCTATTTTCTTATAAGGGGCAAAATGTCACATGTCTGTAGCAGCAAAACTATTGGTTGAATTCATACCCTTGCTAGTGACCCCGAATAGATGTGATTACATTTTGGGAAAAGTAGATCAAAGTTCGAATTTTTTTTATGAATTTGTAAAATCTTTTTAAAATTTACTTCAAGCTTGGCACATATATAGAGGCAATTGATATGCTGACATCAGCACACGTATAGACATGATGACATCATGGATCGGTGCCAAAATAAACTACAGTACAGTACATGTGAGGGGCGGGGTTTGTTGTGCCTGGAACCACTCGTTTGTTGTTATTTCTCCTGTTGTTGTTTTTTGGGGGTTTTTTTGTTCCGTTGACCTCAGTCAAAGCAGACGCTGCCTACCCAGAACCGGCTTTGTCTGATGTTTTTCCTTCTGCAAAGGCAGCTCTCCCTCCTCACTTTCACCTTGGGCTTGTTCCTGGAGGATTTGTAGGGTTTCTTCTCCATTTAGTCTTTTTAAAACCTTGATCTGGATTTGTGAAGTGCCTTGAGGGAATCATGTATTATCATTGGCTCGATAGAAATAAAATGAACTGAATTGAGATGAGCTTCGCAAATGAGATGCATGAGCTAAATCAACAGCTGCTAGAAGATGAAGTTGAAGAATGCATTAATAATGGACTGAAAACTATGGAAAAACAGAAAGGACAATGAGGAGGGTTTTTTTTTATATCCTAATTCCAAAAATGAGATAAAATATGAAATAAAACTGAAAATGAATCCACTTACTCTGATGACTTGGACAACAGCAAATCATTCTAGGTTTGAAAGCACATTTACAGCAATACAATACAATATCAACAATAGTATTTATCCAACTAACGTCCAGTTGTGTGGAGTAGATTAATGGACACATACCACAAGACAGTGTACAATAGTTGCTGAAATTCATTACATCTATAAGGTCTATGTTTCCTTGAAGATGGTAGATACAAAACAACGAAGAAAATATGACACAAATCTTCCTCCAATGGTTAAAATGACGATGATTAAAACAAAGAAAAAACACAGCGCATTCATCAAAGTACAGAGTGATGGTAAAAAATTAATTTCCAGGCTGAAACTACAAAGAAGGAATTTATCAACAACAAATTAAGCAGAAATATAAAAACCAAAACAGAAATAAAGACTAAGAGTCTGTGAAGGTGTGAATAATTCAGTTAAAAAAAAGAAAGAAAGAAAGAAAGTTGCAGTTGTGCTGTTTTGATCAGGAGTCGGTTTTGTCTGCCAGATTATATAAAAAAGTGATGTTTTTGTGGCTATTTTCTCACAAGCAGAGCAGTGAATCATTAAACCACATCATTAGAGTTGAGCCACAGCCATATTTGACCTGGATTTCATTTTCCATCTTTTTTTTTTTCAAATTGACTCTAATCAAACTCTCGTCATTTGTTCGAGTACAGAGCTGTTTTTGTCTCGCTGTTTTTTTAGAAGTCAGCTTGGACAAAGGGCTCAGGGCCAAATAACAAATTCTTTACAAAGTGATGCTAACCTTGCAGTGAGACTTTTTCAAAGTGCTCAGAAAAGTGGCTGAGATCACACTTCTTCACAGGGCTTTCAGTAAAATAAGAGCACGGTTTTGTCCCCCAAATGTATCCACAGTGGGAGGTTTTTTTGTGTGTTTTTTTTATATACGATAAAAGCCAGTTTAGTGCAGATTGAAGATTTGCTTCATCCTGCTATAACTTACCAAGATCTCACAGTTCATGTCATAGGAATTTTTGATAAATAAATAAATGCATACATACATACATAAATAAATACATAAATAAATAAAAATAATAACAATAATAATAATAATAATAAACTTTATTTATATAGCACCTTTCATACAAAAAATTTTAGCCCAAGGTGCTTCACACTGATTAAGAATTAAAATACAATTTCAAGACAAAGGTGAAATAAGAAATGCATTAAAATTTGATTACACAAAGTTATAAAATTATAGAAAAATACAGGAAATAAAATGAAATTTGCATAAACTGATTATATAGAAATAGTAATTTGCATGTTCTCCTTGTGTTTGTGTAGGTTCTCTCCTGGTACTTGGCTTCCTCCCACCATCCAAAGACATGCACTGATAAATTAATCCATCTTTTTTTTGGCTCATGACCCCATTTTAATTTCACAAATTTCTGGCGACCCCAGATATTCAAAACGTTTCCAAATATTTTTGTTGAAATTGATTTGTTTTTGATCATGTAATAGTTTACTACACTATGTTGCAAATAAAGGATCATTTTAGATGTCATTTATTCTATATAATGTATATTATTATGAACGGAGGCAGAAAAGCAAAGTGTAGATTACTGCACAAAGGGAGAATTGGATTTTCTTTGCCGTACACTCAGTCCAGTTTGTATTTACAAGGCTGACAATTAATACTGAAAAAACAATAACTCAAACACGTGCTGCCAGGTACAACGAACACAGCCCCTCACAAATGTTTTACCTGATTTGCCGATACCTCTTATTGTGAAAACACATTTTTGGTGACCTTGACCATGACCTTTGACCTACATTCACCAAAATTTTATGGGATCTATTTAGGACCACCTCACACCTTTCCTGAAAATTTAATAGAAATTGGTCCTGTAGTTTTGTATAAAGTTGCACATAAACACACTAAAGTTGAAAAGTATTTCTGAGGGACTGACTTCATTTGCATCAAAAAACATCGATGTATTCCAAAGTTTTTGCATGAACTTTACAAGAACATCCTTAAGTGGTAATTAATTCAATAATTCGCTGCTTTATTAAAGGACAGTTTTCTTGTATCTGTATTCGAATATGTTTTTGTTTTTTTCTGCCTACATTAAAACACAAGTATCAGCACCTTATGCTTTTGACATTCTCAAAACAGGCTTGTTTCTTTCGCTGTACTGATTTATTCATTATTTCTATTGCATCATCATTGTGTTTCTTCACAACATGTTTTCAAACTAAATGGATGAGACATAAAGGCATCGAAAAGAGGATTTGTTGGTGCATCTGTGGAGCTGGAAATGTCTTTAAAAAGGTCTACTTTTACATTTTACACTTTGAAGATACTTCAGACCCTGCACTTTTTCACTTTTTCTGTAGTAAATTTGTTAAATCAGTACTTATACTTTTACTAGAGTTTTTATTAAATCGTAATCTCGTATCGTATGCTGCAATGACAACAAAGACTATTCTATTCTATTCTATTTTATTCTATTCTATTCGTAGCATACATATTTGTGCTACTTAACTAAATAATGGTAAATAGTTTTTTGTAATAATTTCTGACAAAATCCATAAACTGACAGGTTTTGGAGTTGGTATGGACGGACCTATACGTCACAGTAAGATGTCAGAGTCAGTTCAAGCAGGTGTATCTCTAATCAAACTCTTGACATGTGAAGACTCTTTCAGGACGTGCCGACATCCTGGCATGTGCATGATGTCAGCAACATGCATCTGAAAGAGGCAGTCATATGTTTTCCCCTCATCTGACTGCGCCATACATCAGACAAACTGCTACTTCCCCTCTGGCTTATAGCCGTGACCATCCTTCCTGTGATGCTCTTCCAGAGGTCTGATGGCTCCACATGACGTTATAATCATGTCATCCAAATCGAATCCCCGTTTTTTTTCCTCTTTTTTTTTTTTTTTTTTTAATGAGCGCCGCGTAACATCGTGAAACACTTAACCACAGCCCTCTACAAGAAAATCCACTTCTCCTATCATCAGCTATCTGGACATCAGATTTGTCTCTCTAATCAACATTCAAGGGCCTAATGGACATTCTTTGGTTTCTGCAAGACTATCAAATGAGAGAAGGGGGAGGTTTTAATCTCCCCAATTACTCTGTATCTCCTGGTAATACAATCAACCCGTGCAGGCACGATGGCAAGCCTTCAATGAGTGCAAATCAAAAACAAATGCCTAAGAATCGGGTATTGTCCGTCCGTTGTACGCTCTCAGCTCTTTGCTAAAATGCTGGGGGAGAAAGTGGCTGAGAGAGGAAGAAAAGAGGGAGATAATTTAGAAAAAAATCCTCCAGTGAGTCAGATGAAGCAGCCGATAAAAAGTTTTTTTGGAACGGAATTCCACACCACCATGAAATAGGATTTTCTGCCCCGAATCAAGAAAACGCTAGAGCTCCGATCACCATTTTCCCTCCTCCTTCTTCCCCTTTAATCTAATTTGAAGCTTTTAATGGGAGTAAGGAAACGATTTGGGGTTGCTGGATCTCGCTCATCTCTCATAGATGTAACTGCGATCCTGCATTTATGAAAAGTGCTTTCGGAGCTGGCTCGTCTGTCGGTGAAAACAGTGGTTTTGGATCGGAGGCCGTGAGGTGGGCCTCCGCTGGCCGACCAAACCCTTCGCTCTTTACACCCCATCTTCTGACTCACCTCACACCGACGCCAGAACCACAGAGACGATTAGAAGAAAAGAGAGTGTAGAAAGATGGAAAGGAGATGAAAATGGTAAGCGAGAAGGGGGAAAAGCAGGCTGGCGGTGAGTCAGGTTGGAGTTTCAATGCCCGGCTGCTGCTCTCGCTGCCTCTCCAAGTTCCACTTTCCTTTCCTGGAAATCAGATTCTCCCTCTATCACTTTCTGGATCCAGTCTGCAAGGCCAGCAAATAAATCACCTCCCCTCCCCCTCCCTTCCTCCCTCTCTGTCCCCCATCTTTACAGTGTCTGTCCCTGTCTAACGACGAGCTGCCGTTACCGTAGTCTGCTTGGGATAATAGTTTGTAGATTGTATTGCATTATTAAAGGACAATGTAAGATAATTAAAGACAACTGGTGATTAGTATGAATATGAGGGGGAAAGAACAGCACACACGTTTTTAGTTAAGAAGAAAAACAATAGTTATTTAACCCATAAAGACCCAAATATCCACTTTCTACCAAAATCATCTATTTGATACAAACTGCTTAGTACCTGTTGATTCACTAATCCTATCAATACATGTAAATTTGAGTTGTGTGGTCCTCTGTGTCTTTTATTTATCTATTTTTTATTGATTTTGTTTTATTTAGAGCGTTACTGTAGTTTTATGTGTTTTATGTATTTATTGTGCAGCACTTTCGAAATGTTCTTCTTGTTTTAATGTGCTCTATAAATAAAGTGGTTTGGATTGGAAGTAATTGGTCTAAAACACAATTAGATATGACCCATTTGGATGTTCAGAGACTCCATAGTTACCATGGAAACACCGTCATCTTCTACAACATCGATTCACCAGTAAAACCCGTGGAGTTTCCCCGTTCACACGACCCTCAACAAACCTGATGTGCAAGAATTTTAGAGATAGGCGGTACGGTTTTGGACTGAGGTCACTGTTTTTGACAGGTGGTTTTGGAGTTAGTTTAACATGGACGTCCATGTGTCCTCCACAGGTCGTTCATGATGAATAGATGCACCTGACATGTGTCTCCTCCCCTAGCAACCCTGTAGAGTCCATAGCAACCTTGTGTGTGTGTGTATCAGGCTACTACTGCTACATCTAATACTAGTGCTATTACTGATCCAACCTGCATCATATAAAAACTGATTAAGAGTGATTCTCTCCCTCACACACACAGAGAGAGAGAGTAAGATTTTCAAAATAAAAGCTTTATTGAAAATGCTAAATTATGAGTATAAATAAGTGATACAGGTAACGGGTGGTGGCATGGGAGGCTGAACACGGGTAGAGCGCGAGGTCCCGCCTAATGCTGCTTGAAGCTTTAATTATTTATATATTTGGATATGGTATTTTATTGTTCATGATCTCATATCTATCTCCCACCACTTGAGGCAGTACTGGGTATAAAAGCGACAGAGTTGTCTTTGATTTGCTGCTGGGTTGGTTGTTGTGTGGAGTTGTTTTTTGTGAATTTTTGCATATGAGTTGCTGAGAATAAACCTGAAAAGGTAAAAACCTTAAAGTGCCTCCTACTGAAGTCAGTTTTCCACTATTTTTGGCGTCTTGACTGCTGGGCTAGCTTGACACTCTGTAACCTTCTTCTGACTTTACTTCTGACTCAAGAAAGGCAGCATATCGCACCACCATTAGAGTCAAAAGAAACAACCAAGAAAAAAAATATGGCACAAGAAAAAGAAATGTCAAAGTTAATAGTGAAAACCTGCAAATTACAACCCAAAAAGTGAAGGAAATAGTAGGAAAATGACTCACACTCCTCCACATAAACACACCTCACCTGTTGTTTCTAACATGATAAGGAAGATACATCTCAGGATATTCTAGAGTATTTCAGACAAACTAGCGTGCAGAAATTATCTCAACTAGTTACCAATGGCCACACTTAAAGGTCGACCTGTATTTGACCAAGATCATCAGGCTGAGATTCAAGATCCAACATAAAAAGAAACGACAAACTAAAAGCTACTTCACACCAAACACAGATTTCTATCAAAATTGTACATAAACTGATGTTTTGGATTCTTATAAATGCTTACACACCCGTGCAAACAATCATGTGGGGGGAAAAAACACTCAGACAGACCTTTGTTTTAATGGATTCCTACTCATGGAAAAATGTTTGATTAATGAAAGCTTTTGCTCCAAGTGATGTTGTAAAAATTGTGCAGCAGTACATGCACAGAGGTGTATCCAAAAGGCTCTGGTTTGCTATTATATGAGCCTCTGGCCTTGATTCAAGCATCTACAAAACATAGCATTACAAAATCACCTCAACATTACAAACAGCTTCATGGACATCGGAAAACACTGTCTAAAGCAACTTATTTTGATGGAAAAAGGAACACAGCAACATGGGCAATTCACTCCAGACCTGTGCACAGTTAATAATGTAGATTTCCCACATCCCTGCTCTGCATTTTTATATTGCACTGGTGAGAAATTGCTGTAAAGGACAATAGAAACAAATAAAAACAGGCAGTGGTAGTGGTATCCACAACACATGCCCCCTCAGGTTAAGGATTATGCAAAGCAGCAGCATGCTTCCTTTGTGAAATACACTGAAAGAAGGGGATGTTTTTAGGGCAGTGTTTCACATCATAGATTTCCACAAAGATTATGTCAAAGCAGCAAAAAATAAAAAGAATAACAACAGAATTAAAAGCAGAATTGCAGAGGAAGACATTTAATTTTCTGCATATTTGATATACACAGCAAAAGTAGAGATAATAATAAATAATGGTTAATAGATGTGCAAAATTGTAGCATAAAGTACATGGAAATGATAGTTTCAATGTGTGTTTTTAGTGTCTACAATTTTACAGGGATATAGTGAACTGCAAGAATGACTTCCTAATATGTTTTTTTTCTTATCCTGGAGATAAAATCTGACTTCAGGTAATTGGGGTTAAATTCATTTGCACGTTTATAAATTTAAAAAATGTATTAAATGCTAGAGGTCGCGTGGACATTGTATTAGTCTTAGACCATAAACGAATGACAAAATGCACAATACACCTGATATTTTGATTGATTTGGCCACAGTGGACCTTGTTTGTTTTTGTTTTTTTTTTGGTTTCTTCAAATGGTATTAACTAAAGAGGTGATATTCAGATGATTTTATGTCTTTTAAAAAAACATGTATCACAGTATCATGTGAAGCACTCGAACCAATGTGAGTTCCACAGCGTCTAAAGGTGGGTTGTTCAATTGTGAAAGGTTTGTTCAGTCACTTCCTGCTCCTCACTGACTGAAGTATAGATAAACTTGATTCGAATTAGCTTGAGTGATATTGCTACACACAGGGGCAATTGATTTTAACACCATACAACAAAACTATCGCACATGCTCTGTGAGATGGAGGATATAAGCATAATATATAGATATTAAATGAGGAATAAATAATAACAAAAATATTTGTGTACAACTGGACCTTAAATAAGTAAGGATAGATGTGGTAGATGTACTGCACTATTGCTTATAAAGTTGGAATAGAATATTTTTACTTCTTATGAAATAATTATGAGAATGTGATTTATTTGTCATAGATAAAGTGTAAGTGGGACTAAGTATGGAATATTTACACCAAATAAAAGGTGAATACTGAGGTGTATAAATAAGAATAAATGATTCCAATTTTATGGTTAACATTGTATTTAGAAGAAGGGCTAAGGAATTTTTTTTTTTTTTTTTACTTTTGCTGCTCTGTATATACACATATGTATAGAAAGAAATTAGTCACCTAAGACAATGCAATTTTTCAAGAGAAGTAAAGAACCAAAATAAAATGAAGTTAAATAAATAAATGGACAGAAAAGAATTAGACTGGATTTGACATCACAGACAAAGATCAGCAAAAGCCGAATCTCAGCCCAAATAAATGGAAAGAGAAGGAAACTAATAGAAAACTAACAGAGTGAGCCGAAGATGGGGCGCACTTTAGAGAAACGGTAGCAGGAAAATTGAAAAAGAGGAGGTGAGAGATAGTGAGGGTGCTTGTACGTGGCTGCCTGTGGCGGGGATAGTTCACTGTAACCGTGGCGACGATGGCAGAGCTCCAGGTGATGCTAATTACTCCCATCCGTCTTCTTTAGCGCTGCTACTAAAGCACGTTAGCAAAGGCCTTGGAGCAAATCATACAGAGTACAGGTAGATAAATAAATAAATACTTGATTTAGAGGATAAATCTTCTGTTTCTGCTTCTTCTCTGGGGCAGCGAGGTGGCAACACCGAAAACTGTCCGGCTTTACAGGCCTGCGTTTGTCATCCTGCTGAGTGGAGCATTACGAGGAAAAAGGAGCTGCAGCTGGAGGCGAAGTGACTGTCGACTCAAGCAAAGAAGAGGTCTGAGAGGGGTCAGGACCACTACCATACACATTTAAGAAGACATAACATTTATTTTCATTTATCTATACTTTAAGGCTCCAGTTAGAATCTCAACCATCTATTCTTCTATGGAAATCTGCAACTATTTCACATGTAAAACACAACGAATACACTAAAGGAACATAAGAAACATAGTAAAAGAAGAAATAAACAGAGGAAAATAGACCACACCTAGTGATATACACAACTCTCACCCCTCTGTAGAGGTTAGCATGTTCAATATTACACTGTAAAAAATAACCATAGAATTCATATCAAAAAGTTGTAAAATTGCAACATAAGTGAAAATACAATACAAAGTTGTTTATTTGAAAAAAAAAAAAAAATGGTGTTAACGGTTAAATTAAATATAGCTGTAGTTTTTACGGGATTAGTATTTTAACAAAACCAGATTTTTATGTAGAAATCATGTATTTCTATTGTTTTCAGACAATAAAACTGTAAATTGAAAAACAATGTGGTGCCGTTTAAATTGCGAGACCACAATGTTAAAATAACAGCCTATTATTATTTTTTTTATTATTATTAAAAAGTAATTTAAGAAAAAAGTAAACAGTTTAATATTTTAATCTTGTGTAACAGGCAGATGTGGCTCAGTTGGTAGAGTTGGTAGAATATCAATAATTTTACATTTCATTATATTGACAATTGCAATAGAAGCACCACCTTTTGTCAGTTGAAGCAATGTTAATGTTATGTTTAGCAATTATGTACAATGTGTTTCCATGTTTTTGCATTAACACAAATCAGCACACACCTTACATGTTATACACATATCTATCTATCTATCTATCTATCTATCTATCTATCTATCTATCTATCTATCTATCTATCTATCTATCTATC
>JAPTYQ010000015.1:15444075-15456495 GCA_029814465.1 Ostorhinchus cyanosoma | reverse complement strand
ATGGATGGATGGATGGATGGATGGATGGATGGATGGATGGATGGATGGATGGATGGATGGATGGATGGATGGAGTTTTATTATTCTGTGTTTATCAGTAACAAATCCATACATTTAATGTTCTTCATCACTCCATACACTTGTTAGTATTTTGCATATTACCGTGTGGAAAATTTGCTCTGCATCATATATTAAGCAGATGTATTTAGTTATTTACGTGTGTAAACACTATCAAGTAGATATAAGTGTCCAATAAACACATTTGAGTCACAAATACAATATTTACCTTTAATTATTAAGTAACAGGTTAAGTAATATTTATACCAAAACTTAGCAAAAATACAACAGTTGAACCTTTGCTCAAAATTGTTAAAAGTGGAGGTATGCCTTCTGAGGACGCTACTGTTTGCATTGTTTGGATTTGGTAGTGAATTCATGGAAATAGGAAGTGACTCAATCACACAGTCATAGAAAGTTTTCTATAGTGCCTTATGGAAAACTTTATTAAACTGTGTGAGCTGCAGGTTACATGGTGTTCTCTGTACGCCACAGAGCTCCTATTTGTCTAAAGGCCTATGAAAACATCAATGAGCTATGCTGCCAGAAATACCACATGTACATCAGTCCTTGGCCTAAAATAGTACAAAACAAAAGAACTATTTAATTTAGTAAAAATGAAGTTTACTAAAATGCATTACATCAAGGAATGTGACTTGGTCATTTTACAGTGCATCTGTATTTGTGTTCTACTTCAGGTCAGAAAGTTGCTGTTTTAATTTCTGTTTTTTTTTTCTTTTGAAGGTGAAAACGATTTCATTAGCTGTCCTATATATTTGTCTAAATTAGCTGAATTTATCCATTGCTAGAAGTGAAGAAGAGACGCAAAAGAGAGAGAGGAAATAAGATTGAAAATAAATAAATAAATAAATGCCACAAATACTGAGGCAAAAATTATGTGTGACAGAAAAAAATGTCTTTCCGAAGTAAAGCATCCCATGTCTGAAATGGAGAGAGATGCACTGAGAACGCTGTTATCTAACTATATATAGGCGTGAGGTGACTGAATATTAGTACATAAATGCAACAACTGTTATACCCAGATGACAAAGAAAGAAAAACACAAAGCTTCTTATAGTACAAGGATAGACTCATCAAAATCAAGAGTATTTCATAAAGGATTTCTGGGGTCAAAAGGTCACAGCATTTCCCTCCTTACACTTACATGACATGGTCACATGATAAAATACGGTGCAGTGACCTTTAATTTGACTAACATTAGCTCATATTAACCTGCAGCCATCATTAGTTCAATCCACATTTCCCAAGAATTTAATTTAGCGTTGAATTCCCAAAAGAAATGACTTGGATATGAAATAGTCTGTCTTACTAATTACTCAATGTATTTGTTTGAAGAAACATTTCCATTTTTAGTTTCTGGAAACCACAGATCTATGTACTCTCAGTGTTAAAAAGTGTGATTCATATCAGTATTTCTAGATACTGTACATGTGTTTTAACCATCAGTCATCACAACAGTTTTCAACTATATCTCACAAACAGTACATGCAAATTTGATAATATTTAGGTTTTCTTTTGGATTAATGCCAAAAGTGTTATAAAAGATGACAGAAAAATGTCCAAAGATGTGACAAACAATGGCTTACAATATGTTTCCTCAAAACCTCTTATGTCCAAAACTATTATTTTTCCCCCAAATTAAAAAGGATGTATATTCTAAATAAATGAATGAAGTTAAGATATATGGTCTCAAGCCATTTTTAACACATTTTATTGGTTAAATGTTTCTAAAACGAACAGGCCAACATGAAGACTGACTAATAGAATTGTTTATGACCCCCAAAAAAGAGACCAAAATTAGATTTATGAGGTTTCCACCCAACAGCAATGATATGTTTAGTAATAATACACTTAGTCATCACCTAGACAGTGATCTTTTCCTAATCCTAACTAATTTAAGGATTTTCTTAACAGAGGATTATACATGGTAATCTTGAACACCAGGAGTATAATCATAGATGTTTAAATCCTGATCTTAAGGGGTTGAAAGGTTAATATGATCAATAAATTGCACAAATAATTTCCGTGCAGAAGCAACATGTGGCATCTTTTTGTCGAATGAGTGAATGTTCCAAACCTACTTGCCTTAAATAGAGTTGAAGGTGGAAATATTATAACAAAAATTGCGATAAAACTCTATGTTTCCAGTAGCAAAATCCTGGAATTTGGAAATACACCTGTAACTCCAAATGCCTTTTGTCTGTTGAGGAGAGAAAAAAAGTGTGTGGATTTTGCAAAATACTAAAATATACTGAATATACTGTGATATGAAGGATACTTTTGATTCATATTGTTGTCTTTATGGACACTTTGAGTTCCTGCGGTTATGATAGAAGGTGTCCTTATACATTTGTACAACTGACAACACTACTACACCTGTAAACTGGATATGAAGCATCTACCAGCAGTCATTTATCAAATAAATCAGATTTGGCAGACTGTTACTAATCAGTGGGATTACGTGAACAAATTAATCATCAGTCTGTCTCCCACTAGAGTAAGTGGTGCTCCTGAGACACCTACACCTTTAAGCTTTGACTGACGCACCATTATTAGTCAGGTATCTAAATTGTTTCTCCTGATTTTACCTCTACATGGCATCCTTTCAAATACGGATTAGAGAAACATGAAACCTGCTCTTTGACTCTTTGAAACCCTTTTTTTTAACAACTCCAACTTCCCTATTCAAATTACTGCCTTTCCTTCCACGTTCACCCTAAACCACCCAAGAGCAGCACAGACAAACTCTGAAAATTCTTTCATTTACACATGCACATCTTCTTCTCTAATCCCGCTTCTTTTTCCCGAAGGAGCCGCACTGAAACTCCTTCCCTTTCCACCTCCGTGAAACATTTTCTATTATTCATCAAAAGAGGCTATAAGCACCTCTCCTTTCCCGTTCTTATGAGGGAAAAACAAGACAGCTCTGGCTCTTTAATGCCTATTCCTCTCATCTCCAGGAACAGAATTCGTGGATCATTAAAATAAAACACAACCACTAGTTAGAGAAAATCGATTATTTGGCTTCAAGCAGGGGAATAAGACAGAGAGGGAGGAAGGGAGGGAAGGGGAGCAGGCAGGGGAAGCTGTTTTTGGATGGATGAGCTAAAGACTTGCCCTCAATTTCTGGTACTAAAATCACATCATTTCTCTCTTTGCTTTAATTCGGAGGAAATTTGTATTTCTGTTCTGTGCTCACATGCAATATGACAATGCCTAAAGTAGTACTAGACTCACGGATGAATGCACACTCGCTAAACACAAAGGCCCTTTTCATCTGCGCGGGTATGAAAGTGACTCATCTGACAACTTTCATCATTTCGTAACAGCTCAAAGAATTCTTGATCTACAATCGGAGCTGCATGCGGCGCGACTCGGCGCGAACAAATTATTTCTCTCTTCTAAAATTAGACCGCGAGATGCTGATTAGAAAAAACTAAATGACAAAAAGAATCCTCCTGAAGTTTCATTTGCAGCTTGAATAGTATGACCTTCCAAAAGCTTGTTCACTAGCCTATTGAGTTATGTGATTTTAAATATAGTAATGCCAGTTTATTTTGAGCACAGCACTCTGGGGAGAATTATCACAATGGCCTCATTTTGCCAGAGTAGGATGGCAGTTTTTTTTTTTTTTTTTTTCTGTGTAGGATTGTGTCATTGTGAAGTGGTGTTTTTTTTCCTCCCTTGTTCTGTCTGTTGGTTGGTTATCTGATGGTCGTGTCACTAAATTTACAAACCCAGATAAAAGCATCATTTTAGTCCCTGATAACGCATGAAAACAACATTTAAAAATGGACATGGACACAGTTAAATATAGGTCAAAGAGGGACAAAAACTGAAATTAGAGAGAAGCTTTGCTAAGCAAGAAAGCAGCAGAGAAACAGATGTGGTGGTTATCATTTTGACTCCAGTGTTCAACTCATTTTAGTTCAGGGGCCACATACAGCCCAATTTGATCTCAGACTGCAAAATAATAGCATAATAATAAATAATAATAACTCTACATTCTTCTCTTTGTTTTTGTGCAAAAAAAGAAAAAGTGCAATTTTAACAATATTATGCCTCAGCCTCTCATTTACACATTACAACTTACAGATCTCTGTGGGTTTACAAAGGCACAAAACATTCCGTAACAGACATAATATTGTTAAAATTCCACTTATTTTTCTTAAGAAATTTCAGATTGTTTGAGGTTTCTGAAAGGATAGTTTGTAAATGTAAACATTTTCATTATGTAATTTTATTTTTTCCACATTAAAACAAACAGAAAAACTTATTTACAGGTTATTATGTTATTACTTTATTGATCTGACCCATTTGAAATCACACTGTAGTGTGGCCTCTTGACCTAAAACGAGTTGGATACCATTGACTGTTAATATCTTCAGTGTAATTTTTGCACTATAGAAATTCATCATGGATTGGAGGCTTTGGTGGGCTGGTTTTGGACTGTGGGCTATATGCATGACACCCCTGCTGAATAGAACTGAGCTGTAACTGTTTGTAATTAGCATTAATACCATAAACCATGATAAATCTTGATTCCCTTTATCATCAGTTAAAAGTGACAAAAAACTCTTCTGGACCTTTAACTCTGCACTGAATTGCTGTAAAACTGTGGGACTTCTTCAAAGGGAAAATGATCAGTAGTTATTGATTTGAGTGATCGAGTGGATGGGCTCAGACAGTATACTGCTGAGAAGAGTCTGGTAGAAGCTATTGTATTGTCTAAGGGCCTGAACGCCAGAAAAACTAACGCTTTTTCATTTGACTTTCACTGACAATTACAAGAACCATCTTTTCTTGGATGCTCTGTTAAAAAAGGACAAAACTCCTCAAAATACCTTTAATTGAATGCATTACAGGAAGGCAAACAGGTAATGGATGAAGGCATGGGTGAGAGATGTTATAAACAATAAAAGCATATGTGCAACTCAGCGGAGAATTCCAAAAATGTTCACATTTAGCTCACAAACCATTAAAAACTACTGCCAAATATGACCGAAGACCAGAAAGGAAAAATGTTCCACTTTCTACCTCTCAAAATGGACCTGTTATCTGACTTGTCAGGGTTTTAAGAAGCTAATTGCACAGTCTTGACAGCTAATACAGTTTCCAACTTGCACCGTTGGGGATGGACAAGGGTCTTAAAATAGGTCAATGTTTTTACTTGTTAGAACAGAATCTCTTGTTTATACAACACATGAGCAGTGGCAGTCAGTGCCCAACAAGACGTGGGGAGTTTAAGAGCATATGAAAACAGCAGTTATGAATTTGTGTGCACAGCCAAATTTTTAATGTTTCAGTTGACTAAAAATGCTTGTCAAAAGCCCTCAGTTTGATTGTTTGACTAAAGTCCACCTGCAAAAGAAAAACAGAGAAACTCCATTTTATTTCTTGCAAAATTGAAGTAGTCATATCCCAAACAGCAAATGCAAAACTGAAACACTCAACTGATATTTCATGGTTGTGTATAACTTTGAGACCCAAAAGGCCAAGTGTTTGGCCTGTTATCTGACTTGTCAGGGTTTTAAGAAGCTAATTGCACAGTCTTGACACTCAGACTCAGTTAAACTTAAGTCCCTGTACAAAACCATGAGGAGGAGGAGACTAAACAGGGATGTAATAAGCTGAACAGGACAAAACTTTGTTACTTGAGAGGAGGTTAATCATCTGCTTCACATTCAGTTTGCCTCCTGATATTTCCCTCCAGGACATTTGGAAATTTAGTGAAAATCACACAAAAATAAACTCAACTGTGCTTGGCTGCAGACCAAGTTTATCCTCCAGTGAGAGCACAGACTCATGTCACCTTTTCTCTCAAAGTTAAGTATGCACTCAATTCTTAAAATGACTTCATAAACAATCTTAATAAACTATTGCAAGCACTTAAAAAAACAAACAAACAAACCCCCAAGAGGATACACACTCATTTGGCAGTGAACATGTTCACACAGAAACAAACTAAATATAAAAGAACTTGAATAAATGTTGACATGAGCTGGAGGTCGAGAAGTTTATGGTTATAAAAATTAACAGAAAAATAGCAAAAAGTTTTCAAATTTTTTATACAAATATGAAAGTAGATGAACTGTCATCAAGCGACTCCAAAATAATGGATTTACTAGTTTAATTTGGGAATAAATGAAGTTCAATACTCCAAACACTGATTTTATAAGCTATATAAAAATATTCAAGATATAATTCAGCAGATAACAGGCATCTTCCGAGCAAAGTACTACTTTAGTTCTAAAATGTTAATAGGAAAAAGAGAGACTGAAAGAAAAAAATCAGAAAAATGAATCAGGTCATAGACAGTATGGAGAAGATTTAAGTAGTTTGGTTAAAAAAAATGCAAACCGCGGTGCATGCTGGGAAACTACAAGTGTCGGCAAACCGCCATCTTTCTTCGTAGCGAGTTAGTAGGGCAAAATAACAACCACTTTTCAATGACTATTTCTGCAAAATCCAATGATTGAAAGGATCGAATTTGGTCAATTATTGAGAATAACGAGTTTTAACGGCAGTAGGCAGCAGCTGAGTCCAGATTCTGTTCACATATTAGATATAAGACACAGTAGTTTGGTGTAAACGCTCGAATAGCGGAGGCAGTCACTATGGGCCGCTCACGGAGCCGCAGCTCATCCCGGTCAAAACACTCCAAAAGCAGCAAGCACAGCAAGAAACGAAGTCGGTCTCGGTCACGGTCCAGAGACAGGGAGCGGTCTAAGAAGCGGTCCAAGTCCCGGGAAGGGAAAAGGAGCCGGCGTAGAGAGTCTCGTTCACGTTCTCGGTCCACTACAGCCTCATCCCGCAGAGACAGAGCAGCCTCGCCGCCAGAGCGCATCGACATCTTCGGTCGGACACTGAGCAAGAGAAATGCCCTGGATGAGAAGCAGAGAAAAGAAGAAGAGGAGAGAAAAGCAGAAATGGAAAGGCAAAGGAAAATGTAAGTATAAATATCAACGAGTAATATTACATAACCTTACCCAGATGGAGCTGCAGAATGTGGCAAGCTAACATGCTAGGCTAGTTAACTTCATTCACCAATAGGATAACGTTAGCTTGTTGCTGTTAGCGGGCTAATGCTACCTACTGTGCTAATGTTAGCTTGGCTCTGCAGGGCCAGGCCTGCTCAGGGACAGTTATTATCGCTGTCAGCTGCACCACAGGGGACAACTCAAACTGTCAATTTGACAGCACTATATATATATATATAACAATTTTAGTCTTGAATACAATTTTATGTTGTCAGTAACATATTAACTTTAATTGCTCCTAAAGTTATGACATTAAGCTCATGGCTACTTAACTGTCATTAGGATGTAATTATCGTTGTGTTATCAGGATTTCAAACTATGACAACGTGTTATAGACTTGCTGTGAGTTAGTGTTAGTTTTCCATTTCCATTTTTTTAATTCTATCAAAGTAATTCTTTAATGCATGTAGCTTGAGCAGACATAGTGTGTCAGACAGTCTGTACAGTACATGGGATGTTATGGTATATGAAAAATCTGTCTAGTCAGCCATTAAGTAAACACATTTCTTTCTTATAGATTTGGGAAAATGCATGCCAAAGGAAACATACAGAATAAAAAATGTTAGATAGGACTGTGGTAGATCAAATGACAGCTTTTTTAAGAGGTAAGTTGGTGTAAACATGACAAAACCCTTTGGCAGCATTCTCTTAATTTTAAAACTGCAGGTAACCTTTTTTCTAGTGCTGATCACTGGGCTGTATGAAATAGCAATAATATTGTACACTGAATGTAATGCAAATCCTCTGCTAGTTAATTTTGATATTCTCACTTTCCTAAAATTGACAGTTTAGTATCCAAGAAAACTAGGACCAATAAGATGCTGCTGATATTAGCTCTGCACTGTCACTTCTGTGTCTTAAAACACTTTAGTGCTAGCTGCACATTCTATTCTTACTATCTGCTGGCAGCTCCTGTCTGTTAGATTGGGAAGGTGCTATTGTCGAGTGCTGTGCGATAGCTGGAGGCGCACAGACACCTGAGATCTGAACCACTGTCCCACACCTGGCCTCCTGAGTGTCTCTTTTTTTATTTCTATGTTAATAGCCACAGGGCCACTTTACCAAGCATACAAATGTAAATATCAAGCCAGGGTGATTTGATAGATAAAGGAGGACTTGACTCTCTGGTTTCCTAGTGGCTGACTGCATGTAATCAGATCCATGGAGAGGAGGTTGTGTGTTGTGACAAGCGCAATGTGACAACACACCTCCCAGCTTTAAATGGTTTCCTGTTTGGAACGCATTTAGACAAAATGCTCCATTCAAAGGGTTTTTTAACAGGATGAACCATTTTGTCAGTGCTTGGCTTGGATTAGTGTTATCTGAAGACATAAACCGATTTTAGTGCAATGATTGCAAAGAACAGGATGGTAAATTGGACTCTTTAGTGTCAAATGAAAATAAGAACAAAAGCAGGACTACACAAACAGGACAACATATCTTAAAGGAAAGTATTACAAAGGATCTATTGAACAACAGATGGCCAAATCAGAGTTTGATGCACACATCTTGAAAAATGTCCGTTAAGAATTTAGCGGTGCAAAGAAAATTGATCAAATATGTTTTCCTGCAGAGATTACTTAAGGGTTTTATGTGTTCATGCTCATGAAAGTTTGGTTTAGAGGCTGAGTTGTGCTCACTGCATTTGCCTGGTAACAGGGTTTAGTTTTACAGACTGTTACAGCAGTTGAAAAACAGAAAGACATTGAAGAACTCTGAGGTCAGCATGAAGGCTTTCATGATAAAGCTAAACTGAACCCTCAAAAAGGATTGAAAATATGTGTTTTGGCTGTTATTGTAGATGTAAGCAACTGAGACAGTCATTTGTTTAGAAGTGGAGTTGGTTAAAATCAACACATGACCAGCCCCTAGCACAAAACAGACTCCAGTATTCAGAACAACTTCAGAAAAGCACACACAAGTCATCTTCACTGCATGTTTAATTAAGAGCTAGGATGAGACATTTACAACACAATAAGTGTAGATATTTTTAAAATTAGGAATTCAAATATTTGTTTTAAGCATTTAATAATTTTTTAATTTATGTTACATTACTGTAATGCACTGCCTGCAAGAACATCTTAATAATAAAGAACTTCTCTTTCGTTTACCAAAAAGCTGGCTCAGTCTGTTAAAGTGTATGGATATCACTACTCTGTATATTGCCTCCACTCAAACATTACTGAATGAGGTTATTGTGGAAAAGCCATACACCCATTTGGCTTACCTTCACGTTGCTTACAGTGAACTGCCACTGATAAATATTGTTCAACTATTTGATAAGAGAACATTAACTTTCTGTATAGATTCCTATATGACCACAGACACAGCTATCCTGCTGGTCATGAGGACAAAGCTTGGTCCTTTTTGCACAGGGCCTAACTGTGAGCTCTTCCACTCTGTGGGGAGTGACCGCAGTGACCCACATTATTATGGCCCTGTGGTTGACCCTGCTGAGAGTGCACTGTGTAAATGGATATGAAGACAGCCCCATTTAAGAACATAAGTGATACCATGCTGGTGGACAAACGACAACAGACCCACCATATCTCTATTTCTTCCTTGTCAAGTGTTGTAATAAGCGGCTTAGTATATTACTGCTCTTTTCCTCCTATCATCGTTTTTCCTCTCTCTTAGTCGTCAGCAGGAGATCGAGGAGAAGCTGATCGAGGAGGAGACGGCCCGGCGAGTCGAGGAGCTGGTGGCAAAACGGGTGGAGGAGGAGCTGGAGAAGCGGAAGGATGAGATTGAGCGGGAGGTGCTCCGGCGTGTTGAGGAGGCAAAACGCATCATGGAACGGCAGCTGCTGGAGGAGCTGGAGAGGCAGCGGCAGGCTGAGTTGGCAGCGCAGAAGGCCAGAGAGGTAACGCTCGGTCGTTTGGAACGCAGCCCCTCCCTCCCTTCTTACCTCCCCGACCCCTTACCCTTCTGTCCGCATCATCTACTTTGACTGGTGCCTCTCTGTGGGACATAAGGGGACGGTGGAGATTGAGGGACCTCCAACTCCTCTCTTTTTACTTTTCATAATGTAACCCAGCCATGGTACAAGTCTCCGAACAGGGAGGGGAGACGCAACACCTGGAAGTGGAGATACTGTACATGATTGTTATATGCATTTATCTGCGCCGAAAACACATGAAGTGTGCAGGGTTGTAAAGGTGACTGATCAGGTGTTTGTAGCGCCATTATCATAAGTAGGAATTGATGCTGTAAAAATGAATCCTAATTTCTCATTTGGACTGTGACAATTCTGAAACCAAGACTCAATCTGCAATACAAATGTCCATGGTTTCAAGCTGCTGTTGTCTTCAGCGTCATGGTTCCATCCCAACAATGGAGGCTCATTACATTACTAATGTATCAAAACACATTTATTCATTAAGAAGAATAAAGTAAATGAGGAAAAGTCAGTGCAAGCTGTATATGTTTGTCTTCCACAATACACCTGATGATAGAGTAAGTCTTTGTGAATTTTTTTTTAAAAATGTATGAATTTTGTGTGGTTATTTAATTTAAATGGTCATTTATGAGGTTAATGTGCTGTCCTAATAGTGCATATAGTTAATTTAATAAACTGAATTAAACCATGAATCTGGAGAATAATTATAACCACTCATATTCAACATCATTAATCTAAATCGGTTGTGAATTTGAATAGTGGTTTGATATTGTATCAATTGAACTTTAAAGCTCAAAGTGAAGAGCTTGTGTCAGAACATGTGAGAAAGGAGCTGCCAAATGAACCAAAATCCCAAAAAGTTAAGTTAGCGTGCATTTAGTCGGCTTTCCTTCTACTTCATTTCTACCCCTAAAAACTTGTATCCACTTCCTGGTATTGCACTAAGTAGCAATAAATATTGGAAATTGGGTCTTAAATACCAGGAGGCTTCCTGGAGCAAAGTAACAATTTGGGTTGTAAAGAAAGCTAGTAACTGCCAGGTAATAGAAGGTGGTATTTTAACGGTTGCATTCTGGGGAAACTTTTGGATGAGAATTTTGCCATGGCAGGGTTAGCAAAAATTGGCAGACTGATTGTTTTTTAAAGTTTTCCCCCTGGTTCAGTTTTATCTTTTGCTTTCATTCTTAGACACATTTGTTAATGTTTGTAATAAACCATATTTAATACATATTTTTTAAGTCACACACCCTGTTCATCACTAGCAGTTGTGCAATTATAAAATAGCCAAAATCGACATGACATTAGTTTTTAAATTCCCAGCAGTTAGTTAAACCTCTAAGACAAACCTACCCTGACTTAATATATAAAAGCCCCATTTCTTCCTTGTTTTAAGTCTGTAAATGTAGACGGCTGTCTGATAAACTCTGTACCCCCTTTTCCAGGCATCATAATGAGAAGAGGGTTTGTTTACACTACAGTAATAATGCATTGTGAATGAGAGGGCCAGCTAAAGCCTAGTGACCCTGACTTGTACTGGGAGCAGCCAGTGGCTTGGCACTAATAGGGTGAGAAATGTAGTCCGAACGCACCTCTTTATATGACCATTTCCCCCTGCCTTATGCTCTGTCGCTACCATCCTGCTCTTCTTAAATCTCTGAGTCTGAGACCTGTTTACAGACAGACCGGCAGAATCAGAAAGGCTATTCTGTTACCAAATGCCAATATTTACATTGATGGATTTATACGCATTGGCCTGTGAAGTTTTCAGTTACATTTTCTCTGCAGAAATGTTGATTCAATTTACAGACAGTTTGTCCCATACAGGTTTTCTTTACCCCACCCCCACTTTCTCTTTAACAGTTTTGAGAGTGTTTTATTTGATGGCATCTGCTCTGGAACCACTACATTCCTGTTTCCTGTTGGACAAAGTTATCTGTCTCTGGTCTAACTTTTTATCTGTGAATTTTCTACTATTTATTATTTTATTCACTTTAGAAACGAACCAAATGTACTGTGTTGTGTACTCATAACTTGTTCTCCTATAGGGCTGCTGCTAAGTTTGACATTGTTATTTGTAAATCTGTTGTTTTTACTTTGAAAACACAACTCACCCACCTTCCTAACTAGCACTTGACCCGAGCTGGCCTGCAGCCTTTCAGCTCACCCCGTGACATGTGTCCTGTACTGTAAGTGTACCGTGGTGCGGTCCTCCTCGAACACACACAGACACCACTACTTTTGTACTGTACTCTCCTTCACTCTTTGACTGTAAAGACAAGGAAAAACCCCAAAAACTAATGAGTGCGAGCTGTGGCTGCAGGCACAGGCTAAGCAGTACAGAGATCAGAGTTATAAAGAGGAATGCCGCGGGCGCGGTATGGCGTACGGCAGAGTCCCCCCATAC
>JAPTYQ010000015.1:15393533-15404217 GCA_029814465.1 Ostorhinchus cyanosoma | reverse complement strand
GGACCAATACTAGTCGCTTTTCCAATGGATAAATGCGCAAAATTTTACCGATATTTACTAAATGTCGAAAAAACAGAGGTGTGTAATGTCCGTTTTTGCATTAAATCACAAATGCGATGATTTGTTTATTTATTATCGTGAGATGACACGAGAAGTCATTCCATCAACATGGCAACAAACGTAAATATCATGTTGTTTTACAGATATATTCATTTTTTTTATATATTACCCCTCTATCCCGTACGTGTCCACACATATTGTGCTATGTTTCTTTTAAAACTCTTCTTCTTCGCTTGTTCTAACATCCGTAATCATCTAGTTTTTTAATTCGCCTGACTGTAGTTACGAAAAAAGGTCTTTCCGTTGCAGTTTTGCGTGATATACCAAAGTCACAACGACTCAAAAACCACCTCTCTACAGACTACCACTCTGCTGTTAGGATGCTGGACAAGACAGGTTAAAAAAAAAAAAAAAAAAAGAAAAACCACCTCTTGCCAGCGCAAAAACATTTAATCGAAAAATGAGAGTTTTGTCGAAATTGTCATTTTTATGCGCAAGTTATATTTGCGACATTTGAGGGTCACTGGTAAAGCGACTACTGATATTGTTCTTCTTCATTATTATACCAGTTTTATATTTTTCATCATATTTTATGGTTTGACTTATTTTACAATTTGTAGTAAGAATCTTATATGCATTTTCATCTTTTTTTTTTTGCATTTACACCTCTTTATCTCAACAGTGTGTTCCTCATATTTGCATCTCATTTGCATATACGTTGTCTTTTCTTTGACTTCAGTTTCACCTGCTTTATATGAGCTTATCTTTTATACCTGCATTTTATTTACTTATGCAACGTACTTGTTTTGTCATGCACTAGTTTTTGCATGGAGGTAGTGGTAGTAGGATACTCATGGGACTGTATAGTATAAACCTTCTTATACTGTTCTAATTCTATAGTCACATCTGGTTCCAAATATATGCCTTAATGTTTGTGAAGGTTACATACAATCAATCGTTTAATAAATATAGTTTCTAACTGTTTTGATTAAGATTCTGGACAATTATACCTCAAATACCTGAACAGCTGCTTATATGAAAAGTTTAATAACTTTTGATCCACTAATGCTATCAATGCATTGAAATAATTGAGGCAAAATCCAGTTTCTAAGTTTTTCATGGTCATCAGATATGACCCGTTTGGATGTTCAGAGGCTCCGTAGTTACCATGGAAACACCATCATCTTCAACAACATTGATTCACCAGTAAAACCCATGGAGTTGGATCAATGACAGTGGATGGAAACACTTGTTTTTACATCCAGATAATGTTATATTTTACTGAAAAAGTATAAATACATGTTCTACTATTGTTAAATAGAAATTAAGTAACATGTAATGATGGTTAATTTTATTTAAAATAAATTCCAGATGGATTAAGTGATTCAACAACCGGCAAAATGTTAAACCCAAACCGTCAACTTAAATTATTGTGTAAAACATGAATGTGCATCTTTTACCCCCCCGCCCATATAACATCAGCCTGATTTGGATTAATTACCCTAAACTTTCGGTTTGCTGGAAACGCAATGCACACAGATTACCAGGAACTTTTTTTTTAACCCAGGTAATAAAGTTCCTGGTAATAAAAGTTCCTGGTATTTTGGTGGAAAAGGGTCTAATGTTTTACCAATAAAGTCTATGTAGTTTGACAAATGACAGTGGTTGTAGACACTGGTTTTATGTTTGATAAATGATATCTTTGCTGAAAAAGTCCCCTTTTCTTCCATTTGCTCTTCTTTGATATAATAAACTCTCAGCTTTGAAGAATATTTATATTTTCAGTAAATTAAACATAAGAGAATACCGTATTTTTCGGACTATAAGGCGCACTTAAAATCCTTTAATTCTCTCAAAAACCCATAGTGCACCTTTTAATCTGGTGCACTTTATGTATTAATTCTGGTTGTGCTTACTTACTGATATTATGTGGTACATGGCGCTCAAAAATCTGTCAAAATGATTTAGTACGACTTTGGTAAACTGCGATACCGCACCGCTTGATGGATTGTCGGAGCATTACGGTAGTCTGGAGCCTCGCGGAGGGATACGTAGTACTGTGTGTTAAATTGCGAGCTGCGTGGGAGCATTGGATGACAGAAGGCGAACACACATTCACCAACGCCGGGCGAGTTACGCCACTATCTGCCATTGGATGGTGGATACCGGGGCTAAGGTATCAGTCTGAAGTGTCCGAGCTTTCACGATCTCTGGCACGGTACGATGTGTGAACGCAACCGTCCCAGAGTCCGGACGTGACCTCATCACCATTCCGCCAACGGAAGTGGGTAAATCAGCACGAAAACATAGACGGCGCTCCAAAACCTCGGATCCGTGCGGCATGAGCTCACTTTATCTACCGAACCACTGGTTGAAACATCAGGGACAACGAAGGTCGCTCTTCTGTTTTCCTCCAACAGACGAACAGATAGTTAAGGGTTTGTCTTCTTCTGACTTCCGCATTTGTTGGACACAGATTTTTGTTGGAATTTTTTTTTTTTCCCGTCCACATCGCCACCTACTGTTTGGCCCTGGAACACCCAGACTTATCTGAATATTTTGTTTCACTAAATGCACCTTATGGTCCGATAAATACGCTCCTTCATAACATACGATTGAACATTTCTAGTAAAAATAGTTGCTACAAAAAAAGCCACATACCTTTAAGGATTAAACTTCAGCAGTCAAGGAAAGAAAGTTGCTGCCTTGAACCAGAATAAACAAGTTATTGGTTCTGGAGTGTTGTTGTCTCTGGTTTATTCATCTCATTTGATCGGAGGTGGCAGCAGACGTTTATCGATCCGGACAAATCAAAGAGACTCCACAGAAGAAAAGTAAAGGGCTTTGTTTTATTCTGATTTGGGTGAATTGACCCCTAAAAGACCAGGTTAAAACAGTAATTAATCAGGACTAGTATCATTCATCTCACGCCCCTTGTTACATGTCAATCACACTCCCTGACAGTGTATCAGGGGGTGCATCGATGCAGGAGTCCCTCCTCCTCCTCCTCCTGCTGCCCGCGGCGACCCAGGCGCTGTCACTCATCCTGTTGTCATGGGACCATCCTTTCCTTGAACTGTTCGGCTACCTTTGTTACCAGAGTCGCACCGGCATCATTAGACCCGTGTCAGACCCCTCTTAATGGACCCCCAAGGAGCCACAGTGTTGTTTGAAGTTCACTGTGCTGTGCTTCGGTCCCAGTGGTGAACAACACCCCCCCCCCCCAAAAAAAAAAAACATACACACAATTACATTGTTGCTGTTTTTGGTGGTTGTTGTGCTCGTGTTTCAGCAGTGGGACAGTGATGATGAGAGTCTTGAATATTTCTGGTTCGGAAACTGTGTTACATCTCAGTGGATAAACCAAGAAAAGCCGTGTCATCAGGCTGAAAATGAGGCTGTTTCCCCAAGTTCTGGAAAAAGTGACATACTGGCCAACAACATACACACCAGAGATACAATTTTGGTATTTTTCTAAATTAATTTGACTCATAAATCTTTTACTTACCGGAACACCTAAAAATAGTAGCTTTACTTTGAAGAATCGACTAGTGTAACCCATAAAGACCCAAAACTATTGACTATATAAAATATCTAATACCTGTTGATCCATTATTTTATCAATATATGTAAATAATTGGTGTAAAATGCAGTTTGTCGTTTTTTCATGGTCATCAGATATGACCCATTTGGATATTCACACTGCAAAAATCTAAAACTTACCAAATGTATTTTTCTCATTTCTAGTCAAAATATCTCATAACACTTAAAATAAGACAAACACCTAAAGAGTAACTTTCCAGTGAGATATAAGAACTTATTTTTAGACAATGGATCTGGAAAATCTTATTTCAAGAAATCATACCAAGATCATTTCCACTTGTTCCATTGGCAGATTTTTTTGCTTGAATTAAGCAAAAAAAAAAAAAAAAAAAAAACGACAACAAGTGGTGCCAGGCACAACAAACCCCGCCCCTGGCAAACGATTTACCTGATTTGCTCTATCTCTCCTCATTGCGAAAACACATTTTTGGTGACCTTGACCTTGACCTTGACCTACATTCACCAAAATGTAATGAGATCTATTCTGGACCACCTCGCACCTTTCCTGAAAATTTTATGAAAATTGGTCCAGTAGTTTTTGCATAAAATTGCTGACAAACAAACAAACAGACAGACAAAAAAACCCAACAACAAACCAAAAGCAAAACTTTCCCTTCCCCTTTTGGGGGTGGGGAAATTCAGCAGTTCTATTAATTTATGTTAATGATATATTTAACCTCCCAAAACTCACTGATTCTTCTTTTTCCTCTGTTTTGATGTTATAACCTTTGTATCTACTTTGAGGCTTTATGAACATCTACACAATCAATGAATTCAATATAAGAAAATACATGTTTTATACTGAAAAAAATTGCAAAATTAAGATGATAATATCACAATAAATGATGATAAATCACTTAACCCATAAAGATCCAATGTTCCAAGTTCCCAAATGATTTTTTCTCTAGATTTAACTGATTTATCATCAGCTATTATCATATTATCTTCTGTATTTTGCGTTTTTTTTAATGTGAAAATCAGGTATTTTCCTATATTTAATTTACTAATCATGTAGATGTTCATAAAATGTCAAATTAAAACTGAGGGTTCTTATATCAGAATCAAACAAAACTGAAGTCTTTTTCAGCAAAACATAAAAACCAGTGTTTCCATCCACTGTCATTGATCCAATTCCATGGATTTTACTGGTGAATCACTGTTGTAGAAGATGACAGTGTTTCCATGGTAACCCTTAGCCGCTGAACGTCAAAATGGCTTATATCTAATGATCATAAAACGGTGACAAACTGTATTTTACACCAATTACTTACACGTATTGATAAGATTAGTGGATCGTAGGTTATTAAACAGTTGAGATCAGTAGATGGTTTTGGTTGGTGGTGGTTTAAGTTCATCACGTAATTCGTTTTAGTCGTCATTTTGCAGAAGTCTTTATTTAAAGAAGCTTTAAAATGTGAAGTGACACTATGCATGATGAATCACCGACCATTATTCGTATATTAGGCAAAGGGATTTTTTTCTTTTGTATCATGAAGCATTAGCACTGGCATTCACTCCTAAAATGACATCCAGTATTCAAGAAGTATACAGGCATAAAATACCTCACAAAATACAAAAAAAATAAAATAAAAATCCTACACAACTACTGACAGGGACAGCTGTCACAGCACTGCAGGCACAAAAGCATCTGGGTTGTAGCAAAAGTTTGTTTTTGTCGTGTAACTTTCTCATTTTAGTCCTCACATTGAGTACAACATTTATCCATTCAACCATGTCCTCACACAGGGACGGCAGAGAGGAGCATCACATTTACACACAAAATACTGCTGTTAATGGTAAAATAAGGCACAATAGTTACATAAATCCTGTGATAATATGAGTTAGGTTTGGTGAGGTGTGTAAAAATGTCATTAAAGAAGAAAGTTACACGATAAAGAGCATTTACCTTTGGTTTGAATAGAACACAGACACTGGTCTTCTATGGTTACATCTATAAAATATATTTTTCTGCCTTATCTTCTGTGTCTCAAACTGCTTCTATCTAAAGTTTGTTCCTTTGTCGTGATATATAACTCGTTTAGTCGTGCACTCATTCAGGAGGTGCTTTAACATGGGTCCATTCAATCCACTTCACCTCCATTCAATCCATTTTGTCGTCTTCGTGGTGAAGTTGGCTATTTAGATTTTTTAAAATATATAAAAATCATCACTAAAATGTCATAAATATGCATTTGACTCAATAAAACAGAGAAAATCAAATGTTTTAACTATTTTAAGAATATATAAGATAATACTGAATTCTATGGCACCAACATATCTTTAACAAAAGGGTGGAAAAGTCAATGTGACAAAAAAAAAAAAAAGAAAGAGCTGCAGGAACATTTGGCAAATAATTATGTATGTATAAAACTGCATCTGTAAATTGTAGAACATTTTCCAAATAATGTTCTTCAGTGTAACATTTTGATGACTTTGACTTATCGTATTGTCTGTACTACATAATATAAATAACATTTTTACACAGTATTCAACATTTGGGGGATTTTTGTGCAAGTGCAAATGTTTCGTAATGAACTGAATTTGTCTTGTATATGGGTGCTTCTATGAAACTGGGCTCATTTTGGTACCTGGCACCCAATAATAAAAGAGAAATTTAGACTTATTTCCACCCAGGATGTACCTAATGATGACCTCAGATAAATGAAAAAAAAAAATTATACTCTTGTCTGAGCCATCCAAAAATAAATGAATTTTTAATAAAATATTGGGGCCAAATATAGGAACCAAATTAGGAGATGAAAAGCTACCTAGGTGTGAAATGAAATGACTTGAAATGGTCTTATATAGACTATAATTAAAGATATAGTGTTCAATTCTTCCATCCTAGTGGTTTTTGTAATCCAGATATGAAGGTTTTTCATGAATCTCAGTCTCATTCCAGGTTTCGTGTGTAACCCGTCGTGTCCACTCATGTTACATGCGGATCCTGCCTATTTAAACACAAATAAATTGCAAGTGATTTTCCAACAGTGGTCATTTTTGTGAACTCTTCCCAAAATGCACCTGTGAGAGAATAAAAAGATATTCGAAAAAAATAGTTGCGCGTAATTTTCGTGTCCCTTTTCTCTTGTTACATGCAGATTTTTTTGTTTAAAAATAATATAAAAATGTGTTTTCTTAGTAAATATGTATTTTGAAAATAGACCCAAACTGCTTCATAACATTAGTCTACATCTGGTTTGACTTTTTAGCCCCCATGTCCTGCTTTTTAGCATCCATTAGTTGATTGCTTATAATGTTAATGTAACATAATGTTAAAAGTGTTATGCATTGATTTATAGACATCAGAAAACATGCAAAATAATGAAAAAATGCATGACATCAGATACAGTATTTTATCTATGTCATATAAAGGTACTATATTAGACTGATCCAATTTATTCTTCTGCATAAAATGACAAAGAATTTAGTCAAAGCAAGAGGACTTTTGTTGTCATGGTTACAGTATAAAAGAAAAAACTAAAACTAAAAAACAACCATCAATATGGTTATGGAGCCGACATGAACACAACAAATATTAACCTTCAATTTAAAAAATGGGAAATAAACAGCAGCCCCCAGTGTTTTGGTGACTCATCTGTCCGTGTCGACCGTTTCACTCGATCAGATTTAACATCAGGGCATGACCATTAGATCTGAAGAACAAACCGTGGCTACAGGTTGTAATAAGCCTCTGCACAGATGACCTCACTTTTTTTTTTTCCAGGAAGACAGGTTGTAACATCACAGTGATTGGTACATGTAGGTGAGTGAGGGTATAATCACACTATTAGAGGGTTTGTTCATTTGCCTGCTCTGCCAGTGTTTATTGTAATTGAATGAGGTCGGTTTAGAAGGTAAGAAATATCGAACTGCATTGTGAAGTCGGTCTGAAATGCCTCCTCAGTCCATCAATATCCCAACATCACCTTGGAGACTCGAGGGCGGGATCATCTTTATTCCTGCACTTATTCATACGACCGCAAGAAATATGTAAACATGGGTGGTTTTAATCCCCTTCAATTACCGATCCGTATCTTCGTGGTAAAATCGGTTTGTTTTGTTGTGCATATTATTTTGAAGAATTGCCTCATATTTGTTGGGTTTTTATTTTGTGCTATGAGAAAGCCATCATTTGTAGAAGCTGGAAAGAAGGCTAATGGAAAAAAAAAAAAAAAACAACAACAAAATGAGACTAGTAATTATTAAAGGTCCTATATTGTGCCGAGCCATTTTATTCTATTCATTATGTTTCTGCAAAACGAAACATTAACAACAGGGAAGCAAAAAGCTGACGCAAATGGCATTTTCCCCCCATTTTAGTTCATTTTGCATTGCTTATTGTAGGTTTTTATCTGTTTTTCATGTTTTTCAAGGTTGCTTTTATTTTTGTTTCAGTGAACAAAACAATGTTTTCCTCCGTTTAGTCCTTAGCTATAATAAGTCTTACACACACAAACATACACACCAAAAGATGATAAACTGCATCTAAACTCTCCAGTATTTATACAAGGGTTTTAATTCATGGCTTAACCATAATTTCACCTTCCTTTTTGAGATGTTTTGCATCTCAAATGCTGGATTACCATCCTCCAAGACCCTGGGGCAGAAATATTTTTGGCGTCTCCTATGACCCCTACTAGAGTCAGCTTTGTTATTTCAGCAGACCAAATAGAAACCAACTGGTACTCCTTTCCTGAAGTAATAACATCTATCCCAGGTTTACATGTCAAGAGAAAGGCCACAAACAGGTAACATTTCAAAATCTGTCTCTGTTGATTTTGTACTTTTGTGGCGTAAATTCCTAAACAGATTTGAAACTGATCATCTTACATACAGTCACTGGATATAGAGTGAACTCTGGCTTTTGGGGCCCTTTGGGATCTGGAAGGTGCCCAGTTTGCTGGCTCCATAATTCAGCCTCGGAAACAATACCTTGTCAAGAAATAGGTTATTGTAAGTTCACAGCAGAGCTTTGAATATTCAGTACATGTTGAATTTACACTGGCATAAGCATGTTATCACATGCAACAAAAGCATCGAATATTAAAGTTATTGTTTTATTTTCATAAATCTCAGGGTTATTTTTCATTTATTTCAAGCTTCTAAATACTAGTACCGAAATTTTCTAATGCAAATAATTAGTTAATCAAGCCTGATTATTGTTGATTTAAACTTATTTACCTTGTTTGCATTAGATTCAAGATTTCTTTTATTACCTTGGGTCTGCGCTCTCCGAGTACTTTTCTACTTGTCATTGTATACACAGAGCAAACATGATGGAATTCTGAAAAATGGTACTTCTTGAATAAAAAAAAAAAAAAAAACAGGAATATGCAATACAGTGTTTTTTAAATGTAAAAGTAAAATTAGTGAAAAAAACCCCAAAACAATCCCACTTTTTTTAAACTATATAATTCCATATGTGTTCATTCATAGTTTTGATGCCTTCAGTGAGAATCTACATGTAAATAGTCATGAAAATATAGTCTAAACATTTGACTGGTAGTGTACATGGATAAATAAATGTGCAAAATTTAGGCTAAAAACAGTAAAAACTTGGTCGGGGGGTATAGTTGCTTGGAGTTTCAAAATCCAGAAAGCCTCCCGTTGGTTCAGTTTCTTTTGTCTGTCTTTCTTTCTTATGGAGGATGGAATGTGGTCAATGCCAACAGCTTGTAGTGTTGCCCAACCAAAAACAATACCCCTTGCCTCGCCTTTGGGGGGGCGGTGTAATACGTGACCTACAGAAAAAAAATAAAAATAAAAAAATACACTCGAACAGACATGAGCACAAGAAATCCAGATAACCTTCTTTTTAAAACAGGAAATAAACAGCCCTCAAAACAATTTGTCCGTTCACACTGTTACTGAGTTAAACATCAGAATATAATATTTAAGGGCGTGACCATGTGACCAGATCGAGAATAAGCCGCTGCAGAGATGACCTTGTTTTTTCACCGGGGGACGTCTTGTAACCTCAGTGTGACAAACACGTATCACAGCGAGTGAATGGAAAAGCAGCGAATGGATGATGACTTTATTAGAGCTTTTGCACGCTTGCTTACTCGTGCACTGGTGTTTTCAGAAATTGAATGTGACCGCCGCGTAAAAAATATTGGACCGCGCTCCAAAGTCTGTCTGAAAAGGCCTCCTCGAACCATCACTATTCCAAAACTAATCTCCATCACCTCAGAGAGTCGAGGAAAGGATCATCTCACAGCGTGGAGAAAGACGGAGCGCTATCCGAGCTGCAGCCGACTACTTAGCTTCCCCTTCCCTGGTTCTTCCACCTAATTTCCAAAAGTGGATTGACCTTCTTACTCCATTTGGTGCCGCGGAGTCATCTGCCAAAGCTGAAAACTCATCTTTTTTTTGCAGCAGTGGCTCTAATACTAACATTTCTACACTGAACCAAATCCCTTCGGCTTTTCTTCTTCTATTGCACTGGTGACATTACCTCTTTTCCTCTTACCTCCTACTCTATCCTCAATTGTTTTCCCATCACCTGTCTCCAAAATCGTCTGTGGAAGGAACAGTTTATTACTTTAAAACCACCATCATCTTCCGTGTGTGCTACTCATACTGTACTGAGGAAATGAAACTGAGTGTAATGTTTTGTTCACTCACATAACAGTCTCCTAAACCATAATATCCAGCCTTTATGGAACAATCTCTACACAATCAAATGAATATCGTTCTAGGGAGAATGTATGTTATATTCTTTGCAGAGCTTTTGTATTATTCTCTTTTGCTTTGAAGGAGAAAAAAGGGAAAAGAAACAGGAAGGTGGTAGCCAACGAGTACATGCCCACAGAGGAGGGGTCATCAATTCCATTTGTCCTGAGGTCAGAATCATTCTAAAGAGGTGCTTTTGGGACCAGGCAAAAAAAAAAAAAAAGAAAAGAAAAACAAGCCTTAATTAGCTTATTATGTGTCTGAAATTAATATCCAGCCAAGCATATGTTTGCCATTCAAAAACAAAGAGGCCTCAGAGACCTGTTGTAAAAAAAAAACATAT
>JAPTYQ010000015.1:15227231-15239363 GCA_029814465.1 Ostorhinchus cyanosoma | reverse complement strand
AATTGAGGTTCAATTGAATTTTTAAACAAATAATTTCAATCCAAGTATATATATAAAAAAAAAAAAAAAAAAAGCTCTTATTTTTTTTTATCTTAGTCTGGCCAGTTACTTTTGAGCCTCTAAAAATGTTTAAAATAGTTGTAATTCCTCACTGGTTAGTGCAATATTTGTGTGAAAGGTTTTAAATTAAAGCTAAAAGTCCACATTTTAATCACATGTGGATTCATTTTAGATCTTTTATGGTTAAAATTACAATATTTTCAAGTACTTATGGATCTGACTGTATATCACATGACTATTATTAGAGGCAATGGGTATTGTATTGATTTGTTTGTTTGTTTGTTTGTTTGTTAACACTCTAGCTAACTATTGGTTGACTTCATAATAAATTGAGTTTATAGATTACCAGTGATCCAGAATAGATCTGATTACATTTTGGGAAAAATAAGTCAATGTTAAAATTTTTTTAGATTTTTTTTTTTTTTAGATTTTTTTTTTCTTCCCATTTACTTATAATGGGAAAAATTTCAAATGTCTGTCACAGCAAAAATATTGCGTGAATTCAAACCAAATTGGGTGGATATATTGCTAGCGACCAAGAATAGATGCCGTTACATTTTGGGAAAAGTAAATCACAGCTCACATTTTTTATGATTTTTTTTTTTTTTCCCCATTTACTTGTAAAGGGTCAAATTTCACATCTGAAAAAGCAAAACTATTGGTTAAATTCATACCAAATTGGGTTAATATATTACTCGTGACCCAGAATAGTGGGTGGTGGTGGTTACACTTTGGGAAAAGTAGCTCAAAGTTATAATTTTGAAATCTTTTTTTTTCCCTCCTATTTACTTAAAATGGGTGAAATTTCATTTGTCTATAAAAACATCAATTTACTTCAAACTTCACACACATATACACACACATCAGCTGGATCGATGCAAAAATATGCTACAATATGTCCGAGGGGTGATGTTTGTTGTGCCTGGCACCAATTGTTATTGATTTATTGGTTATATTTTCCATTATTTAGACAATACTTTGCATTCAAAGTACCGTGAATACAGGAAGGATTTTAACACTTCCTGTCACTTCCATTGTGTGGAATACAGCAAAATAAGCACATTTTTCATACTTTTGTCTCTTACTTTATTATAAAAAATAAATACATATCACCACAGAAACAAACAAACAGAACTTATTGTTGCAGAATTCAGATTGAATAGAAACTGGAGCAGATTTCTCCATAACCTCTATGACTGTCCTTTTGAGTGGCATTAAGCCTTCGGCGGTTGCAAACTCATCATCACAAAAGCTCGGCCGTTAACTGAACCTGGCTCACCTGCTTTCCTTAAATCTAAATCGGCTTTCATAATCGCACATTTAACAAACCCAATTGTTAGCCTTTTCTTTGTGACAGAAGAAGACGTACATATGAAGCTTTCAGGCTGGAAGGCACTCTGACAGGGACAACCTTTTATCGGTTTGCGGTGTCAGTTTATGGAGTCGGGCAGGAGTGAAACGCAGCTTAACTAGGACACATAAAGAGTGTTTCCAGGGAGAGGAGAGCAAGGACAAGCAGGTGAGCTAGATTGGTGTGATATCACAGGAATGGCTCCGGGGCTGGAAGTGTATTTGTGCGAATGACGCGAGGAAGCGCAGAGTAATACACTGAAAAGGAGCCTTTCTTCTTCAAAGCCTTCTGATCTCAGGGCTTCACTCACACATACATACACTAAAACACAGCTGCAAGTACAAGAACATCCTTCAGTGCCCTTTACCTTCTTCTTTCCTCACCTTTCCCGCTCTGTCACAAACACACACACCTCTCATGTAAATGTACAAAGGCTGTATGTTTGTCTGAAGCCTTGGGGGACGGGACTCTTATCGTGGCATGTACTCGCTGGTTTGTCTTTGAATGAAAGGTGAAGTGAGCAGACTCAAGAGGATTTGGAGTGAAGGTTGGGTGTGAAGCCGACACACTGGGTTACATTACATCAGACAAAGAAAAAAAGCGTGTATACTCTAAGAACTGAAGAAGATAAAACACACATGGAAGCTCCAAGCAAACAGAGGGGGAGGTGAAGTGTATTTAATTAAAGGGTCGTGTTGATAAAGTAGTAACTTCAACATACTATGATGAGTCCAAGTCCAAGGACGTACCCTGGACACATGTGACCTGTTATGCTGATGACACTCATCTTTACCTATTCTTTGAAATTGGTCTGTAATGCGGATACACTTAGTAACGTTAAGTCAGAAAAAGAAAAAACACATATACTACAGGGTGTATAAAAAAAAAAAAAAAGAATTTACAATTGAATATTATCATGGAATGTCTTTGTTTGCATATGTTGGTATAGACATCCTGATTTGGTCCAGACCATAATTGCATACATGACTGAACACTGGCGCAGTTTACAGTGGGCATTTTTTTTTTGTTTCTTCCAAAAAATTAAAAGGTTCAAATTAGATGAAAAGTCTTAAACTGCGATGCAAAATATGAATTTTTGTTTTTCTCCGCTGCTCCGCTTCAGATTTACCATTTGTTCCCTGCTATTTGCATTTTGCATGACATTTTTAAGACTTTTCATCCAATTTGAACCCTTTAATATTTTGAAAGATTTTTTTTTTTTTTTTGACCAGTCGGTAAATAAGCCTGTGTTCAGTCATGCATGAAATTATGCAATACATATTTGTATGGACAGAAACAGGATGTCCATACCAACATATGCAAACAAAGACATTTCATAAAAATGTTGCTTCATAAATTTTGCTTTATAGCTTTTTTTTAACACCCTTTATAACACTCAAGTACCTCTGTTAAACATACTGAACACAGAAACTAAATATAACACAAGCAGAATCCAATATCTGCACTTAAATGTATATTATTAACAATATCTCAAATGATCAACTACTCACTCAGTGCAAGCAAGACCATAAGGCAAGAAAAAAAACAAAGACTGTCCTTGCAGAATGACGAAGAGGAAGTCCAAAGACCACCTGGTACCGAAGATAAAACACATACGGAAGACCATCCACAAAGTAGCTCCAAGGAGGTGATGTACGAGCATTTAAATAAAGGCTCATGCTGATAAAGTAGTAACTTGAAAACACAGTGAATACCCAAGTCCAAGGAACTTAACCAGGACATAGGATTTCCTTGTATATTTTATGCTGATGACACCCACCTTTATGTATCATTGGAATAGGTCCGTAATGCTGATACACTGGGAAACATTACATCAGACAAAGAAAAAGCACATATATTATAACACTCAAAACCATCTGTTAATCATACTGAACACAGAAACAGAAAAATGCAATATCTACACTTAAATGTACATTATTATCAGTATCTCAAATAATCAGGATGATAGGAGCTGCATGAAGTCATCCAACAGGAAATGGAGGAGAACCAAGACACGTGGAAACTGTCATATTCCACCAAATACTGCGTCTGGACTTTTCCCAAGTTCCAACATTAATATTGTATTGTTTAGAAAATGAAAATGAAAATGAACGGGTTTTCTTTGCTTTATTTAAGGTCTGAAAACCGTTGCATCTGTTTGTTATTTTGACCGTACGTCGTGTTCTGCAAATACATGCTCTAAATAACAATATTTTAATTTGGAATTTGGAAGAAATGTTATGGGTAGTTTAAAGAATAAATCAAAAATGTTCATTTTACTCAAACATATACCTATAAATGGAAAAATCCGAGAAAGTGATGATTTTGTAGTGGTCTCTCTTTTTTTTTTTCTTCCCCCAGGACTGTATATTCCCTTCTGTTTGCTCATGCATAATGAAATACAATTAATATAGATTAAAAATGAATATTTAATTGTGATTAATCAAAATTAATCCACAGCAACCCCGTGATTAATCTGATAAAAACGTGTAATCATTTGACAGCACTAGTTAAGACGTGACTATTGCAAAATTAAAATGTCCTCAACATCAATTAAAACATCACAGATTTTTATTTATTTATTTATTTATTTTTTTTTTTATCATCATCCCTCTCATATTTTGATGTAACTGCCCAAAGTGACGCTCTTTTTTTCTTCTTTTATATTATATCGACTCCTTGTGATCAAACCTTGCCTAAAACTACATTTAATCACTGCTTTTTTCTAGTTTAGATCAAACTCTTGTGAAGCTTATGATGTACTAATTGATATCCCCAGTAGATTATACCGTTTTATTTTTAACTCTAATTTGTTTTTCCTTGCTCTAGTGAATTTATCATCTTGTGTTTCTCACAACTTTGGCAGAATCATATTTGCTTTGAAATGTGCAATATTATTAAATCTGCTGAAGCTTGTTATACATGTTCAATATGAAATTACTACCACTTTCACTTGGGGTCATTGTCAAGAACGTATGATTACACTCAAGAAATCTCTATTTTTCTTTCTACTAATTAAACGAGACTCTCCAAAGCCATTTATTATTCAACCTGCATGTGTCGTAGTACTATGTGATTATCTCCGAGGTGCTTTTCATTACACCTCAGAAGACAAACTGATGATAATGTGTCATACTGATCGTGTATCTTGGAGAAACACAAGAGTATAACTTATTTTATTTTACTGTCTCAACTTATTATATTTTTGACACCCTTGTAATTGGCTATGTTGTTTTACTTAAAGAAATATCTATCAGAGTAAACACAAACCATTACACACTATCATATCAATATTATTTCCAGAAAAACCTCTGCCACTTCCATGGATTTACAAAAGTGAATGACGTATTTTTTTCTCACAGTTGGTCTCAAGTGGGAGTTTTTGAGATTATTTTTGGTTAAACACAAGTCAGAAAGCTGCCTTAGAGTGGTGATCCGTGCTACAATCGGCATCATTCCTGCTAAAGTCTCAGTGTTTTTATCATCAAACTGCAGATCACAAGATATAACAATATAATGCAAGTGACTGCAGAAAATAAAATGTGACGACTTGTTTACAGTTGATTTTACATTACTTTATGACTTCAATGCAAACTGTATAGCAACAGCAGAAAATCTATGGGATTATAAGCAAAGATAACAAGCGGTGCCAGGAAACAACAAACCCCGCCCCCCTGTACATATATTAGCTTATTTTGACATCGATCCAGCTGATGTCATCATGTCTATGCGTGTGATGTCAGAATATCAATTGCCTCTCTCTCTCTCTGTCTCTCTCTCTCTCTCTGAAGCAAATTGAATTAATGTTTTTATAGACATTTGAAATTTTACCCATTATAAGTAAATGGGAGAGAAAAATAAAATAAAATTTAAAAATTAATTAAAATTTGGAATTTTGACCTACTTTTCCCAGAATGTAACCACATCTATTCTGGGTCACTGGCAACCTATAAACCTAATTTGGTATGAATTCAACCAATAATTTTGCTGCTATTGGCATATGAAATTTTGCCCATTATAAGTTAATGCTAGAAAAAAAAGATAAAAGAATTCATTAAAAATTTTAAGTTGGACCCACTTTTCCCAAAATGTGATCGGATCTATTCTGGGTCAATAACAATCAATAAACTCAATTTACTATGAATTCAACCAATAGTTTTGCTGCTAGAGTGTTAACAAACAAACAAACCAAACCAAAATACTGGGTCTGGGCTGTAGGCAGTCGAGCTAACGGTAAGACTTTTACTTTGAAAAGCTGTGAAGGCTAACTGTTGGAGATTCATTGAGGAAAAATTAGACCAAGAAGAGAATAAACAGATTATTATTCATTCTCATCTCCAGCTGTGTCTATATATTGTATATTTTGCAACATACCTGTAAATAAAATGAGCAATTATGGACTGAAATGAGAATACGTGTTTTTTTTTTTCTTTGACAAATTGACGATTTCAGTATATTTAGAGCGATATTCTTGTACCTTGAGGTTATGGATATCAATTCCTATACATGATAAACATACAATTATTGATTACAGTGTAACTCTGCACATGAATTATGTAAAGAAATCCTTTTTGTGTTAATGTACATTAAAGAAATATCTCATAAATGGTTTCTGTAGAGGCATTTTTTCAAAGAAACACTGCCCACACACAATATAGCCTCTTGTGTTTTCTCCACACTAATCAAGTAAACCGTTCACTTTAAAGGATGCTTTAGAAATGACTGGACTTATAAATATCACATGCACGTATGAAAATGGTGCTTTGGTCTTTGCTTGTGTTTTCATTAAAGTCAACACGCTGATAATCTTCCTCAGCTCCGACAATCTAAAATCTGAACAGCTCATTTCCCTTAAACAAACTCTAAAACTGCACAGTCCTTATTCCCACATGTACATGTTCAAGTCCTGCCTCGTTTCTCTTGTGAACTTTCCTTTCTTGACATTTCCAGTGATATACAAATGGCTCCGCTCATTAGTTCATGTGTGAGGTTCATCTGTCGGCTGTGTTTTTAAGGCCTGTTTCCAGTTTCCTCGTGTGTCCTAAAAGCATATCTGCGATGTCACCCTCGCCAAAGGCAGAACAAATTGCTTGGAGTCTGTCACTTCTGAAAGCGAGATGTCATTTTTGAACCCAATTACCCGCAGACACCGTAGAAACAGTAGCTGTCCTGTGCCTTCAGAGGCAAATGATCGGGAAATGAAAGAAAGAAAGTGCCGGAATGAGGAAAAAAAAGAAGTGCATTTATCGCAAATGGGAGTAATGCGATCAGAAATAGTCATATTCGGGTGTTGACTGTTGTTTGTTGCATTCATGTACATGTGTGTTTTTGTGTACATATTTGTGTGTAATGCTGTGAGACAATGCAGCCGTCACCGAGGGACAATGTCTCATCTCCTGCAAAGCCAAGCGCAATATGGTCGTGCAATGAGATGGGAAACGAGTCAAAAAATAAAAAAATAAAAGCCTAAACTTGCTTTCGATGGAATCAGCCAAATAAAAAAAAAAAAAAACAAAAAAAAAAAAAGAAAAAGAAAAAGCGTGTTCTGCATCCTAAGTCTTTCTCTTAAGTATACACCATAAGTTCAAACAAGAGCAAGAACCTTCTAACAAATGTCTCAGGAGATAGAAGAAAATTAATCACATTGACCCTTCAAACTACCATCGAGGACCTATTAAATGGAGTAAATCTCCACCGGTAGCCCTGGCTGACTCTCCTCATTATTTACAAACCCCTTCAGAAAGAGTGTTTTGGGTTTTTCCCTTTAAATCTATTTCACCTTTGACATGTATTTTCTTAAAAGATATCCTCATGATCTCCCTCACCTTCTTGTAAATGAAACTGTGATGCCGTTCGTCTCTTACAAAAGAGGTGCTTAACATATCATACCCTGCCAATGCTAATAACTTGGCTGGCATTTCTCTGTTAAGCCTTCGATGTGGTTCAGAATGACTGCGGGGCATGAGAGAATGATTCAGACCTGAGGATTTTCACAATCAGCACTTCAGCCACGTCGTTCTAATTGAATATTATTAACTGGAGACACACCTAGAAACACTTGCCAAAAATAACTTCTGAGTGATTATGAAGTGATGAGGTGTCACATTCAGTTTGTTACAATGGCTCATTCTGGAGACAAACTAAGCCTGCTGAAGAGTGGCAGCACCTGATGATCAAACCGTCTGACAACAGGCTGTCTGGCATGTGAGATGCTATCAAACAAAGCCTTGTTAAGACTTTGTCGTTCTTTGTAGCTCCTCTGTGCTTGCCGCCACCAGGACCTTCTATCAAAAGGACAATACAAAGCCCCGCAAGAGCATGTGCAACCTTTGTCATGTTTTGAAATCCTTCAAAGCTAAACACATCACCAGTTGTCCACTATAATGGTTTTTGCACACAGCCGGATACTAAAAAAATTGTGTTGCACTAAAGCCAACAGTGTGTGAGATGAAAGACGTTATTGGACATTGTGCTGACCCAAACTTTGCTGAATGTTCGACAAAAGAAATGTGGATGTGTATAACGGCTTCATGAGGAAATTATTTGAAAGAATTTTGCAAAATCATTCGTGAAAGTACTAGTCACATCCTTTGTGCCAATTTCACACAGTTCTGCATGGAAACCTTGAATAAAACCTCCACAGTGTACTTTCAAGCTTTTTCACTCAAATTACTGGTTTTTGTCCGTCTGAATGACTAATATACATATCATGGCCAAAAAAAAAGACGGGTTGGTAGTATGGTACTTGTGTAACTGGCCCGTCGCCTGTCATTAACTCTGCATTGTGGAAGCGAGGAAGAATCGAAGACCAGCTCTGCTCTGCCAGATGGGGGGCGTTTATTGTCATGGATTGTCTGCGTGAAACACAGAAATCAGTACAGCAGCTTCATATATTCTGGTATCAAGCACACCTCTCCTCAGCGGGTCCCGTAGCCGACTGATGTCAGTCCAATAAACGTGCAAATACATTTCTTATATTAACTACATATGTAAATCACCTCTAAATATTTTTTTTTCCCCCTCCAGCAGCAATTTTTGAATATCTTTTCTAACATACGTTGCACATAAGGAACAAGAAAGTGACAAAAAATATAAACAGGGAGCTTGTATATCTGTGTGAAACGCATAGAAATCAGTACAGCAGCTTCATATAGTCCGGTATCATGCACACCTTTAAGAAAAAAAAGAAAACAGCAGGCCGCATGAAAACCCACCCACATGCTCCGTTAGCCTAGCCCTAGCGGTGAAACCTAGCATGGTAAACATAAATGCTGTACATAAAAAAAAAAATAAAGACACACCGAATCAAATGTCATGAAATGAACAAGATCTGTGACCATAACAAAATGAAAACTCACGTCTCTGACTAGTTTTTATTTTAGTTTTTACTCTTTTTTTCTACCATTTTATCACATATTATTTAACGGAGCATTTGTCTTAGCTTAACTCTCCTCCCCGTAGCCGACTGAGGAGAAAGCGCGAACATCCCAGAAGTGATGCAATTGAAACAAAATGAATAAATAGACAAAAGCTCCCCAAAATAAAAGCACATAAAATGAAAACACACTTGAAAAACAACTGTAAAACAGAAACAGAAAGTGGATTTTTTGCGAAACATAAAACTCGTTAACACATCTGTTACACTTGCAACAAGTCCTTTAAAGATTCAAAGATTGTTTATTGTCATGTGCACACTTACCCTGTACAATGAAAATCTTACTTTCACATCCACACTGAATGCCACAAGAATTTAAGATAACTATCCAAGTATAAGTATAAAAATTGGAATAGAATAATTTAACCCATAAAGACCCAGTGCTACTTTTATATCAGTTCCCAAATCAGAATCAGAATCAGAATCGCCTTTATTGCCATTTGGAATGTCACAAAAACACATCAACCGAAATTTAGTTTGCACAGTTCTTCCAAAAACTAGTACGGGCCGCTGCAACTCAACCACTCAACTGCTGTAGAATTCAGAAGTTATGACACAAATAATGCAAGCACAAAGTGTACAGGCCAAAAGTTTACATACTCCTTGACTCCAGACGGCCAATAAGTGCTCAGCATCACTGGAAACTCCTTCAAGATTCAACATTTCAAGTGTCTACCTCATGAAGCTCATCTAGAGAATGTCAAGAATGTGCAAAACAGTAATTAAAGCAAAATGTGGTTATTTTAAAGAATGTAATGTTTGGAGTTATGTCACACTGTTTTTTAACTCCATAATTCCACATGTGTTCATTCATAGTTTGATGCCTTCGGTGAGAATCTATAATGTAAATATTCATGAAAATAAAGAAAACACATCAAATGAGGTGTGTCCTGTACTGTATATGACATGACAAATGACATTTTTGTGCTATTTAATGTTTCTTAAGTGATTCATCACCATGTATTGTAGTATTTTCCTGTGTATTTTGTGTTATTTTGTTCAGTCTGAATCATATATTTTCCAATAGCTCATGTAGATGTTCATAAAAGCTCAAATTAAAGTTGTGTTTTATTACATCAGAAACAGAAACCTGAAGAAAAAGCGACTTATTCAGCAAAATCTGTCATTAACTGAACATAAACCATGTGTCTCCATCCACTGTCATTGATTCAACTCCATGGGTTTTAGTGGTGAAACGATGTTGTAGAAGATGATGGTGTTTCTACGGAGGTTCTGAATGTCGAGCTTTAAGATTGACAAGTGGCGTACTCTGTCACTTAGTTGTTGTTTTTTGTTTTTTTATGAGGACATGTTGCACATATCAGTGTAGGCTTTAACATTAAGATTTATCCGACTGCAAGTAACGAGATTAACACAAACCATAAACCCCAACAAAAAGTAGACAAAAAGTAAATTGACAGGCTGTGTGTTGTACTAAAAACTAGCTCGAACTGTATCTTCCTTTTTCCAGGCTTTTCCTTTTCTGCTTGACATTTAAGAGGATGTGTGAGACCATGTGATTCCTTTAACAACTTTTTCTTTGAAAGCCTTTGCAGCTCCCTGATTGTCCCTGAGTGCTACTCACCAACAAAATGCAAGTGTGTGTTTGTGTGTGTGCGGCGCTCCCATTGACTTTCTGTCTCATTTGTACACACACACACACACACACACATCACGCACACACACACACCGTACCACAGTGACACCGAAGCTGGTTGAACACAAAAGCCTGCTGGCCGTGACCTATGTGGGCTGAATGCTAACAGAGGCTAAGGAATGCACGCCACTGTGGCAAATCCAACCAACACACAAATACACACTCACACCCCCCTTTTTTTTTTTTTTTTTTTTTGGAGAAGCACTCAGAAACGCAGTCAGAGTTGTTGACTTGTAGCTGCTTTTGGGATAAGAGAGAGATGGGGGTGGAAATGTACCAATCTGCCGCCGACAGGCAGGATCAATGAAGGGCACTTATGAAAAGAATGCTCACTGCTTGTAAGATTTACAATGAATGCCCAAGCATTTTCTTTTCTTTTTTTTTTTTTCCTCTGTCCTGCTTATTTTTCCTGCTGCTACTTTTTCTTTCTTTGAGAGGATTCGGAGTAGCATGTCCCTCAGTTTGATACTGCTGGTTGACTTTTTGCAAACAAGCCGCGCAAACTGAGTTATTGAAATCATTTTTAAATGGGACATTTGTTCAGGCGTCTATGAACAAAAACTCCAGCGAGCAATTATTCTGTTGTTAAGCTCTCTAGGTGAGTCACAGAGTGCTCAGTAATATAAAAAAAAAAACATTGATGTTCTAATTCAAACATCTTGACAAGGAAAATGGAGCCTTTGTCTGAATCTCTTTGATTATTTCTCCAGTTAATGGCTGCACTTGTGTCAATAAAGTGTGTGAATATGAATGTGTGTGTGGAGTTTATGCAGCTTTTTGCAGTGTTGTTTACTGAGCTGCACTTAACTATCCTGGTGCCACAAATAGACACAAAGCTGCCCACTGGATTCCCACGTAATCTGGCAGCGTTTAGCTGCGACCCCTGACCTCAAGGCTAGTTTGGGTAGACTGTGGGAACACTTTGAGTGGGTGGTTTTAGGGTCTGCCTCTTCATAAGAGACGCACAGTGGGGGGAAGCCGAGCAAAGAGGAAGGAGAAGGGGGAAGGAAGGTAAAGAGAAACATGGTACGGAGATAAAGAGAAGAATAGTGGAGTTGTTAACTTAAAGGAAGGAAGATGTTGTGCAGCGTTGTCTTTTTTAACCATTTACTTTTAGATGCTTCCTGTTAAGGTGTTTTCCTCCTGCCAATCTTTGTAATGACCGTGACTGTGTTCCGATCAGTTCCTTCACCCCTGGCATTCCCCTTTCCTCTTTATACCACCTCCTCTTCCTTTGTGGATAGAGTTTCTGTCTGCTACTTTATTTAACTCTAAGCTTCCTTTTGTTTTCTTTAGTGGCTATTATTAAATCAGCTCTTAGGGTAACTTGGAATTGTGCTATGTTTAGATTTTAGCTTTATATTGCAGCCCAAATATAACATGGTAATAGTGATGTCATAGTTTGGTTACAGTTCATGCTACGGCGCGAGAGTGTGAGACGCTGTCAGTTAATCGATCTTTGGATTTGGACAGAGAGGAGAAAGCTGCAGAAGGGATATGTGTATTTCCTGCATCTTTAAGTCAGAACATATATGCATTAATCATGACTGAAATGGATGGATGGATGGATGGATGGATGGATGGATGGATGGATGGATGGATAGATAGATAGATAGATAGATAGATAGA
>JAPTYQ010000015.1:14533821-14546342 GCA_029814465.1 Ostorhinchus cyanosoma | reverse complement strand
CACCTAAAGAGGAACTTTTCAGTGAGATATAAGAACTGATTTATAGACAATAGATCTGGAAAATCTGATTTTAAGAATTTCTTACCAAGATATTTTTCACTTGTTTCATCGGCAGATTTTTTTTGCTTGAATGAAGCAATAAAATCTTTAAAAATATATATAAAAAATCTCAAATTAAGCAAAAACAAAATCTTTAATCAAGAAAATAAATCTTGAATTAAGCAACAAAAAAAAAAATCTTCAATCAAGAAAAAAAATCTTGAATTAAGCATAAAAATGACAAGAAATGAACAAAATACACTTGGTCAGATTTAGATTTTTGCAGTGTATGCTTTCTCTCTCCATCTCGTTGCAATAAATTTATGAGTTTTTAATTTAATATCTATATCATTGTTAGATGAAGGTCATTGTCACTTGTTCCATTTGCAGATTTTTTTTTTTTTTTTTTGCTGAATTCAACTTTTGAACATTATAAATCAGATATATTCACTTAAATAATCATTAACACACACACACAGCCTTGAACCCCTTCATATAAAACAGAACACAATGAGTAAAACATCCAGTACCCACAATGCAATGCGACAGACTGGCACTAATCATCACTCTGTAGAGTTGAATTTTACACCGCATCTGTGCAGCACTGACTCTACTTTACTTCCCACGGAGCTTGAAATACTGTATGTAGGTTAAAACAGCTTGACTCTGAAATGTTGACTCTGCTTTTTTTTTACTCCGTACATACACCGTCCACAGTGTCATTTACATTTACAGACACACACACTCTCATCCATCACTCGTCAGAACTGAACCAGTGTGAAATGATGATGGATAGTGTGATCTTTCCACAGAGCAGCTCACAGTGTACGCTCATGTATCCAGAGTAGAAGGTTGACGTGGGGAGTTTTTCCTCAGGTGTTATCTTCGACCCGGGGGTTAATTGTCACAGTCAGTCCGTAAAAAAAACACACAAAAAAATCAGAACCAGTTAAATGTGAGAGTTCAGCTGCACAGAGGAGGTGGTTTTATGTGAAAAGAACATTGTGTGTCTGTTCTGACGCCAGGTTAACACCGAAACGTCCTAAAAAAATAAAGAAAATAAAAGATCTGATCACGTGCGTTTAGTTTAGACAGAACGATGTTTTTACACTGTAAAAAAAAAAGGAAAAAAAGTACGCAACCTGTAAACGTATTTTAAATGATTTGTAAAGAAAATGTGAACTGAACTAAACTGAAGTGTATTTTTCTCATTTTTAGTCAAAATTTCATCATCATATTTAAAAGAAAGCAGAAGAGGAACTTTTCAGTGAGATATAAGAACTGATTTTGAGACAATAGATCTGGAAAATCTGATTTTAAGAAATCTTACAAGATAATTTTCACTTGTTTCATTGGCAGATGTTTTTTGCTTGAATGAAGCTGTAAAATCTTAAAAAAAAAAAAAAATCTTGAATTAAGCAAAGACAAAATCTTTAATCAAGAAAAAAACTCTTGAATTAAGCAAAAAAAAACTTTAATCAAGAAGAAAAACTCTTGAATTAAGCACAAAAAAAACTTTAATCAAGAAAAAAAAATCTTGAATTAAGCAAAAAAAATTTAATTAGGAAAAAACATCTTTAATGAAGAAAAAAAATCTTGAATTAAGCAATAAAATTTTTATTAGGCAAAAAAAAATCTTTAAAGAAGAAAACATTTTTTGAATTAAGCAAAAAAAAAAATTGAATTAAAGAAAAATAAAGTGGAATTAGTTCCTACCTTTCTGTTTTTCCCTCCACTTTTTTCCCTTTCGGATCCCAAACCCACCAGTTTAGAATCACTGCTCAACTTTCTTTTCCTTTTTCTCCTCCACTCTTTGCTCTGGAGTTGCCTCACTGTTGTGGAGGTGTGAAGGTCATTCTGACAGCGGACCTCCGTCCACTGTCCTCGCCACGGTAACGCGGCGGCATCACTCCGCAGGTGCCGCCCCGCGCCCAGCGTGACCCCAGGTGGGGGCGGCGCCTTCCCACATTACACCGATACCGCTCCTGCCGGCGGCGCCATATGTTTTTCCGTGGACTGTCATCCACGGAGGGCAAAGGTGACGGATACCCGGCGGCGGCGTCCTGGCAGAGCGCCCCACCCCATCAGGGAATCCCACACTCTGTGACACATTTCCTGGGGCGATTCTATTATTTTGAAAAACAGCCATTTATCGTGAAAATGCAAATTCACAGCATGGATCATTTTTTATTTATGGTTCTTATTTTTTATTTAAGAACATCTTGGTCTCGTTCGATCTTTTTGGTCAGATTTATTTAACCCCTAAAGACCCGGCGACCAAAGCATCTAAACCTGTTGATCCATTCATTCTGTCAAAAACATGGAAAGAATTTTGTAAAATGTAGTTTGTTGTCTTTTTATGGTCATCATTTGGACGTTCAGGGGCTCCATAGTTACCGTGGAAACGCCATCATCTTCTACAACATGGATTCAACAGTAAAACCTACGGAGTTGGATCAATGACAGTCGATGGATGATGATAGATTTTGCTGAAAAAGGGAGTTTTTCTTCACTTTTCTCTGTTTTTAATAGAATAACCCTCAACTTTAATCAAACATTTACAGGATCAGTGAAAAATACAACATTTCCACTGAAAAACTGCAAAATGCAAAGGGTTATATTATAATAAACTGTGATAAATGACTTAAGAAAAGTTAAATATAGAGAAAAACTGCCACATAAATAACACTGGGCCTCAGTGAAATCAAGAAGCACGTTTTTTTTATAACGTTATAAAGTCATTCAGATAGATTTTATAAACATTTTGAAGCTGTAAATAGTGAATATGAGTGGTTTTTGTCCGTTTATGAGCTTCAGAGTATTTCATTGAGTGCCCTAGAAACGGTTAAGTGATTATTATTATTATTAATCAGTATTTATTGTAATATCCTCTGTATTTTTGGGGGTTTTTTTCTGTTTTTTTCTGCAAAAAAATCAAAATACAGAGGATAATATTACAATAAATGCTGATAAATCACTCAGTAAAGGTTAAATAGAGAGAAAAACTAATTTGGGAACTGACACAAAAGCAGCAGCAGGTCTTTATGAGTTAAATACACACTAACTGCTACTGTATGAACCTTTTTTTTTTGTATTTTTTTCCGCTTCTCCTCCTTTTTTTTTTTTTTTACCCACATTTTAATCCGGTGATTGACTAAACGTCGCACAGCTCGGTGTGACAGAGTGCAGCCAAAGATACGGAGGTAATGTTTCCTGTGAAAATGACCCTCCTTCCTCTCTTTTGGGGAAAATAGGACAGTGTTGCGGAGCCTGTGGAGAGAAAACAGAGCAACTCAATAGAAACCTGGAGAGAAGAGGAGGCGGCTATTGTTCAGCACAAAACCCAGCATTTCTCAGCGACCGGAGCAGTTTATGGTTCCATTATTTCAAACATTGTGAGGATAAATAAACTTGTTGATGGATGCCCGTGACCTTTGACCTCTGCGCTGCTTCCCTGCGGTCTTTCGGGGGTTTCAGCTGTTTTTAACATTCCCTTGAGCTCCTGTGTTGATGATGGAGTATGTTGTCAAAAATGCACTGCAAGTATCAAGGGTACCATACAGGCAGAAATAACAGCTTTATTTGACACGCATCCAGAGGTTGATGGTGACTTATGTTTTCCTGCGGTTCAGAGCCATATATTTTGTGTCTTGCGCATTTTTTTAATGTTTTTTTTCTTCAACACGATTTGTCATTTTTCATGGCGGTTATGTGACACGGCGGTTGAAAAGTACGGCTCAATCCGAGTATCGTTCGTTCTTTTTTATGTTCAATTGAGAATCTACAACCGGGAAAAAAAGAAAAAAAAGTTATTTTGTTTTTCGGGTACAAATCAAAAATGAAAAAAAAAAAAAAAAGTTGTTTTTATACACATGTTATATACACAAATTAAATAATTACAAATGAGCAAATGCACTAGATCCAGTCAGTGTGTCTTGTGGTAATTAGATTTTTTTTCAGAAACAAAAGAAAAACTAGTGCTTAATTGATTTTTCTTTTAAAATGCAAGAAATACAAGTGGTGTCAGGCGCAATAAACCCCGCCCCCTGCAAAGGTTTTACCTGATCTCTTATCGTTGCAAAAACACATTTTTGGTGACCTTGACCTTTGACCTACATTCACCAAAATTTAATAGGATCTATTCAGGACCACCTTGCATCTTTCCTGAAAATTTCAGGGAAATTGGTCCAGTAGTTTTTGCGTAAAGTTGCTGACAAACAGGCAAAAACACCTAAAAATACCCTCACCTCCCTTTCGGTGGGCGGGGCACTAATCGAATTTCAAATCGTTTTTTCTTTTTCAGTGTCAAAACAGTTGCACCAAATTATAAAAAAAAGTTTAATTGGACTTTTCTGTCTAATAACAAAAAAAGAAAGTTACTAACTGACAGAAATGGAAAAAAAATGAACCAAAATCACCTTTTTATTTCTTTTTTTTATTTTCTGAGACCGGATGTTGTCATTTTTTTTTAAAAAAAAGCGCTAATGCCATTCAAGGTCGCAAATATTCGGTTTGTATGAAATCTGAACATCGTAAACATACTCCCTCCATGGATGTCTACGAATTCCAGATTTCGTACGAACTGGAAGATTCGTATAAACCCTTCTTTTGTAAGAATCTTTGTGATTGAAACATTTCCTTAAAAACATCCGATTTCACAAAATAAAAAAATAAAAAAAATCCTGTTTGGTTCATTTTTCCATGTCCTTTCTTTTTTGAGACATTTGGTAAGATTTAGATTTTTTCCCTTGTGTATGGATATATATGTATAACCCCCCCCAAACCACCACCACCACCCCTTTCCATTTTTTCTGGATCCGCCACTGGCTATTATCTGTACGTATGAAAGAACATAATCCGTAATTCAACTGTCTGTTACAGTTGCTATTTCAATTTCGGTGCCAGCTGTCACTTAAGTGTGCATTTATTTTACGTCTGAAAACCATCTCGACCGTCCACGATGTGTCGCGTGAGAAATCTGTGGAAAAAAAAAAAAAGAACATATCTACACATCTGTCCACGCCGAAGCCACACTTCACATGAGGGCCTTTAGCAAAATAGCAGTCCATGCATTTAAATAGGAATATTATTATAATGACACTCACATGGAGTGTATGTATGTGTGTGTATGTATGTGTGTGTGTGTGTGTGTGTGTGTATATGTGTGTGTTTTTGACTGTCATGGCGGTTTTGGAAAGGGGAGGGGCTCAGGCCATAAAGCACGGCTCCATTCTGACAGGTCTGAGAGTCCTGGTGCAGAAACAAGCCTGAACAGTTGACCTCGTGACTTGATGTGAATGTTAATGCCGGAGAATTTATTGTCAGCCGGTTTGGGCCTCGGGGGCGTCGGTATTCATGGAAATTTATATGAGTGTAAGTAGGATGACAGAATGAGAGTGGCCGTGCATTTCTTCTGTTCTATTCAGTACCCGTCAGCAAAAAAAAAAAAAAAAAATACACAGCACATCATTAGCGACGGAGTGGGAACGACTGTCTTTCAAGCAGGGTTTGTGTAGGAGGTGGACTGTAGGTGTGTCCGTGGAAACAAAAGGCTGACATGAGTGTGGGCTCTGCCAGCACTGCACTCACTCATGTCCTGTCGAGCAGCACGACGACTCTGGAACAACCGGCATCTGTAAATCTGCTCAACACTGGAGCTAATTACGGTGGCTGTAGAGTGCAAAACACAACGGCAAAAGAGAAAACACAACGGCAAAAGAGAAAAAACAACAGCAAAAGGGAAAACACGACGGCGAAAGACAAAACATGATGGCAAGAGACAAAACACGACGCGAAAGACAAAACACGACGGCGAAAGACAAAACACGACGGCGAAAGACAAAACACGACGGCAAAAGACAAAACATGACGGCAAAAGACAAAACACGACGGCGAAAGACAAAACACAAGAGCAAATCCCTCGATATTTATTATTCATGTCATTTGCACGACTTCTCATGTTATTTTCACTACATAAATTCTGTTTTACATATATCTTAGTTTGCAATACTTTTAAAAATGTAAATAACTGCCTTTTACTAATATTTGTTGTTGTTTTACTGATATTTGTTTTTGTTGTAAAATAACAGTGAAAAAAGTTAATAATGTTAATTTATCCAACATTTCCTTAAAAATCTGAATAACACGAACAACTTGAAATGTCTGAAGAAAAACAAGTGCAGTTTTAACACTATTTTGCCTCAATTACAAATACACAAAACATTTAGTAACAGGCAGAATATTGGTAAAATTACACTTGGTTCTCTTAACACATTTCAGGTTTGTTAATCTAAAGATTTTCATGTAATTTTACTTTTTTTTTTACACTAAAACAAAGATCAAATCTGTAGTTTTTATTATTTTTAGGTTATTATGATCATATTTTACTGCTCTGACCCAATTGAGATCTAATTGCGCTGCATGTGGAACCTGAATTCAAATGATTTTTACTCCAGTGAGTGTTAATATCTTCACTGTAAATCATCCTAGGGGCCAAATCGGACCCTTTGGCGGACTTTATGTTTAACACCTGTGACTTAATCCATAAAGACCCAACGCTTCTTCTACAGATCTCCCAAATTATTATTTTTTTCCTCTATTTCACCTTTTTCCAGTAATTTATCACCATTTATTATACTCTCATCCTCTGTATTTTGCATTTTTTTTCATTATAAATCATGTATTTCTTCGTATTTCATTCACTGATCATGTAAATGTTCATCAAAGCTCAGATTAAAGTTGAAGGTGATTATCAGTTTTCCTAAAGGTTCCATTTAAAAACGACTTAAAAACAGAATTTAACGCCTATTTCACAGCCTATTTCGAAGCCATCCTGGCAAAAAAAAAAAAAACTCATTTGGGAAAATGGATTGAGTTACTCCGACTTGATTCCCACCGTTTCCAGTCGTTTCTCTGCAAAGTTAGCGATAACTGCTTCCTAATTTTAATATAAATTGCCACGTCGGAACAAGTGGAACCGAGTAGAAGAACATTACTTTCTTTGCAGCTTTAACACATTTAAAGCAACATAACTTAAGACCTACCACATCAAATTTAATACAGTTTAAAGAGTTTTTTTTAAAGGTATTAAATGCAAATTTGTAGAAGATGACGGTGTTTCCATGGTAACTACGGAGCCCCTGAACGTCCAAATGGCTCATATCTGACGGTCGCGAAAAGACGAAAAACGGCATTTTACACCAATTATTTACATGTATTGATAGGATTAACGGATCAACAGATATTAAACAGTTTAGATTGAGTTTTATGGGTTAAATCAACTTTTTTTTAAAAAATGTATTTATTTTATTTTTTTTTTACAAATTTGGTGATTTATTGGGTTGGCTCACTTTTCCATAAGGCAGGTCAGAATTCTATAATTTAAAAAAGTAACCCGTGGGTCACTTTTCTACCTGACACCGGCCTATAGAAGGGTCCGGAACACCGTTAGTAACCCCCTGAACTGCTGCCGAACTCCAGCTCCAAAATGCAAAACCCGTCTGGACTATCGACACAGCTGACTTGAGAGTAATTGCTGTAGTTAAGCCAAATCAATTAGCAATCCCAAGCACCATTAGCTGCTTATACTTAGCGGCCTATACCATTACTAATTCAAAACACACTCTTAATTGTTAATGCTTCGGTAATGTTTAGTTAATTGTCTCCATGATAATAGTCAGATGTTGATCAAGTGAGTTCAGGGACGGTCGATATTTGGACAAAAACGCTCATATTTCACTCTCTCTTTCTCTTTTCATGCTTTGTCCGTGGATCCTTCCTTCGACTCATCCTCAGGTAAGACGATATTTCTCAAAATCATCCCCTTTCACGCTTCTTTTCTTTGTGTTCCGACTAAGGGTGTAAGAAAATATCAGTCCTGCAATATATTATATCGCGATATTTCATTTCATGATACTGTATCGATGTTAAAAAGTAGCGTATGGATATTTTTTTTAGGGATTTATTTAAATGCAGATATCGCGGAGGTTCATTTTTCTTTTTTGTTCATATTTTACTATTTAAAATTTAATAAATTTTTTTACGCTCTGAGAGGCCGATCTTAGTTCCTTTGCTGGGATTACGTAAAATGAATGTTATGAAATTAGTTATGAACTAATAGAATATGAACATCTGAGCAAGATCTAAAACTGTAATGTCTATAAGACAAAATTTAAGGAACATTTTTTGATATAGCATTAAGATCCTGTTGTGATCAAATAAAGATGTGTTTGGTATTTGTGCACATTTCTGGTGTAATTCAATTCTTCCAGGAAATAATAATAATCATAATAACTCAAAAAAAGAAACACAAAACACACAAAAAAATGGCCTTTTTAACAGTATCATGATATAACGTGATATATAATATCGTGATCCTAGTATTATGATTTGTATCGTATCATCAGATTCTTGCATATAAACACCCCTAAGTGTTTGTATTAGTGCATATTTCTAGTATAATTCAATTCTTCTCAGAAATAATCATTGAAAAAAAAAATAAACAAACAAAAAAAATTGCCTTTTTAACAGTATCATGATATATCGTGATAGATCGTATCGTGATCCTAGGGTTAGGGTTATGGGTTTGTATTTGTGTGTATTTGTGGTGTGATTCAATTCTTCCAGAAAATAATAATAATAATAAAAAAGAAACAAATAATTGCCTTATTAACAGTATCATGATAAATCGTGATATATTGTATTGTGATTTATATCGCATTGCCAGATTTTTTGCCAATACACACCCCTAGTCCTGACAGTTTTCGCCGATTTAACTGTTATTTCCTCACCCGTACCATGTGACATTGAACAGTTTTGTCCTTTTGTTGCGATTCCGTCACCTGATTCAGAAAAAAAAAAAAAATTGCCTCACTTCAGTTCACCCCCGACGCCATTGAGAGAAACACGCGATTCTCAAGGATGTTTTCCGCTGAATTTCACTCAAGGGAAAAAAAAAAAAAAAGACTTCCTGAAACTTTTGTTATTCCGTTCCTTGCTCCGTCCGGCACGTGATTAAGCGAAATAAAGATGAAAAGAGGGAATCAATTAAATACAGACACTACAAAAAAAAAAAAAAAGAAAAAGTCAAACAAAGAGCTGTGGAAATAAAGCTCAGTGAAGCAAAAGAAAAAAAAAAAAACACAACAAGGTCACCCCGTTCCTCCTCTGAGCGTCTATTGAGCAGTTGAGAACGGGGACAGGACGAGTGTGTGCGAGACAAGATAACACACCAGAATGGCAGAGCGTAATTGAGATATCAATCAAGGGGGTTATTTCAGGGGTAATTGCTGAAGTCCTTCGGTTTGTGTTTGTGTGCGAGAGACAGAATGAGAAAGAGCGGATGTGAAAAAAAAAAAAAGATATATATATGGGACGGCGGTCTGTCTTCTGTCATTCATCTGGGTAAAAACGGACATTTTATTTCATCCTTTGCCTTTTCCGAGGCTCAATCTGCAGACAGACGAGGGATAAGAACCAGAAAGATGGAAGGATGGAAGGACAACGTATATGAAATGAAGCCTTAATCGGACAAGTGACTATTTTTGGTCATTTCTGAATTTGTGACAAGACTTTGACAATTCCAGTGAGGGTCCAGTGTGGTCTCCAGGGTCTGTAAGGGCCACCGTATATGTGTTTTTCTTATATTTTTAATAACTATCTATCTATCTGTCTGTCTGTCTATCTGATTTTCTTTTTTTTTTTTTTTTTTTTTTACAAGAAGTGCAAGGAAAGAGGGCAACTTAACCCTTAATGGTCTACGATCACCCAGCGGTGGAGGAAATACTGAAGTTTTACCAAAATAAAAGCACAAGTATCCTGCAAAATACATACTCAAATAAAAGTGAAATTAGAAGTACTACATCAACAATCTTACTTAAAAGTAGGATACAAGATGTTTTCCTGGAACATTGTTTTGTTTTTTTTTTACTATATTGCTTCAAATCCACTTCACACACTGATCGTAACCAATTAATTAAATGCTCTAACACAAAAATACAAATTTGTAGTCACCTATGAAATGGACAGGACTGAAAAAAAAAAAACACCATCCAATCATTGTAACCATCCCACTGAAATGATTGAATGGTGATATGTCTATCAAACTCAATCGTCATTTGTCCCTCCCCCCTCTGGTACGTACCCCTTTTCGTGCATGAATCGCTCATTCCCATAAAGCTTGGACTACTGCTACAGGAAAAGAAGCAAAACAAGCTGTTTCGTCACGAACATAAATCGCTCGGGAATGTAACGTTAGCCAGATAGGTATGAATTGGGGCTGTTCTGCAAAACATAATAGTGAAATGCCCAGATTACAGCATTCAAAGCTAACTTTAGCGGGCTGCTAGTATGACTGCAATCAGCTGTTCTTACAAAGTCCAGTTTCTAATCTAATATACTGATGAACCTGAAATTAAAGGTATGCTATGCACAGATCTGGGGGGGTGGGCGCATGGATCCATGGACCGGGAACTCTGTAGAACGAGCATTTTACGTTCCGGTACATTGGAGGCGTGGCTTCGGGTCAAAGTCTGAAGAAAGGTTGAACTCCAAAAAGCAACGGTAAAAACACAGTATAAAAAAAAAAAAAAAAGAAAATCACCCCAACACTGCAAACAACAAGAAAAACATAAAATCACAAGAACAACAAAAAAAAAAAAGAAGAAGCCCACACTGAATATTTTCATACTGAGTTAGTCTCAGATCCATTGGCACTGAGGGCTGAACTGAGCATGCTCAGACATCTATGTAAAAAATATGCTCTATTCTAACAACGCAATTTGATTTTTTTCCCTATAAAACGAACAGTTGAATTTTTTTATGAATATTTAAAATAAATTATAAATCCGAACTCTCACCACAGACACGTCGGGGGGTTTAAAAGGGTTAAACATTTCATATTTCAGCTGAATGATCTTAACCCACAGTGCTCTTGGATAAAAACAGACCAAATTTACATAAAGCTCATGTTATCCTGAACAGTTTGGTATAAAACACGTTGGTATGACATTATTTGCACCTTAAACCTCTGAGAGTCGAGCACTGACAGTATAGCGTTAAAAACAAATAAACACCTTTATATTCAAATTCCTTCCACTTTACATAGAGAACCCTTTTTCTTGTGCACAGGCCTCGTCTCGCTCGGGTCAGTCGTTCATCTTTGAAATCATACGGAAGCTGATTTTGACTGGGCAATCACAGCTTTAACAATACACACCACAATTACAGAGCAATAAGCACAAGTCCTAATTGTTAAGCTTCATTTAATCCGACAAGCTGACAACAATAGCGAAAACTCACTCAACGTCTCCATTAGGGACCGCTTTAAGTGTCTCAAGTTGGTTTTCCGTCCTCAATGCACTATCTCAAGCAGCCAGGTGGGAACAGAACAATAGCTTCCTTGATTGAGGACCTAAACTGAAAATAGGGTGGATTGGCTTAGGAGAAGAAAGATAATGGCATTTTAATTGTGGCAGTTTGGAGAAATTCCAAATACAAAGGGCATCAGCTGGTGGCTTCGTATTGGGAAGGTCCACTTTACAACACAAAGACGTACATTCTGATCTGATGCATATTAAATCAGGTTATTAAACGTGAGAGTATTTTAGAAGAATCTCAAAATCATGCTTGTAATACAGGAAGCAGTGTCCTCTACGCAGCTAGAAAAGGATGTATAAACAAGGAACGGATCCAGAATCTGAAGGTTTATTCTTATTGGAATTTCCTCCGAAAGTGCCTACTCTGAAAGAAGTCCACCTGTGGGCCCATAAAGCGGGGCGTTTGAGACCGCAGCTGGCCCGGCTGGTCCACTTCCTGTCGGATTTACGCACAAATGAATGAGTCTGAATAATGTAATCATGTGGCTCTTGTAAAGTTAAAAAACGTTGTGAATGAAAACAGACATAGAACCTAAAACGACCCTTCATTCTGGTCATTAACAGTGCACTGACTTTTTTTTTTTCTCTTCAGTTTTTTATTGTTTTTCTCACTCGCAAACACCAACCACTGCATAACACTTAGTTATCTTAAAGGAAATTCACAGTTAAAGCTGCAAACACACTTTGGAATGGGATTTAACTGTGATGATTGACTTATACGCTCATGTTATTACTGTTTTTTGTTTTTTTTTTTTGGTGGAGTGCAGTATGCAGGTCAGTTTTCAGCTGCACCATCAACACTAGGATACACCAAAGTACATGCACCATTATTTTAAAACAGGAATTTATATGAAAACAAAACAGGAAAAAAGCCTGAGTATGGACCATGTAGTGGAAACATGGCAATAAATGACACAAATATTGCTGCGTTTCTAAAGCGGTTACTTTGACATGTTATATCACTGCTTCACAACCTTTATTTTTGGATCGTGATTCCATTTTAACATCACAAATTTTTGGCGACCCCAGATATTCAAAACGGAGACTTTTTTTTTTTTTTTTTTGGTTTTTTTTGCTAAAATGTATTTGTTTGTTATCATTTTGCAA
>JAPTYQ010000015.1:13814673-13825153 GCA_029814465.1 Ostorhinchus cyanosoma | reverse complement strand
ATAAGATGAGATAAGATAAGATAAGATAAGATAAGATAAGATAAGATAAGATAAGATAAGATAAGATAAGATAAGATTTTGTTGAACCCACCGTAGGGAAACTGCTGTGTTTACAACAGCAAAAATACAAAAAATAAAGTACAGAAGACATTCGAAAGAGAAGCAAGAAAATAAAACTGTATTTATATTTGAAATCAATAAAACAAACCCACAACAACAAACCCCGCCCCTTGCACGTAGCTTATTTTGGCATCGATCCAGCAGATGTCATCATGTCTATGCATGTGCTGATGTCAGCATAGACATAGACAGCATAGACACATTTATAAGTAAATAGGAAGCAAAACAAATATTCTAAAAATTCATTAAAAAAAATTTCAATTTTGACCTACTTTTCCCAAAATGTAATCAGATCTGGAGGGGGTCACTGGCAATCTATAAACCAGATTTGGCATGAATTCAACCAGTAGTTTTGCTACTAGAGTGTTAACAAACAAACATACAAAGAAACTAACAAACCGAACCAAAAACACTCCTTGCCAACACTTCAGGGAGGTAAGAAGTAACTCAATCATAATTATTTTTACTTTTTTAAACTTTTTAAACTTTTCACCTTTGCTAAATACCAACAGCTGCTGCTCCAGAGACAGTTCAGACACCAGTCCAGTCTAGAGGATCTCTGGTTTCCTGGGTTTTGTGTGACTTGTTCGACACCGCTGTAGAACTAATGCCAAGGAGCACTGAGGCTCTTCATGGGGCACGTGGTCGGCTAATGCCTTTCCCTTCAATTTGTCAGCCATTACATAAAAAACACTATGGATCCAAACTTCCAGAAAGTGGGCCTGTGCCCCCCAGACGACCCTGCGATGACGGTAAACTCAACCCGCCGACTCCCTCCCTTTAAACGGGCTATTGTGAGTTCAGAGTGCCCAGAATGACAGCCCCTTAGATGTATTCACAGTGACAAGGACAAATTAAACATTTACCCTAATGGAGAAGGACTAAAAGCCGGATGATGAGTGACGCCACATCCAGATTTGAGCCAGTCCGAAAAGAAAGCAACCATAAAAAGATGATTATGAGATGATGAGAAGGAACCAACTGGGAACGGTGCCTAAATAAAGACCTCAGAAAAGGGTTACCTCCACCCAAGTCATTAGCTCACTTTCAAAAAGCCTGCGCTGCACAAAACCACCTGAGAACAGTGTTTGGTTAAAGTACATGACAACGGCATGTTTAAGAAAATCCACTAGTGATGAATAATGTAATGGGATGAATTATTTACTAATGTGTCCTGGTTTGGGGGGCTTTTCCATAGTGTGTTTTCATATGTTGTCGAGTCAGACTGTCTTCAAACACAGCCGGAAGGAACTGGTGAGCACATACATGTGTCATGTGATTGGTCGTTCATTTATAATGTATTTGTGTGCCATTCGATTCTATTTGCCCCAGTGCTGTTCTGCTGGTCTGTGCAAATTATAGCGTGCAAGAAACTGTTATTTAACCTTCCAACTAGCACACTAAGAAAATACTAAGATAAAAGGGAATAAAGCTCTTTTTTTTTGTTTTTTCCACTGAAGGCAGGGTGGTCTGACTGTGTAGGAGGGTAGCTTTTAAGTGCACTATAAAACATGCATTTCGCAAAACGCAGTCAGATCTCTGAATCAAAGCAATAAGGTAATATTGCAATTACATTTGGTTTAGAATCACAGAGTGCACACTGATGCGCTGGTTAAAGGACTGGAAAACAGAGGTGGCACAAGCCAACACATTCTTTTTTGAAGTGAAAGTAGAGACACTTATGCAAAAGAATACTCTGATGTTGATGTTAATTCTCCTGGTCTCAGACGCAGAATTAAAGAGCGCCTTTTCTCTATCGGCAGTCAAGGTGTTATCTTTTCTGTGTGTTGTTCCATCTGTGGACATTGAATTCCATCTTGATGATGGGATGGCATGCTGCGATGAACAATATAAAAGTAACAAGTGGTGCCGGGCACAACAAGCCCCGCCCCCCACTTGAATTGTAGCTTATTTTGGCATCAATCCAGCTGATGTCATCATGTCTATGCATGTGGCGATGTCAGCATATCAATTGCCTCTATATGTGTGCCAAGTCTGGAGTAAATTGAAACAAAGTGATGTATACATATTTGAAATTTCACTCATTATAAGTAAATGGGAGAAAAAAAGATTTCAGAAATTCATAAAAAATTCTAACTTTAACCTACTTTTCACAAAATGTAATGACATTTATTCTGCATCACTGGCAATGCATAAACCCAATTTGGTACAAATTCAACCAATAGTTTTGCTGCTACAGACATTTGAAATGTCGCCCTATATAAGTAAATGGGAGAAAGAAAAGATAACAAAGAAAAAAATCCTAAAACAATTTGAACTTTGACCAGCTGTACCCAAAATGAAATCAGATCTATTCTGGGTCACTGGCAAAATATAAACCAAATTTGGAAATAACCCCTTTTGAATGCATTAAAAGCAATGTAACAGGACTGTTGCAAAAATGTAAGGAGTAGAATGTCCACATTTGCATTAAAATGAAAAGAACATGCAAAATAATCTACAGATACCTGAAATATCTGCTTAGCTTCAGTGCTTTTTCCTTCCCTGTGGTCCACCAGACAAGTACAGTAAATGTGAGATGTGGCTGTCTGAGAAAAAGGCAATGCATAAAGAGGATGTATTTGAGTTTTAATTGAACAGTCGTTTTTCCAGTAGCTACTATTGTGCAAACTTATATATTATAAGCAAGAACGTAAAAGAACATTATGTATTGACATGGCTGCCTACATGCTCAGGTCCATTCAGACACTAGAGAGGCGCTGGAATGTGCAAACCTCCACCAACACCAAGGCTGTGATGTTTGATTGGATGTGAAGTATCTTTGGAGAAAAAGTAGTTTCCTGTGCATTGAGACTGTCATGTTATTACATTAGTGCCAAATAAACACGACTTTTCTTTAGGTGAGTGTGTGTGTGTGTGTGTGTGTGTGTGGGGGGGGGGGGTAGTCAACATATATCACACACTCAACCTTTAACACTCAGGTGTCACTATAATACTTCCCTCTAGAGTCATTCAGGACAAAAATGTTCACATCCCAAAAACTGCTATGAAAACTTTCCAGATTAATATTTCTTTTAATTATAATTAACATTTTAATGAATTAAAATTCATTCCAGTTTGATTACTTCAAGTAATCAAACTAGATTTTAAAAGGTTAAAATCCCTAAAATGATTGAATGTGTGGTAGTTTTGGCCTGAAGTTGTTTAAGACATTTACGCAGAAAAAAATATTCAAGCTGTTAAGTTTTAACTTTTTTTTTGTTTGTTTTTTTGAAGTGGACATTTCTGCTCTGAATGATTCATGAGGGTAGTGTTTTTTTTCCACTGTTCTGATGGTCTATTAGAAACATTTTAATTGGAATTCTACAAAAAAAAAAAAAGCGTATATGCACCAACACAGCCAAAATAATGACCTGATGAAGAGGAAAAATCTGCCCAAATGGACAAAAATCAGGTCAGACTGAATCAGTCTCTTGTGTCTGAGGTGGTGATGAGTCAGTTTTATTCTTGGGATCCATGTAAACACAGATAACGTGTGAAACGTGAGCCTGTGTGATCAATCAAAATGATGTTAATGGTTATTTTTAAAACCCAAACCGGAAACATCTCCTATAACATTCACCCAAACATTAACACAATTTCACATAAAGTGCTTAGTGCTGTATCCATATTGTTATTATTTTAATCCACTGAAACAAGATGTTCTGCTTTCATATTCAGTCATAGAAAAAACAAAAAACATCTGCCATGAAATGTGCTTTCCCTTATCTCTTTCTATGTACAGCATTGACTTACTCAGCAGAGAATGCAGGCCATGCAACTGGAGCAGTAAAATGAGTCACCTATTTCTTCTGCCTTCTCCACTTCATGAGGAACTTAGACAAGTTGTGGACGACCAAACACGAGGCACATCCTCCTCCAAGCAAAGACACTAGAATTCAAAAACAAAACCAAAAAAAAAAAAGAAATGGATTCAAACCCCGCTGCTCTGCAAAGCACCATTATTTTGTTGCCTTCACCCGTGGATGACAAATTAGTATTCAGACTGGCTACATTTCGACTACAGTTGTTGTTAGAGTGAAGCATCGTGCCCATACTAATTCAGCTGGAGAATGTTCAAGTTTCCTAAGTGGGCCTCAAAAAAAAAAAAAAAAAAAAATTGTTGAAAAATAAATGTGGTGAATTAGCCTTCACTTTCTCCCCGGCACATTTGCAGCGCTGTCGTCAAACACATTAAGGGGTGTGGGAGACAGCTCGTGTTTTGACACAGTTGCCGAACATGTTTTTAGGCGAACATCAAAGTCTTCTCTATGGCAACACGGTCAACTGTCACCAGCCTAATTAAAATGCTATGTTTGCTTTGGAGAGAGGGATGCATACATCAACTGAAATCATTAGAAGCAGCTAAAATACTAAGGTGCCAAACTGCTTTGTCTCATGTTTGTTCGGCTCCACTTTTGAAGGAGCTCAGCCAAAACAAACTCTCCAAGGCCAGCTCTTTTCCTTACATCTTTAAGGTTTTTTTATTCGCACGTTTTCGGCTGTGCAATGACATCAGATTACTCAAACAAATGGTCACACAAGATGCAACTGCAGGTGTTGGGTTCGCTAGTGGAAAGAAATAGTGGAAAAAGCTTTGAGGTATTTTACTTAAATGTGTTTAACCCTTTATCGGGCAAGTGATTATTTTTGGTAATTTCCGAATGCATTAAAAAACAGTGACATCAACAGTTCCAATGAGGACAGTGAGGCAACGACCTCAGGTTAAATGTGGTCTCCAGGGTCTGTAAGGTCCACCTCTGCATGAACAGTGAGTAGACCTGCTTTGTTAGGTACCAGGAAGTAATGGTACTAATGTAATCATGTGTAAAAGTAACAATGAGATAGTTATAATATAATCATGTATAACAGTATCAATGAAATATTTATAATAAAATCATTTGTAATAGCAACAATGAGATATTTATAATGTAATCATGTGTAATGGCAACAATGGGATAGTTATAATAGAATAATTTGTAATAGCAACGATGAGATATTTATAATATAATCATGTTTAATAGTAACAATGGGATATTTATAATATAATTCATGAGTAAACTTGAATATATTTTTGCTTGGTGGCTGCCTTTGTTTGTGTGCACTATTTGTTGGTGCTTGTTTTTCTTTTTGTATATTTTACTTCAGTTATGGTATTATGTTATCTGTAAGCTGTTTTTTTTTTTTCTTTTACTTGCCAATGGGACTCAAGAAAGAAATTAGCCATATGACTATAATCTCTTGTATTTACATGTAAATGTTCATTAATACAAACTGTCACATTTTAAAAATAAATAAATCATTTATTCATTCATTCATTAAGTAATGATGTTCAAAGGGATAATGTGTATGTTGACATGTGTCCATATCTGCACTTATGTTGTTGTAATGTTTTAAAAGTAATGTTCTAATACATTACATGTGTTTTTCTTGATTTTTTTCTTTTGTTTTTTTCTTTTTTGCCACTTACAGGTAAGGAACCAAATATGGTAACTTCATTGACCTTGTTTTTCTACCTAACAATAAAAAAAGTCAACATTTTTACAAAACTAATAAAGTCTTGTTATGTCCTCCAATAACACACGAAGGTTGAAATGTTGAATTTCAGAGTATTTGTACGAGTGTCCTATAAAGGGTTAAGATGGCACAAAGTGGACACCTCCAAGTGACGACGATCTGAAAATGAGTGATTTATTAAAGGTACTTCAATTATTTTCAGGAGTCAGAATGAGAGTTGTCCACTTTATGTTAGCAATAAGTGTTAGTGTCTGTTTGATAGTCATTAAATCTCAATGATATGAGCTCAAAAGTCATAGTCTGGACCTGCAGCTACAACCAAACGCTCACTTTGGGTGAATGTCATTAGTCTGCCTTCCTTCCCTCGTCGATGTCCCCATTTTATCTTAATGGTGCTTGGCGTACTGATAGTGAGAGTGTGATTGGATTATTAGCCACAATTAAGGACAGGCTAGCAAATGGCTTTCAATGAGGCATTAACTATCAGAGGAGAGTAGACAGCCTGTGTAAGAGGACAATGTGGGCTTTAAAGGAGCGACGACAGATGTGTTCGTCTGGAAAATGTCGACATTGAGTACTGCTCGTGATTCTCTGCACACCTGGCTGTTCACATACACACACACACACACACACACACACAACAGAACATGCAAACACTGACATAAAAAAAAAACATCCACTCACATATACTTAAGCTGTCCCAGACCTGTGTGAGTGCTCTGGTGATGAATTAGCTTACAGATATCTATGCCAGTCATTGAGACTTTTAGAGTCTTTATAAAAACAACACAGTCTGTCTGTTTTTACTCCAGTCTTGCATCATAATCTTTTACCCATCTCATTTTTTTTACTACAGAGAAACACAGCCATTGTACAGCATTCATAATGTAGCTATTCATTGATATACAGCGCGCGTCGTGGTGATTTACGTGAAAGAATAAAACGTTCGGGCTGTTACCAAGCCAGCGGACGACCAGAGGAACTCGATCATTAGGTTACGCCCTATATGAGCTGCTGCAGATTCTTTTTATGGTGCATTAGGGACGACACATTTATGCCCTTAAAGTATAGGAGACACTACCGGTTGGATCTTTTGATTGAAATCATATTTTAAGAGCAGAATAGACAGTAAAAATCCCAGCTAATACAAGGTGAGAGATACGAGATGTATAAGCTGTAAAGATGATCATATAATCACGTTTACGTCATGCACTCACAGATATGAAACATTTTCCGTTTGACTGTCAGCCTTTGTCATTATCAGATTATTCTACGACGTAGTATCAGCTGTTGAGAACGACCATGTGTAGTACATGTCGGATACAGTGCGTTATTATATTTATAAGTTTTCTTTTTAACTAAAGTGTTGATTTGATTGGATTCATCATTTGACACCTATATTTTCTTACAAGATTATTTTCCCCTCATTCTTATGTCACAAAACTGTAACTCCAGTTACATTTGTAAACTATATCTTGATTGTTGCGGGAAAATATAATTTATCATTGGAGGATCTGCTCCTTTTGTTACCATTTTAAAACCAGAAGAAAGGAGGAGGCTGAGGCAAATGGAAGATACTGTATAAAAGGTCCAGGATAGGTTTAGGTTTAATCGATAAAAACATTATAGCTCATGTTGGAAAAAAAATACACGGTTTCATTTAATTGTAGAAAACTCTGAATGTGACTTTTTTTTTTTAGCACATATTTGCAGTGTTTTTCTTCATGCATTCATAAAAATTCTCATATGATTGTTGTTTAAAACCATATAGATGTTATCAATCAAGTCAGATCAGCATTTATAATTATGTTAATTAATTGTATTTAAGTATTGCGTTGAAACAAAAAGCACTGAAGGGAACACTACTTTTGTAGCTAAATGGAAGATAATTAGAGTTAAAATATATGTGTACATGTAATTTATCTATATTTATCTAAAAACCTCTGACTACTTGGATTTTTTGTTGTAGTAGTGGCATGGGAATTATTTTGGGTCAGAACAAAAAAATAAAAAGAAATGTTAAGAAACCTTTTTTTCTGTTCAGTGCCTGATTTTTGTCATCCTGTGTGGGGAAAAATCCCTTAAGGTTTAGAAAATCCTCATGTGTGTACCCCGATTTAGACAGAAACAGCCCTGATCACTATTATATACTAACAATCACACTGTCTTTTCTGATTTTGAGACTTATTTTCATCACTTTATCACCACTCTTTACCTCATTCATTAAGCAAAAAAGAGGTGACTTTGACCTGCTTATTTATAAAGAACAAGCAAGAAATGTTTCATACTTTGGAAATAACGGAGAGTAACTGGTAAAGTAGCTCAATGCTAAGTCCCAAAGAGCATCAGCTGGACCCCAAAATGTCAAATGCAAATGCAGCTGCTCAGGTATTCGGACTCTTGCTGCTGTCTGTGTTTTTCTCCTTCTTTTATTCTGTCAATCAGTTGGATTCAGGACCCCCTCCCATCCCTCCATTACGCTCCATACCTGTTTTTCCCAGAGGGACCTAACACTCCAGTGTCAGTCTCTTCCATCGCCTTGGCTTGGCTCTATGCGTCACTGCCACTCGGTCTCTTTCTCTAAAGCACCTGAAGCACAAAGCCCACATTGTGTGGCTCACAATAAGGTGTTTAAATTTTCAATAGTTCTCCCTCACACTGCCACAGGTTAGTGTTCTGGAAAGAGAAAAAAAAAAAACCTCAAAATACAGTATTTGATCTGCACCTAGTGTAACCCTACACACATATACACATTTGACATCAAAGTGCATTATTTACCTCTTGTTTGCTTCAAAGCTTGATTACATCTTCTCAAACCTTCTCTTGTCATTATTTCATCCATGATTCATTTTCAATTTATTTAGTTTTATACTTTAGCTTCATATTTTGTTTTGGCTTCTTAGGATCAATCAATAAGTAGTGGCCAACTGATTATCAGACAGCTCATGGGCCTCTGTGTATTAAGGCTTCAAGCTTCATTTGGATGCAACACAACAGGAATCTCATGCACTGCAAAGCAAATAAATGAAAAACACCATATAATGAGTAAAGTTTCTCCACCGTGACAGCCTAGTTTAATGCTCTTACTATCAATGTAATATATGTCTGGGAATGAATGATTCTGTGTTTTCACAGCACAGACTCGGAGCCCTATAACTAGCCTTTGGAGTTCTTTAAACTGCAGGATTTCATACTAAGTCTGGTCGCCATAGCCTTTTCAAAGTATCTCAAAGTATGATTAATAGTCAAAAAGATACACAGGCAGAAAAATGTTCTGTTCTGATTCTTATGAAACGATCGTCTGTGATCTCTGGGTCGTGGTTCAGCAAAGTCTGAAACTGAGATTAACTCTTAAATCTCCCTGACCTGTCCACACTGATACAGTTATTTTTCTAAGTGTTTTTTTCCCTTTTCATAAAAACAGAGCGAGAAATATTACCAATTTTATCTGCATACCTTGGCAGTAATATTGGACACAGCAGAAGTTGAGGCTTTATTTAGTACAGATTTCAAGGTGTACAAGGTGAACTCAGTAACACTCTGACAGTAACTGTATCCACTGTAGGAGTTAATTTAGTGCACATTTGTGACCACTCTAAACATCTAAATCCTTCCATATATGTCTTCATATGGGTGTGGTGTTGCATAATCATATTAGGTTAGTTTTCAGGCGGCGGCAAAAAACTCTGATATACATTGAACTTCAGCAACACTGAAGACAGTGACTCTTGAGTGGACATTACAGAACTACAGACAGTAGTCTACAACTCAACTGGTCTGGCCTCAGGACCCACTATCACCCCTCAATGACAAGCCGTGACCCAAACTGATAAAAGTTATCTTTTCAAATGTATTTAATGAAAACATGGTGTGTTTTGAACCTGAGATAATACAGAATATCACAGTATGTCAACACAGAAGACAAGCTTAACAATAAAGCAAACTGACCAGCAGGGGGTGATACTTAAGAGGGAAATATTCCCTTCGAGACTAAATTTGGTACATTTCAACCAAAACTAAAAATTGCACTCACTTAAAAAGTAAAAGTCACTTATTGAAGCACTAAACATAGTACGGTTTTTGTCCTCAATATCTGGGGTCCATTTCCAAAGCAGGTTGAACAAACCCTGAGTCTAATTTTGATCTCTGAGTTGATCTACTCTGACAAAGGAAACTCAGTGTTTTCGGTTCCAGAAAAGCCCATTTGAGTTTGGTTGATCAACTCGGAGTAGTTTCACCTGGAGTTAAAACGCATGCACCGCAACTATAAAAAGACAGCTTCAATGGAGCCCGATCTGACGAGTCACCATGATACGAATACACAAGCTATTTATCCATTTATTATCATCACTTGTCATACTCTCACATCAAAATCCAAATTCCATAAAATAATGCAATGTAAATGGGTATAGATTTACTCTGACCTAAAAAAAACAACAAAAAACATAGATTACAAGCATACAGGGGCAATTCTAGGATCAGAGATCAGAGTGCTGGCTGGCCAGGCAAGAGAAATTTCACTATTTTGTACATTTTAATGCAATTTCGGACCATCATTCCCACATTTGTGAAAGAAAAGCATAACATTTTTTGGGTAGGGGGAACTCTGTGGCTAAACCATCAAATCTGATAAAAGTTATTTAAATGCTGAGCCACACTAAATGAGGAATGAATTGGAATCATAAAACAAATATACCCTTACCCTAATTTCTGGAGGAAGACAATCCTCCATTTTGATACAGCAGCTCCTCAACATACGTTTAGAGGGAATATTAGTCTCAGAGCTACCAGATCTACTTCAAAACACTGTCTGTACATGACAATACATTCACTTTACAGGTTC
>JAPTYQ010000015.1:13630253-13640596 GCA_029814465.1 Ostorhinchus cyanosoma | reverse complement strand
GTGTGTGTGTGTGTGTGTGTGTGATGTGCTTGAGCTCCCAGCTGACATACTGCAGAGTGGAGAGCTGGTCTGAACAGGTCCGTGTGTGAATGTAAAGCTGTGGTTTACAGGAGGAAGAGGCGTGAGGCGCCTTAAAGAGGGGGCCCGTCTTTGGTGGCCACCTGTTGACACTGACACACACTAATCAGTCGGCAAACAAAGTAATTTAGCTGCTTTCAAAGGCGCTGCTCTGCTTGAGCACATTGTACCAAATCTCCTGAAATAGAAACCTTTCAACTTACCTCAGGGTAATTTGGAAGACATCATTAAGCTTGGAAAAAAACTTAATGCTAGGGAGAGCCCATCGCCACCTTTAGACACACGGGATCTCTTCATTGTGCTGTTGTAGAAAGTGGCCAGTGTCATGTAAATGGCTTTTATTTTTGCCTCATCATGCTTTTTGCTGGAAAGCCACGCGATTCAATGCCGGGCTGCAGCACGGCTGTCTCCCAGTGCCTCACAGGGGGCTTTGTGCTGTCACTCTCAGGGTGCTCACAGTGGAAGAAGGGGAAAGGGGTAGAGTAGGGTGGGGGTGGGGTCCGAGGAGGGATGGTGGGGCACCAATCGCGAACTCAGTGAACCCCCCGGGGTCTTGGCTGTGTCCGCTACCCTCCCACCTTTTCCACTTGCATCCTTCCTCCTTTCCTTCATCTTCTTCTTCTCCTCTGTTCTCCTCCCCCTCTCGTTCTCTCTCTCTGTCTTTGGCCCTGTCATTTACAAAACTGGACCCGAGGCCAGTTGGGCCTGATCCCAGAACTGGCCTGTCACAGCTGGCCTATCAGGAGCAACCACAGGGGTCACCTGACATACTGATTGAGGGTGAACAGAGAAAACAAGGGGAGAACAGCTCTTTAAAGACAGAAACTTTCCAGGGGGGCTTTCTGTTTTTGTACACATGTTGATGTTTTGTGTGTGTGTGTGTGTGTGTGTGTGTGTCCACGAAGGAAGAAAACTGTGTGTAGCCTTTGTCTTAAAATGATATAAAGATGTTTAGAGACCTACCAACTGCCTCTTTTCTCTTGTCTGGTTCCTGTTTTTTGTTTGTTTGTTTGTTTGTTTGTTTGTAACTAAAACTGTTTGTAACTTTTCTTAAATGGAAAACCCAATTTATGCTTAGAATGAACCACTGGCAGCTAAACAGCTTACAATACATTTTTCCCAAACTACCCTGGGTCATGGGACTGAAATTAATCACAAACTGAAGCAGTCCAGGTCATTATTTTACACAAATAAAACAACTGAAAATAAAGTACATTATCTAACATGCTAAGTTATCAAAGTGGTGACTACTAAAGGGTTACTTCCAAATGTCCAGTATTGTTTCAGTAAAATATTCATATGTAGAATGTGTCAGCTGACAATGCCATCATCCAATTGTATGTTGTCAGAAAACAAAATCTTCCAAGGCTCAAAATACAACAATGTTCTTCTTCTGAAATCAGAAAAGCACTGCGCTGTGTTAAATTGTCTCAGCTTCATTGCCCAGTTTAAAGCATTCATTGACGTATCACAAAGTGATCGAATTTAACAGGTTGCTTTACTTTTAATAATTAAAATTGTTACTCAATACATTTGTAACAGGGTAACTATCTGTAACCGACTACATTCCAAATGTAACCTTCCCATGGTCGCTCACTTGTCATGGAGATGGTTATCACATGACCAGAGTACTTTCATTATTCAACATGCATATTTCTTTTTTGGAACAGTCTCAGTAATTTTTTCCTGTTTTTCCTCCTACAGATGAGCATACATCCTCCAAGTCTGGCCTCTTCTTCCTCATCTCCAATGAGGGCAATCAGAACCTGTATGTGTCCCAGGCCAACCTCTGGCTCTACTTCCGTGTGCTGCCGGCAGGTCCTGAAAAGGGTTTACGGCGGAAGGTGACGGTGAAGATTCACTACCAGGAGGCCGGGGCTGTGGCTGGTGCAGAAGGAGGCCCAGGAGGTGGTGGTGGAGGGGGCACAGGTCGCTGGGCGCTGGTGGAGAAGCGGGTGGATCTGAAACGCAGCGGCTGGCACACCTTCCCCCTGTCTGACGCGGTGCGGGCTGTCTTCGGTAAAGGCAGCCGGAGGCAGGACCTGGAGGTCCACTGTGATGGCTGTGAGACCGCCGGTGTGGCTCCGGTGCTGGTGGACCCGGGCGACCCCTCCCACCGGCCCTTCCTGGTGGTGCGTGCACGCCAAGTGGATGGAAAGCACCGCATTCGCAAGCGGGGTCTGGAGTGCGACGGCACCAGCGGAGGCCTCTGCTGTCGGCAGCAGTTTTACATAGACTTCCGCCTTATCGGCTGGAACGACTGGATCATCGCACCGGCTGGTTACTACGGCAACTACTGCGAGGGAAGCTGCCCGGCCTATATGGCAGGTGTGCCGGGGTCAGCTTCATCTTTCCACACAGCAGTAGTGAACCAGTACCGTATGAGAGGGATGAGCCCCGGTTCTGTCAACTCTTGCTGCATCCCCACCAAGCTCAGTACTATGTCCATGCTCTACTTTGACGATGAATACAACATCGTTAAGAGGGATGTGCCCAATATGATCGTGGAGGAGTGTGGCTGTGCTTGAGTCTACACTTCAACATTTTAGAACTTCAGAAAGGCCTTTTGTACAAACAGGACGTTATTGTACGGTACACATATCCATTATATCTATACCTACTGTATGTGCAAGCAACACTCGCTGGTACAATCTAGCAAAGTATCAGTGCTGTGTCCATGTGTGCATGTTTGCACGTGTTCATGCGAGTGTGTGTATTTATCAGACTGAGTGACATGCTCGCTGTCAGCTTCGTCTGTTTCGGGCGACAAGCGATGGGACGAGAAGGGAATGATTATCACCAAATGATACTTTGCTCTAGTTTGCCATTTCTAGTCAAAAAATAATGGCCCATCATATCATCTCCTCTTGAATGAAGATAAAAAGCGCTTAAAGGAAAGTGACAGGATCAGCCGATGGCATTATTGGCTTCACCCACACACTCCCAATCCTGCTTGTCCGACCCTCTTAAGTACTTTAAGCACATGACAGACTTTTGTTATTATAAAGCACTGACAATTCATCAGCTTATACAATTCAGAACACCAGCACTTCCCTACTGTACAGACAGACACCGTCTGACTGTCCTCTCTGGTGGAATTAGACCAGCAGCGCTTAATGCCTTGCAGGATTATACCCTCCACGGCGCAGCGGCAAAGTCCTCCACAGAGCTGCTGCCGCTGCTGCTATTGTCGTCTTCATTCTCGCTGTTGACTACGGGCCTCAACCTCAACTGTCCTGCCTGTTAAGAGTGCTGCAGGCCCCGTTACCATGACAACCAGGTGAAGATAGATCTCATAAGTGCACTTCACATGTGCACTGGGAGCAACAGAGAGTGAACTGCTGCCTCCTCCTGTCCTCAAAGGCTGCTCCCTACTGGAACAGTAGAAGTGGACCTGTGGACGGGGAGACTCGAGTTTCGGCCCAGTGGGTCGCCACGGTGCGGTGCAGCACTTGCAGAAACTGAAATGCACACCCTGAATAGCACTTGTATAAAGAAATGCCTTCCAAGGGGTACTGAGTGTCCTGTCCTATCGCTAAATAAGTGCCACATGAGCTATGCAATGTATAGTAACCTATACCCATACTCAACATGCTCTATTAGACTGAATCTCTTACCATCTCTTTCTTTCTGTCTTTCTTCCTTTCTTTCTGTCTTCTTCTTCTCTCCCTCTTTCTCTCTTCAGTCCTTGACTTTTTATCAATACTTGAAATGTAATCTTTCGCTTCCTTTCCAAAGCGAATGATTGTTGTGATGTTTGCACTGAAAAGTTGCGGGATTAGCGAAACAAAAACTGCCATTGAAAAATTATTTTTATAGAAGTAAATTGAATTTTGTTTCAAATGTATTTTACCTAATTAATGGAACCAAAGAGGCCAAGATTTTAGCTATTGTACCAAGATGGCAAGGCCATGGAGTTACTGTGTACAATACTGTTTCTGATCATTTGCAAAAGGCCTACCACTGTATCAGGGTACGATATATGATTTCATTTCTTAGCTCTATTTTCATTCTCTGTTTTGTACAATACGCAAGTCGAACACTTCATTTTTTTCATCTTTAAATCTATTTTTGTTTTCGTTTTCTATTTAATAAGAAAGTTATTTTTAGTTCCTGTCTAAGAATCATTTAGTCAAATAAATGTCATCTGTACAGTTTATGTAAAATAAAATGTTTTCTTAAATATTTTGTAATGTTAAATTCTTTGTGTGTGGTTGTAGCAGTTTGTTTTGACCTATATGCAAATGCAATATGCATATATATCGAATTTTCATATATGAAATCTATGTACATATATGTACAAACTACACATGCAACCTGTTGGAAATTAGAACAGTTCTGCAGATTGACATATATGTTTAGCCCATACATAATATATTTTAATATATGTGCACATAATAATTTTACTATGGGTATTTCATATATCTTAAAAACAAATATGTTCATAAATACAGAGGCTGTGTGTATGTGATAATGTCACCTTAGAGGTAGCATATATGGCCGTATAGGGGCTTAGATGTCATATCTCCTACCGTATGGATAATTTTCAGATTAAAAAGAAATGGGTTGGGCTTGAATCTGAATCTAATTGTGTTGTTTTTTTTTCTGCTGAGAGGTTCTTTAGGGTGATTCCTCTTGGAATAAGGTGGGGCTGAAATAACTACTAGACACACAAGCACTTGAGTTTTCATCCCTACAGCCTATTTTAAAAAAAATCTCGCTCTTTCAGAACTCTGTGTTTCTCAAAAGCTGAAGCTGTAGAATGCTAATTACAACTATGATTAATAGCTTGAATGGCATCCTTCGTGGCTGCCAACATACAGACCTTCACATACCTGCTTGATTCCTTCTTGGCTCAAGTATCTGCCAATGTGTGCATCTGTCTGTGCATGCAGATACCAGTGTGTTAGCATGCATTTTTGAGTGTTAGGACATAGGTAGCGTTCCTGTGGTGCATCATGTGTCTGTTACATCAGAGCAGTTTCCCTGCATGCAACACTTGCAATGTTTTTGTTTCCCAAGTTAGTCGCCATGTAGGGAGTAAAGTGTCAACACTTTGTGCAACAGCCTAAGGCATGTCCACCTGAATGCCTGTTTATGGCAACACCTACCAACAGCTAGATTTCATGTAATGTTTCTGCAAAACAAATCACATGTTCCTGTAAAAAAAATATCAGGTGGATAATTGCTCTAAATGTATCTATTAGGAACTGCCAAGCATTGCAGTGAGATTTGTTTGGCTGTGGGGCAAATAGCATGTATGGGAGGGATCACTGGAAATAAGTTTACCTGTAACTGGATGGATGAGTCAGCGTGTCGAAGCAGAATGTCTCTCTCAGAGAGAAGAACGAAGGAAAACAAATTAATAGCATGTGAGAGTGACAGGTAGGCAGTCGGGATGAGAAACAATCTGTCAGAAATGATGTGAAGCTATGAGGCTTGTTTTTTATCGCCATGGTGGAGCCAGTACCTTTCTAGACAAATGACAGTCTGTGCTGATAGCAGGGGGGAGATGTGTAGCTGTTGTGTCATGCTTCCCAATGCATGCCAAAATCTCCACAGCTGGAATGTTAATGACACTGTGCTGGAGCTGTAGGCCATGGCCGCACTGAACGCCACACACTCGCTCATAAAAAGTATCACATCATAGGTGTGTTTATTTGGACTTGCATCCATATGCTTTAAACTATGTCAGTAAATATTGGAGCAAAGGTACAAATGCATTGCTTTTATACATATATAATCATACTCTCCTTAAGATACAAAAGCCACGCACTATAAACAAAGCACTAAAAACACAGTTATGTATACACACAGACACACAACCTTAGCAACCTCTAGTTATCAGCTTAAACAAATATTGTCCCTCTGCCCTCCCTCGTCTAATACCGCCACAGGTTGAGGTCATGACAGCTGCCAAGTTGACGGGGTCAGCTGGTTTATCACCACAGCAGCGTTCATTCTCCCAGATCAGCACGGTCCACGTTCACTAATGAATTTATGACTATTCATCGCCCGAGGCCATGCATTCCTCTGCTTCACATTATTTGTGATTGGCGGTGTTGCCTGGAGGAATGGATCGCACATGCTAATGATAACTCCATGTCATTTTTTTCATTAGCTCTAAACCATCCGTTCACAAACGCTGGGTCATGACCCGCAGGTGGGTCCAGAGGTATTAAAGTTCTGAAATGTTCAGTAGTTTATAGTATTATGCAGTCTTTCAAAGCTTTTATTGACATTTACGAGTGCAAAAACAGCTTTAGTTGTCTAACAGGAGCTGAATTATAGATATTTTTAACCGTTCATGTATTAAAGGCGGTTGTACGATGGGATGATATCCTGTAACAACACAAAAACAACTCCTGTGTCATGTCACACTCATTCATGTCATTTATTTCATTGTTGCAAATCACAGTCTTTAAAAAGTTATGACAGTGTAGACATTTTCATTAGTTTTTACTTTTATTTAGTCTTTCACTGAGGTTTTCATTTGACTTTTATTGGGTTTTACCCCTGCATAAGTTGTTTTAGTTGCCTTTTTATTAGGAGGAACTGAGTGCTTTCAGTTTAGATTGACTTACAGAGGCTGGAAAATGTATAATGAAAGAACTTCATGAAAAATTAATGTACATCATGAACTTTTAACACTGGAGGAAAATAAAATAATTTTGACTTTACATGCAGTTCTATTTTGCTCTAGTTCATTCTTGAAAAGTCTCTAAAAGCGTTTCTATATTCAATATTTCTTAAATTAATTATGGGTAATGTAACAGAATCTAAACTTACAAGTGGAAAAATAACTTTGGGTAGGTCAAAGGGGATTTAGATTTTTACAAAAACTTCCAACAAGAAGCCAGTTTTTGATATCCTCATCATTAACATCATCTTTATTTCCAGACTCGGGGGTCAATTTAAAAACAAACAAGCAATAAATAAAATAATTTACAAAGCACAGGTTAAAAACATAGACAAAACATCACCAATACCAGTTATAATACTGATTTCTATAAAAAAAAAAAAAAAGTCCTTAGTATTACATTACATTCTGTTAGTTCAAGCAATGAAACAAAAACAAGAGCCTGTTTAATTTGCCTAAATTACATATTTTAAGTCATTCATCCTGTACTTAATGCATGTACAGGTTTTCAGTAAAGAAATTGGGATTTATTAAATGTATTTCTCTTCAAAATGGCTGCTTTGCCTGTTTAAGATCATCTAAGGTGATGAAAAAAAAAAAAAAAAGAGGAAGAGGAAGAGGATTTATGATTTATAGATAAGGATCACAACGGTTATTTGTAAAAAAAAAAATTCCCAGATTTAAAAAACGGAGTTCTGCAAAGGGGATTTTCCATTGTCTTAATATTATCAAAGCTTGGCTGAGATTTCTTGTCTTAACCTACGAGTCAGACATGTACTATGGACGCTAACACAACAGGCGATTAGAGCCTGACCCTTTGTTTCAGCCTCTAAAGATCATGTAGAGACAGTCTTATTCTAAGGATTTATGGTGTGGGCCCCTTAAGACAGGAGGCTTATTCCACCCCTGTTTACTTCACCCTGTAACCTGAAGTGACATTTTGACCTTTGGAGAAACACGGACCGTGGTCCATACAAGCTCTCTCTCACACGCGGATTACTGCAGGAGTAAAAAGGCTTTGCAACTTGAAAGCATATTTGTGAGCCCTCATGAACAAAAAAACCCCTTCATTAATCCAATCATTTCTAATAGCTGCAATCTGTATAGCTGCAATTTTACACTCAGTTTCATTAAAAAATAAACAAAAAATAAATAAACTACATAATGCAATTCTACTCATATTTTCATCCTTGTCAGTTTGTGCAAATTCCCTCCGAAATACTAGGAAACATTAGCTGTGGTTACATGGACAATATTTCTTCACACCGACTGGAATCATGATAGTCACGATGGTATCACAATACAGCGATTCTGCGATACTTGATCCACTGTAAGACAATCGTCTCCAATACATCATGATGTCTGTGTAACTGAAGAACAAAGTATAGTCCTAAAAGAGCAAAAAGCAGGAATTGTGTATTTAGTCAATGCATTGTGGTGTCAGTTGCATGGATTTTGATATCGGAGATGCAACTTTAGTGCCTCTAACACACTTACACTGGCACCGACTTTCATGTCGACGTGTGACCTGGGTTTTAAGAATGAAGTCTGTCAATAGAGTATTACCAAAAAGAAGAGACGGGGGACATTTAGGACCATCAGCTTTTATTGTGGAGTATGGGTAATAGTTTTTTTTGTGTTTTATTTTTTAAAACAAATGGGAGGTGTTGAGAGAGAAAGAGCAACTGTAAAGTAACGTCTGGAAATAAGTTGTTCTAGTCCAATATTTCTCCATAAAGAGTGATAATAAAATGGCTAAAAATGTAATCAGAACAGCAGTTTTTGACAGATGGAAAGAAATAGTACCCTTACTTTTTTTTTTTTTTATTACAGCTCAGTTGATTAAATGATTAATTTGAAGCCTTCCAGGCATCAGGACATTCCCTAAAGGTTCAGAGTAACTAACCGATCACTCCCACCTCATCCTCCCTCCCCTGTTGCAGCTGCCAGTGTTTGTTTTTTTTATTCTGAGGCTTTTAGTTAATGGGATAATAACTCAAACGTAGTAGTAATGGACAACAGGGATTATTATTATTTAGATAGGACTACAATCGGCTGTGTGATATTTGAAACAATTGATATTTCATTGCTTTTTTATACACACAAACGAATGCGTATATAGTAATATGAAGAAAATATAGGTTTTTTTTGCTGGTTGACTTTAACAGCCTCTTTAACTACAGAAAAATAGTAATGATAAAAGTGATCTTTAATGCGATGTTACTGGTTTCAATGCTGTGAAAGATACAAGCAGGTTAATACTGTATTCTATTTTTTTTTTTTTGTCATTTAAGTTTTTATTGATTTGATCATATTTTCATACAGTTACAAAAAAGAAAAAAACAGTGAAAAAAAAAGGAGGAAAGACAAAAAGAAATGTATTCTTCTAAATTTGGAGGAGGGGGAACTTAAAGGTGCACTACTGAACACTTTTTTAGCTTCATTGATCAAAAGTTCCATGGGATTGTATTCCACGTGGGACATGAGACTTCTATATTTCAGGATGTAGAAAATCGACTCTGAGACCCAGACTTTATCCACTCACAGGTGTTTTCAGACAGGCAGCGAGGGGTTAAAAACATGATTGGCAGCTGTAATTACCAATCACTCACCAGATTCTTCAGAAATGCATCAAAAAGTGCCACAACATGCATCCTTATTGATTGATTGATGGGTTTATTTTGAATATGAATGTCAAAACAGAAAAAAACCCCCCAAAAAACACTTAAACACAAGACATGAGACATATAATGCATATTCGAAAAGGAGTGAGAAGAAGTATAACTTATAAACTCTCACCCCTTCTCCTTAAATAATAATAATAATAATAATATTCTTCCTAGTCTAAGCAAATCTATACTATATACAATAATATGCCTGTTACTTATCATTAAATAATTTGGTTACTGGCTTTATATTAATATGAACAAATATAATATGATTTAAATAAACACATAATCCAATAACACATATATGTACATACATATTCATACACAGATACACATACGGAATTATAGTAAGTCTATTGATTGAAATGTGTGTATTAGAGAAATTGGGATTTTTTTTTTTTTTTTTGGTTTGATTTCATTGTGTAGCTTTGGCTTGTCTTTTGCTAAATCTTTCAGTTGTGTGTTTTTCTTACCTTCCTTGTTAGTTTTCAGGTTGTGGAAATTAACTGAAGAAAAACAAGAATAACTGGGATGAGTACGGTCTCATAACAAACTGTTTACGAACACTTGAACGGGAGTAAATCATGTTCTATCAGACATACTTTTCTTCTACAGTTGAATTTTTTTCCTTTTGCACCAACCAATGAACAAATTGTAGAACAAGGGTCTCAAACTCATTTTCTTCCAGGGGCCACATTCAGGCTGATTTGACCTCCAGTGGGCCGAACCAGGAAATAATAGCATAACAATCTATAAATAATGACAACTACAATTTTTTGTCTTTGTTTTGGTGTAAAAAAAACCATTAAATTAAGAAAATACTTACTTTTATAACCTATCCAAACATTTTTTTTTTTTAAAATAACCTGAAAAAACTGACATTTCTTAAGAAAAATAAGTGCAATTTTAACAGTATTCTGCATCAACTTATCATTTCTACATGCGCATTATGGATC
>JAPTYQ010000015.1:13602656-13613506 GCA_029814465.1 Ostorhinchus cyanosoma | reverse complement strand
AGAGTTTCATTAAGTGGATAAACCCCGTCTGTTCCACTGTCTGTAAGAAATGTATGATCTGTCTATCAAACTAAACTGTCATTGGCCCCTCCCCCCTCTGCGCGTGCCCCTATTGCATGAACCGTGCGTTCTCAGAGCGCTGAAGCACTGGTACAGGAAATGAAGCCAGAGCTAAGCTAGTTCTATTAGCAATATTAGCCTGGAAAGTTCACCGCAAAACTGTTTAGTCGCTCGCATAAATCACTAGGAAACATAACGTTAGTCAGATAGGAGTGAACTGGGGCTGTTCTGTAAGAGCTGGGGGTGGGGGTGAGGAGACTGAAGGAGGTCTGCACGGACCAGAGCCGGAGCCCGAACTGAAGCTCAAGACGGAGCAGCGCATGCTAGTATTTAGGAGGCGTGGCTTCAGAGGGATATCTGAAGGAAAGGGTTTGGACTTTTGAACAGTGTATTTTCTACATGGAGCTGCTCGTACCCCACCTTTAAGGTAACGAGGGAGAGGGCGGATGCCCCAGAAGCTCCTGGGGCGCCGTAGGAAGAGGAGGAAAAAAAGTCACATTTTGGATTTTTGAAATCGTCCGCAACAAAAAACTCGAATCAATCAATAAAATCGATAATCGCTATTATCACTATTATATACAATTATTTACTGAATTCACCAGTAAAACACTGATAATAGTCATAAAAACCTTCCATGTCTCTCTCACTGACTGCACTCTGCTGCTCTAAGCCCCACCGACTGTTGTGGAAAGACTGGCTAGTTCTGTTAGGACCCAGACAGTGAACACAGGTCAGGCCAAGGCCTTAGCAGCGACACACAGCAAAAGAGGAATAAATCCTAAATTTTCCATCACACCACTTCCACCCCTCCCCCTCAGCCGATGCAGACCTCGACCCACATGTTCTGGACCAGTAGAAGGAACCCAGTCTCAGCCGCAGACACACATGGTCTTAAAGGCCTTAAGCTACTTCTAGGATATATATTTCTGTTTACTTCCTTTTCCGTAGAGTTTGTCGAAGGCGTTTAGTGTTGAACGTATTGAACACGTATCGTACTCACCTCCAGAGCGTGCTCTCAGTGACGCTGCCGATGTGGAAGTCGTACAGTTTGGTCAGAATCAGGATCACCTGTGAAAAAAGGGAATGGAAATATTAGAAGCGTTCCTCAGACAAACGTCCTCTAGCAGCGGCTGTAATCACGGAGGTGCCGGCAGTGGAAGGCAGTCCCATTAGGAGCTGACATGTGCATTAGTTCCAAAGTGTTCTCTGTGATTCTGCTCTGAAACCACATAAATACACCATTTCCCTGTTGGAAAAAAGACGTACAAGAACATATTACTTTAGGCTGCACTTATCAAATTACCCAGTTTGAAGGATCCTGGTTTTCCTTCTTAGACCTTCAAGGTATTATTGAACAACAGTTTTTGTGTTGACGACAGAGTATGAAGAAGAAGTAAATGGTAAGATTCACACATTTCAACTGAACTGTGGGAAGTCCTGTTTTGCAAAAGTGAATTGTTGCCAGTGTGTAAAGGCTGATATTTCAGTTGATATGAGTCTCGTATCCTGTGGAGAGTCTCATCAAACTGTTATCGCACTTTTATGGCTAAGCGTGTGTGAATCAAACAAAACCAACATGTTGGTCATGAGGTGAGAGACCACACCTGCTCAGGTGGCCCATTCCAAATCATAAGCCACACCCATTAGAGGTGTGGCCACAGAACAGACGGCCCATGGTCATGCTCTCCAGAGCCGTCACACAACACTACGATTATCTCTGAAGTTTGTTTCATGACCATAAAAGTCTGATAACTGGGAGTAATTGGATAATTTACACGCATTTCAGAAATGCGATAATCGTAAACCCTTGCTTAGTGGAGCACTCTAGTATTTTATCAGATTTATTTCAGAATTCGTACATACGTAGTGACGGTAGAATCAAACATCCTGTTATTGTCTTCAACTCACGAAACTTCTGTTTTCTATGATTCTAATTGCATTGACATATGTAACAGACCTAAATAAATCAGATGAACCTGCATGAAGACACTATTAGGACAAACCCAGGTGTGCTCATCTGATTCTAATCAGATTACTGCTGTTATCTGATCAAACAGATCAGATTAGACCATTCACATGATCACATGAATAACCTGATGGTCTGGAAATTACATAATGATCGGAGTTTTAGGCTACATTAGGACAAAGCTGATATGGCCCCAGTCCAATTTTTTTGGTTCATATGTGACAGTAGTCGACTGATATGGGTTTTCAAAGGCCGATGCTACTGTTTTTGTTTTATCTGGTTAGCCGATGGCTAACATCTACAGCCGATTTTTAAGGCCAATATTTACGGATGATTTTTTTTGTTTAAGCACACTGACTGTAAAATACAATTGAAAGACTCTGATAATTACAGTTTTTAAACAGAAAAATACATGAAATTATTTAAAAATGTACACAGAGTCCTCTGAACATTTATCAACCCTCAGGTGCTGCCCACTAGTGTTAATTTCGTCAGATGAGACAAAATACGTTCATCAACGACCCTTTTTCCTGTGACTAAGACGAGACGATGACGAGACTGCACAGATGTTCTAAAAACACTAAGACTGTGTTAATGTGCCTTATTGAATAAAAACGAGACTAAAATGTTTTACATGAAATAAAAAACAACCGTTTTCGTCTTTCATCGAGAGAGAGAGAGAGAGAGAGGCGTTATATAGACACGTAATTGGGAATTGACGGAGAGCGTTACTCAGAGACAGAAGTGGATCCAAAGTCCAAGGGGGTCAGCGAGCCCGGCTTTGTCAGTCGGCAACAACTTTATGCACCTGAATACTGTGTTTACTGAAGCGACTCCGTGTTTGTGGCAGCAACACTAAAGCTAGAACATAGAGTGCTTAGCTAGACCTGTAATTATGCTAGGGATGGGGGGGGGGAGCAACAGGACATTTAGTCCCATTTTTTATATATAGAATCAGAGAAAAAAACAAAATGCCTCATTTTGAGAGATGGGAATGTGTGCGGGAAAAAAATCGCTAGGAAAAATACCACCAACCTGAAAAGGCATTTAACTGTCAACCACCCAAACATTCAGGTAAGCTAACTGGTACGCATCTATACACACAATAGTAGATTAAACTAGTCGTAGCATCTATGCATGTAGCCAACACTGATAGTTTTAGTTGAACATAAGATGACAGTCATATCTACTTTTTGTAACATGCGCTATACAAGTAACATGTCATAATTTTAATAGATAATATGGCAATGAAACATGTCCAAGTGTAAAAATACAAAGCTAATCTCCAGAGCTAGCTAACCTTTATCAGTGCTATCACAGCCATAAGGCAAACTTTATAGCTACTGATAGCTTGAACATAGTAAACAGCACAGTATTGATGCTTAACTTTTATGGAGCTTTGTTAAAATCACATTTATGTGAGGATGCAACTGGCATAAAAGCAAATTATTTGTATTCAAATTTTTAACAATTGCATGTAGAAGATGGCTAAACAAATCATTCAATAGGGTGTGTAATATGCAGATTCAGAACCTGCTTTAAGTTGATTACTTAGGCTTACATTGTCATATACTTTAAATCAAATCAACCTGCAGTCTTGATTGTATGATTGACATCTTTATTTCTAACGACTGTATACTAAATATTATTGTGTTGTATTTTATGACAACTCATTGTATTTATTCTCTCCCTAGATTTCAGAGGTCGTCAAGCCAGCAGCCTAAGAGAGCCCATCTGTCTCAGGTGCATTCTTTTCTCATACAAAGTACAAAGCTGATTCTCAAGAACAACGCATCAAAGAGGAGGCCATTGCACAACAGATAGCCCGGACAGGCCACCCTCCACGGACAGTAGAAGATGAAGAATTCATCAGGATGATGGAAAAAAAATCGATAAAAGATTGACTGTCCCAAAAAAGAAAAAAATTTCAAACCTAGTAGACCAAATATACCTGGATGAAAAATTCCAAATTAAAAACAGACAGTGCCTGCTATTTCCACACACAGGACAGTAAAGCAGAACACATCCTTTTAAACCTGAAACAAATGCTACATCCACACACAGCTCAGTCTAGAGCTGCTCTTGTAGATGAGTGTTTAGCAGAATGGGAAATCCTAAAAGGAAAAGTTCTCACAATAATAACGGATAATGGTCTCTGCATTTCACCATGAAGAAGAGGACACCAGTTCTAAAGAGGACAATACCAGGATAGTGAGGGAGAGGAAGAGGCAGAAGAAAGGTCAGTCTGTGATTGATGATAGTCATATGAAGGTTATTCACTGTTGTAGATATTTGATGTTGAATTCAAAAAGAATGAAATATGCCTCATCAATTAATTTCATGTAGTGAAAGGCCAGTATGCTGTATTTTAGACTAACAGTTATTGTAGGATTAATGAAAAGGTTGCTGTTTTGAGAGATGGAACCTTGTAGAGGACCCCATGTGTTGTCCATACACTTCAGCTCGTCGTTAACATGATCAAGAAAGAACAAGCAATCGAACATCTCTTGGACAAGGTCAGTCACCTGGTGAAACAGTTTTGGAAATCATCTGTTGCCACATAACAGTTATTGAAACAGTTTGGACTTGTCCTCACAAAAGACTGTCCTACCAGATGGTCCAGCACTTTTTTGATGTCTCATTTACTTGAAGTGAAGGACCATGTGATATCGGTGGCTGGGACTGCCTACTTCCAAGTGAGTGGCAGAAGGTGGCCATCCAGAAGGACTTGCTTCTTCCATTTGCAGAGTACACAAAACTACCATATTTTCACGACCATAAGGCGCACCGTATTAAAAGGCGCAGCCTCAGTTATAGTTGCCATTTCTGTATTCAACAGATACATAAGGCGCACCTGATTATAGGGCGCGGGTATGGTATAGTAAAGCATACCGTACGTCAGCTTAAAACATGCATGCTAGTGTGTGTTTTTAAAAAGGTAGCGGGAGAAAACTGAGTCTGGTTGTACTTTATTGAAGTATTTAACACACTCACTACTCACATTCTTTTTATCAATTCTCATCCACAAATCCATCAAAGTCCTCATCTTCTGTATCTGAAATGAACAGCTGGGCTACTCCTCCATCAAACACCAGGTTTCCTCTCATTTTCAGACTCAGTCTCGTTGCTTTGCGGCTCCTCCTGAATGACGCTGACTTTTGCAAAAGCACGAACAATAGTGTAAACGGACACGTTAGCCCAAGCATCTACAATTACATTTACAAATTGTGGCGTAACTCGTCCGATGCTGCCTTCCAGTCTTAGTAAAACTGTGTTCACCATCCGTCATCAATCACTCCCACGCCGTTCGCAACCTAACTTTGAACGGCCTGTTCACACCGATGTCCAACGGGTGCAGTTCCTTCGTTAAACCTCCCGGAATGACAGGAAGCTCCGAGTTCATTTTCTGAACTTGTTTTTTCACAGCGGCTGTGAGATGGACTCGCATTGAGTCACAAACCAACAAGGACGGTGACGCGTGGAAAAAACCATCTAGTCTCTTTACGTATACCTCACTCAATCACTCTTTCCTTTTGTCCCCGTCCATCCAGTCCTTCTGATTGGCCTTAACGATGACCCCGGCTGGAAACTTCTCCTTAGACAGCGTTTTCCTTTTAAAAATCAACAAAGGTGGCAGCTTCTGTCTATTAGCGTGGCAGCCAAGCACAACAGTAAAAGCCGACTTTTCCTGCCCCGTTGTGCATATCGCCACCGTGCTGGTTCCCATCTTCTCAACAGTGTGATTCATCGGGATTTGTCAAAAGTCAGCGGCACCTTGTCCATGTTGGTGATGTGGTTGGGCTTGATTGGTTTGTCAGCAATCTTTCTACTGCAGCAGGAGCGGAAGATGGCCAGCTTTTCTTTATAATCGGCTGGAAGTTGCTGCGCCACCGCCGTCCTTGCCCGGATTGAAAGCACCAAGATAGACCTCCTTGAAAATGTTCAATTTTCATTTCTTGTGCACGGGTTATTGCCCTCAGTCGAATGGTGACCGTAGAGACGCTTCTCCCAGCTGCTCTTTGGTCATTAATCCATTGCTCGAGTCGGTCTTCTAACTCGGGCCACCTAGCCTTTTTTCCACGGAAACTCCGCTTCGTCTTCTGGACTTGGCAAAGCTCGTTTTCCTGCTTCCTCCATTTGCGAACCATGGATTCATTTATCTTTAATTCTCTTGCAGCTGCTCGATTCCCGTGTTCCTTCGCGTAGCTGATGGCTCTCAGTTTAAACTATGCTTCGTAAGCGTGTCTCTTCGCAGGTGCCATTATCAGGTGTTCTCAGTCAAATTCATGATGTTCATATATATAGCCCACCTACTGGGGGCGTGCCTTTAGTGTCTTCTTTCACGCCCACAGATCCCCCTTTAACGTTCTCATGCTGTCCTCTGTTACGTCCATCTTTCCTGTATATAACCAGCGTGTTGGCAGGTAATGTTCTCAGTCAGTCAAGTGGAGCGCTCGTTAAAGTCAAACATTAACATTTATAGATTTTAGAACTCGGCGCACACATAAGGCGCACCGTACTATAAGGTACCCCTTCCAGTTTGGAGGAAATTTAAGACTTTTAAGTGCGCCTTATAGGTCTCTCTCTGGTGCTGCCTACATTACTGGACTTGAAGAGCCACCTGTCTGACTTCTCCCTTGCTCATACAAGGAGCTACAGGTACATAGCTACAGTGGCACAGAAGATGTTGGTTAACATAGATTCATACTTTAGCTGTTTTCTCGATGTGTCAGTAAGCAAGTTTTCTCCTCTTGCTGCGGCTGCGTGTTTTGTTGATGTCGGTGTGTCAACAGAAACCCTGATTGACAATGACAATGACGACATACTGTGGGTTTTTAATTTTATATATGGATCATATTATACTTATTCTCTGTCTAAGTATTAAATGTGTTTAATGAAATGTCACAATGACAATGTCACCAGAAAATGTAAGAGGAGCTTATCCCAGTATGGAAGCAGAGGACGCCTGGTCGTCTGGAACTGTCTTAGCCTTATCCAACATCTATGTCATGTGTTTGTGTAAACAGTTCTGGAGATGAACAATAAGAAGAACTGTCAGAAATTATAGAGGGGATTCAGAGACTGAGATGCTGTCCGTGTGCCTGTTCATCACGTAGCAAATAAAGTTCTTCTGTGAAACGATCCATTAGTTTTACGTCGTTTTGTCAAGACGACCATACAGAATCTCTTATCCAAAGCTGAAGAGTACATCACTGGCAGGGTACCATACTATCAAGAAGAGGCTACTGATGAAGAAGACATTGGAAATGCAGAGGTTGCAGAGGCACCTATGCAAAAGCGGCCTCGGTTTAGGTTTTTCAGCGCCCATCGGCCATCTAGGCCAAGGAGTTCCAAGACCAACATAAAACAAGAGCTACAAAAATTCAAAGAGATCCTGTCCCATTCCCCAGAAGAATCAGGAATAGAGCTCTGGTCCTCTCAAAGCTCCACCACATTTCCATTGCTGAAACCTCTGGTATTAGATCTTCTGGCAATGCCAGCTTCCCAAGCAGATATTTAGTTTAGCTGGAGACCTTTCCAGTGGCCGTCGCAACAGAGCAAGAGTTACATTGGAAAGAAGTGCTTTCCTGAAGCTCAATAAAGGTAAGTAGTATGTAGTAGAATGATAACTGCTCATGATTGTTAGGTGTTTGCTGTGTTATGATTTTCCTTTATTTATTTATTTATTTTTACTGTATTTTTACCAAGTTTTGATGGTGTAACTTCCTTTTGGAGTTCAACCAGGTGTCATAAAGTTTACTGATTAAAAAAAAAAGTCAAAATACTGGGTCAAAATTCAAATCCTTGTTGTTGGTCAGTGTGTTCCAGCTCACAGTTGATGTTTAATATCTTAAATTTCTCATTGATGTACATTCTGAGTGCATTATTTAGTAAAAGCCTGTCAAACTTCAATTCCTCTCTTTGTCTTTTTCTGTGCTTCCACCTGTTTTGACCCTAAAACACATAGTACAAAGTACAAACTCAGAGCAGCTTTTATGAACCTAAAACAAATGCAGATTCACAGCAGCGCCTTTACCTAGAATCAAGGCTCAGCGGTTAAAAGGTTAAAATCCCTTAATTCAAAGACATGTTTTTTTTTTCTAGACCTCCATCTCATAATGAATTTTTCTTAAAAAGGGGTCAGTTCTAGTTTTTGTGATACATTTTCTGTTCAGATCAGAACAAAATATCATTTGTTCTACTGTAATCTCAAGCACAGAACCAAACCCAACATGTAGATAGGTTGTATTTTAGGTCTACAGTAGATCTATCCTTTTAAGGTTTTATTATAGTTTCCAAAAAAATGTTTTTTTTTATTTGGTTGGTGATTCTAAATAAAATTTTGCCAGAACAAGTGCATCCTTTGTAAATGTGTATCGAATCAACCAGACACTTTTAGCAAAGCTGAATTGAAGATTAATTCATTCAATTAAATTCATTGAAGATATTTGTTTTTCCTGACATTTAATCAATATTTTAGCTGTGAAACACAATTCAACTGGAATGATGAACTAAAATCATCTCTGAAATAAAAAATAAGACTAAAATATTTTGACCAAAACTAGACTAAAATACCTTTAGTTCTCGTTTGACTAAAACTAGACTAAAATGTTGAGACTTAGTCGACTAAAACATGACTAACAAAAAATTATCTGTGAATGACTAAGTATGATTAAAACTAATACGGAACTTTGACACAAGACTAAGACTAAATAGAAAAATGGGCGACAAAATTGACTCTTCTGCCCACGCAGGTGCCTGATCAAATGTCTTACAACATTTTTACTACTGATCAAATATGGGGTTTAAAAAAAAAAAAGGCTAGTCTGAGCAGCCAGGTCGCATTTATCCGACCTTTACGACATTGAACTGCGACAAACATCAAAGTTCTTTGTCCCAGGAGGAGGAGCATAAACAAAGTGTGTGTCTGCGTGGTCACGTATTCCATCAGGACCTCTTTAGTCCATATGGGTCACTTCAGGGTCACATTCAGTTCAGATTCAAAATTGGTTGAAGTCAAATTTAATGTGTGATATGAGCGAACACACAAACAAATCGGATTTCACCCAAAAATGCGACTTGTGGGCTCAGACCTGCTGTGGGCGGAGCCTCAGTGTGGATGTGAACAGGCTCATTGTTTCAGGTCCTCGTTAATTCTTTCCGTGGAACTAATTGATAAACATGTGGAGAACGTAGTGCTTTGGCAGTTCCAAGAGAAACCCAGCGTTCCAAAGTGACACTGCAGCAGTAATTCTGCATCCTCACCCTGAGATTAACCCGCACTCAGCTGTGTGTGTTCACAGCCTTCGTCTGCGTAAACTGGAGGAGATCAACAGGCGGCAAACACTGCAAGTGCACACAGCCAATCAGAAGAGACCAGGGTTTAGGGCAACAGGGTCAGCGACAAAAAACTGAGAAAACACACACAAAGACAAAAAAGAACAGAGGAAAAAAGACAACAAAAAGAAAAGAGGAAAAACAAAAAAAAAGAAGAGGAAAATCAAAAAAGAAAAAAAGACCAGGAAAAAAAAAAAGAAGAAAAAACAAACGGAAACCACAAAAAAAAGAGTAAAAGAGTAATAAAAAATAAAAAAAAAAAATGTTTCCAGTTCCTACGAACACAACTAGAGGAACAGAAACTTTCTTCAGGTCATTTTCTCCAAATCCGTCCAGTTCTTACGACAAAAAAACCCCCAAACATGTGCTAACTGTTGTCAAAGTCCTGCCACTCATGCTAATGTGTGGATGGTGGGCGGGGCTAAAAGGCTCCGTATTTGGCCTTTGTGCTTAAACCCCACATGAACCTAGAACCTGACAGAACGTTCACAGTTCTTCATTATACGACTTTATTCTGGTAAATAAAATACTTTTTAAATTACGACATCATTACGACTTCATTCTCGTAGAATTCAGACTCTTGTTGTATTTGCCTTTTTTCTCATAAAACTCTGTGTTTGACCCCTTTGTTGCCGTGGTGACTGTTTGTGTTTTCCTCTATATTTGGTCAGAGGTGTGTGACAATAATTAGCAGAGCACATGTGTACATCGGAGTGGAGTGCACACAGTTCTTTAACAGTGATCACATACTTGACCTGCCCTTACCGCAGGAAACATCCTTTTACATAATAGATGCTATTTTCATCTGTGCGTCTGAGCATGTGCGGTGGTTTTCGCTCTGACTGCATCCCTGCTGCTCCTCCTCATTAGTGTCCGTGGATCTCATTAATAGTCTCCTCTCTGTAACCGACGGTCGGATAAACCCCTCTGACAAGACGCACTTGACTCACTCGGCTGGGAGGGTATGCAGGGGGCGTGGCCTTAGCTTTGGGGACTGGGGCCAAATGAGACGAAGCTAAAGCTCAGAAGTCACGACCTGCTGAATCTGAGGCTCCAAGGCTAAAGCTGAAGCAGACTCAACCCTTCCACCACTGTCCTCACACGCCATGGATGGCTCCGCCTATTAATACTGACCACATAGGCTTTAGGTTAGGGGGATCCAACATCAGGCCTGTGGGCCAAAAGCGACCCACTAAAGGGTCCAATCCAACCCACCGAAGGGTCTGATCCAACCCCCCAGAGGGTCCAATCCAACCCACCAATGGGTCCAATCCAACCCACCAAAGGGTCCAATCCAACCCAACCCACCAAAGGGTCCAATCCAACCCCCCAGAGGGTCCGATCCAACCCCCCAGAGGGTCCAATCCAACCCACCAAAGGGTCTAATCCAACCCACCAATGGGTCCAATCCAACCCACCAAAGGGTCCAATCCAACCCACCAAAGGGTCCAATCCAACCCCCAGAGGGTCCAATCCAACCCACCAA
>JAPTYQ010000015.1:13588215-13598782 GCA_029814465.1 Ostorhinchus cyanosoma | reverse complement strand
TTTTTCAAATTTGTGAAACCCCAGTGATATCCTAATTATCACTAATCCATTAGTCTTTCCGTGCTTACACACCTTAATCACAATGAACAACTTTGAAGATGACTCCATCATAAACACAGTCCTCTCGTTTACGCAAACAAAAACGTCACTCAGGCCTTTTCGGAAATTTTGTTGTGAAATGCATTGCGGGAATAGGAATTCCATGCAGCAGCAGTTTCCTGTCTCTTTGTGAATACTGAACCTAAATATCTCTTTTTCCTCCATCCACCCACTATACACTATACTAAACAACCCTGATGGACTGGAGAGTTTTACATTGTAGTGATCTGGCTTATTTTCTTGCCGAATCTGTAAGAAACCACTTGCGCTTTGTCACCATTCCCACAATGCACGTCACAACAAAATTTCCCAAGATACCCAAGTGATGTTTCAGTTTGTTCTGTAAACAGGAAGACTGTGTTTATGATGGAGTCATCTTCGAAGTTGTTTACCATGAGGGAAATGATTCAGGTGTATAAGCTAACTAATGGATTAGTCATAATTAGGATAACACTCAGGGTTTTACAAACTTGAACAAAAAATTCACCTCGATTTTAGGGATGAAGGTGTATAACATCACTTTGTAGTCTTTCCAGTTATGTCTGATACTTCAACAGTTTTACCACTAACTAGACTTTGGTGTCTTGTAAAATTATCTTTTAAAAGTACACCACGTTAACACCATTTGTGTAAATGATGGCATTATATAAATGGGATCAAAATGTTTCTCGTCTATCATCCTTGACTAATACAATTAATTACCAAAAAATGTACAGGCGTAGGGTACAGCAGGAAGGGAAGGGACTTCACCTTTGTATATGAGTAGGAGTGTTAGATGAGTCAAAGCTAAAGCCAGCTTCAAAATTTTTGACAAAACGGATGAAATTCTGGGTTAGAGACCTATAGTCACATCGGTTATTCTTATGTAATACACTTAAAGTAACAGTAGTAGATCAGAACATGCATCAGTTCGTCTTTTATTTTGCCAATTTTCTGAATATTAGGCTAAAATTGTCATTAATTTGGAGAGAATCCTCACTTATTGAACCAACTATTATTAAGATAAGAATAGGGAATTAAAAAAGTGCATCAGTTCATATTTTATACTGATTAAATATCTTATTGACGAAATGTCAGAACCATAACACGATGCTTTCAAGAATAAGCTTTGCTGTTTTTAGACCGGTATAACTATATAACAATAAAGTCCTACGTTCTAAAGTCCTCCAAAGTAACAAATACATACATGGTTGTGCTCGTGTGTACACCACCTACATACGTAAGGCTGAAAGACTTCAGGTCCAAACAGCCTCCCTGACAGCGTGAAGGAAAACAATGCTCCACTCTTCCAAACACATGCCTGGCGCCAGCTGCCAAGGCAGATAAAACCGAGAGGTGAGGAAGAAACAAAAAGGAAAACAACAAATCCCTGGTATCTGTGGGCGATGAACAGTGACAGAAGAACGTCAGATAAGTTCAAATAGCTACATGTATTGACATTCCTGTTGCCTTAGCTGCCTTGTGTGAGCTACTGCAGAGGCAAAAAGCATGAAAGCCAAAGGGGATATGGATGGCTTGGGATGGGTGGGCATCCTTTTTAGGCGTGGATGGACACACTGCTCAGGCTTGTGTATATTGCTCAGATCAAAATTAATTTTGCGGCGCCTTGGCTCAAGATCAGGGTGAGTGAGTATGCCACACACAGCCTTTGATTGTCTGTGATGGCTCGGATGATGCACAGATAGAGATAGCATCTGAAGTTACCCACCCTCTAAAGTCTTTTTTCCCCCACTACGCTTTTTTATTCATCTCAGATTACAGCGTTGGAATGGGATCCCTGCTGTACCCTGTGCTGTACCTCTGCGGTGAGCTGAGAGTACACACAACAAAGGCATCTGTTGTACTAGGCAGTCATTGTGTGCAATTTAATGTCTCCTAAATACTTTTATTGTTGACTTTTTCAGGTGCATTCTGAACATTCCTTGTGGCTATGCCAGTAAAACCGCACAGGTAACTGTTTAAAAAGATTATTGTTTACGAGCCTAAGACAAGAAAGGGGCTTTAAATGAAATAAATTCTGCTTACTTTACATGTAGCCTCCTACACGTCCTCCCAAACAAATCTGCTACTTATTTCAGCCTCTAGGAAAACTATGTGTGAGATCACTTAACAAATTGACACACTCTGCTTGAACAAGAGCAGGCATGGTCTTTAATTACACTGTCCAACCTCATGTGAAATTATGAGTCACCGTGTTTTCTCCTTCCACGGCAGACAATTTTAATGACGATGAACCTGTGCCTAAAATAGGTACCGCCTCCAGGGTGGTGTTTTTTTCTTTTTTCGGTTTTATTTTTTTAGACAGCCACCCTCAACAGCCGTATGTAGGCCTACTGGCTGAGGTAATGCCCTGTGAGAGATTCCTCATGCCTTACCTCATGCCTGTCTGACTGAGAAACGCCTCAGTTATCTCAGCCACTTCCTTCTCTTGACCACATGCATATCAGCTGAGGTAAGGATGGAGTGGCCTGGTCCTGGAGCTGTAGGCCGGCTGTCGTGACCTGATTAGATTGGGCCTCTACAGTCAGGTGGCACAAAGTGGATCACGTATACTGAGCCAACATTCTATTTTAATAAAAATACGCTCATTACGCTTCTTATCTCGAAGACCTTATATAAGTTCCAACAGTGCCATCATGTCAACAATAACCTTTTTTGGAGACGGTCCTTCTGGAGACAAGGTTCCCATAGTTGTTTGGACTTCTGAGCCCAACTGCAGGTGAGAAACCTCCCCTGATCCAAGCTTCAGACCAAACAGTTGAACTTGGATATGACAAAAACTGGTTTGGATCAAAAGAACCATAGTGCAGTCCATTTCTAGTGGGTAAAGAGGATGACTTGGACTTTCAGATCAATTCTTTACCAAAGCAAGAACAGGAACTACAAGACAAAACTAAACCATGGTCAACCTTCCATCAGATAGAGTTTAATATATATACGGTCAAACTAGTTGAGTATTGGGCTTGACTGAGGAGCGGTTGGCATTAAAAAAAATTATCTTTAAATTCTTTTTCCTCCATCCATATGTGCCACAAAACACATCTGAGGATGGTCTAATGACTTATACATTAAACAGCTCAAAACCAGTAAATGAGTCAGTCTACACTGTCACTGATAAATAATAAATTAGATTTTCTTAGGGTGGGTGGCAAAATCTCATCAGAACTGTCAGGTATCTGTTGGCAATTCTTGTACCAAACAAACATGGACGCAAATGCAGGAAATGCAGAGTATGGGTGAGATCCTAAATTGAAAGTGTGTTTAATATAGACGGTACTGTCAACAAAGGGATTATGAAGGCAAGTGAACTTGTGCAATACAATCATAAACAGATAAAAACTGTAAATAAGGAATAATGACAAGGAGGACTATCCATACGTTCCTAGCAGGTTTGTATGCCACATAAAAAAAATAAATACATGAGACAGCATGTACTAGTAGTTCAATGAGACAGGCTAAACGGTGAGGGAATGACACTTAACATATTTTCCAATTACTTCGACTGGATCTTTAGCCTTAAGACTAGAATCTTTACACACGTGCACACGACAGTCTGACTAGGCCTGAACAGTCATCATCTCCACATCACGTTCAGAGTCAGCCTCATAGTAATTAACCACGTGACAAACTTAAGCAAGACAAAGTCAGATGTAAACATAGAGAAAATATAGAGAAAAAGGTCCATGCAATGAGGAGGTTGGGCTCCGGCCTTGATCATCTCCTCTATTTAAACCAAAGCCAACTGTCAAAATTGGGGACGAAAGTCATTCACAGCTTTAACAAAAATAAGTTTGACCCCAACTGAGATCCTTCCCTAATCTTAACATGCCAATTTTGTACCATAATTTGTTGTACTGAAGAAGAAGAGTTGTGCTCCAGGACTCAGCCGACGCTGACTGGTCGCTCAGGTTGGAGGACTGGTGGTTTTCGGTGGACTGTTCCTTTCATGTCCCTGGTCCTGTGCAGTAAGCAGACTGAATACCTTGCTATTTCTTTTTGGCTGATATTACATCTAATCTCTCCATTTAACGACATACATCTCTTGTCACCTCTTCAAGATTTATTCAGCACAAAGTACATTTTTCTCTTGAGTGTTGACTGAGAAATCACAGAAACAAAATAAACAGACTAGCCAAGGGCTTTAACTTGTCAGAGTTCAGCTTCTTGCTCTTTTACTTTCCTGTTCTATCACAGTTTCATCTCCTCTTCTTCTCCCCTGCCTCCTATTACTTTCTCCTCTTCTTTCTCATGTCCTCCCCTGACTCCTCATGTCCTGTCTCCTCTTATCCTCTCCTTTCTTTCCTTCTGTTTTCTGGGTGTGTTTCGTCTGGATGTTTCTTATAGGACCAGCAGGATTATCGACCATGAGTAATAGGGCTCTCGCAGGGACAGACCCAGATGCTTTGCATGCTTTCCCAACACCAGCGGGATCAGTGGTAACTGTAGCTCAATCTGGGTTGGCTTCATAGAGAATCCCTTGCAATAACAGGGAAGGGTTGTGTTTAAGTCTAACCAAGCGGTAGTAAAGCCATGGGGATTTAACAGAAAATCCACACAAGGGGTATCATCAACATATTAAGCAGCAGCAGTAAGTTAACACCCTCTTTGTTGCAGATCACATGGTGACCTCATATGGAATGCAAACTTTTGAGAGTTTTCCTCCTGAAGTTTCACCTGTTTTAGGTAAAAAAAAACAAAAAAAACACACACACCAAAACCCAAACTCCTTGAATTCAAGGTTTCAGTGCGATTGTAATGCCTACCTGACTTTTGAACTCCAGGTGTGAAACATCCTGGAGACCCTGGTGGGAGAACCAAAAACATGGTCTTTTGTCTGACCAAAGAAAAGTAGCCCCAGTGTGGATCAAACCTCTTGTTGGATTGCTCAAAGTTTCAGATCAGTTACAGGAAGTTAGGCCAGGCAGTCAATAAAAGAATGAAAACATATGAAAGAAAAAGAAACTGAAAGTTCGAAAAACATAACTGTATAGCACACATCCATAAAGATGAGAGGTAGTAGTTGCTTTGCAAAATTGCAGAGTTGAAAGTAGATGAACCTTAAATATCAGATGAAACTAGAAGAGCACTCAGAGAGTGCAGATCTCCGCTAAAGCAATTAGTTCCCCCCTGATCACCACCAAAATGTAATCATTTGTTCCCTGTGCCAGTATCAACATTTCCTGAAAATTTCATCAAAATCCTTCAATAATTCTTTGAGTTATCTTGCTAACAGACAGAGAAACAGACAAACCTTAGTGAAAACATAACCTCCTTGGCGGAAGTAAAAAATGAACCTTGGTTCAGACTGAAAATGTACTATGTTCTTTTGAGCCAAACTTCATCAGTAAAACCTCAGGTGGGTGTTGAACTATAGTAGGATCGTTTAACAAAACATAACGTTAGTGTACTTGAAAATCTTCGGCCTTTAGTCCAGACCAAAGTTTTTGCACATACAGTCGGATGGATGGACGGCCAGATGGATGATGTACCGGACGCCCACACCCTCCCTCACGGACCTAAATGCATCCTTAATCTGGACCTCAATACATAATTGCACAAGTAATGTGACAGACCTGTATGTGGAGGATGTGCCAGGAAAGCTGTGAGCAAGTGAAAGTGCAAGTGAGTGCCCCTCACCTTATCATTGTTGTAAATTATCTGCTGCCCCCTGTGGTTGAAAACCAGCAGTGCATGCCATAGTTTTTGCACATACATGGATAGACAGGCAGACGAATGGACGACTAAATGATGAAATACCCTGCGCCCGGTGTGGCCGAGGGGAAAAAGGAGGAAAAACACCACAGACAGAAAGATGAGGCTCTGCAGCACAGAAGCAGTGAATAACCTTTAATATATATGGTCAAAGCAAAGTAATAACAAACTTAACCTGTTAATACATTTCACAAAACTAAAACTGACTGAATTAACAAATACGAGGATGACCAAATGCCTTTCACACAATCACAAAGCATAAACCTAATGACCGAGTCAGTCCTCTCAGTAACTGGTAACTAGTGGACGACTGAATCTGATCAGAACCAGTTTGTACCAAAACAAACATGGAAGGAAAAGAGGACAAAGCTGAGTTTGGGTGTCGCCCTGAATTTAGAGATGTGTTCAACATCCACCGTACAGTCTACACAGGAAACTAGTCAATTAGGCTTGCACTTGGTACTGGTAGTAACTATATGGAATACTCAAATGACAACACTGCAAATGAGTGAAAACCTTCAAGACCAAATTAAATATATGAACCTCAGTTTGCCAGCGTTCTTAAATGCAACAGTTTTTTTTTTTTGACAGTATCTGAGCCAAACTGTGCTGTCACTCGTGGTCATGTTAAACCACAGTTCAGATCCCTTCACTACGGTGTCAGGTTACTACTGTCCACTTTAGTGTTATGGTTACATTTCAGCCACATTTCAACTTATGTAGCTGAGTTTGTGAAAATACCTACAAGATGTTTCCTTTCACATTGAGTTTAATGTTTAATACACGTCTGTTATGAGTCAAATACAAATCGTAGTTCCATGAAATTTCATTTAGGATTAGGGTTCCACGAAAAGGGTGGATGTAAAAAGGTTAAGCAATGTGATTTATATTTTTATTATGTCTCACAAAAATGTGAAGGATTCCACAAGAACATCTTTTAAACCACATCAACTTTCAACATCTTTTTAGTCATGCTTGAGTGGAATGTGAAGAGCTACAACATTTCTGTGTTCTTTTTATAATGTTAGAATGATAATAAAATATTATACGCAACCGACAAACCTCACGACCCTGACTTAAATACAGCACTTAAGCATCCTGTAAACCTTGAGAAAATGCTGAAATTGTCATTAAAGTGTCAACTCATCCAAGTCAGGTCAAACCTCAGACCATCTGAGTCACAACTTATCTGAGTCATAGTATTACAGATGAGCCACAGTTAAGTCTGACGACGAGCGAGGTCAGGGCCAAAGGAACAGTTCAAGTTTTACAAATCATTCGACTCGCAAATCATTCAAGAACATACAGATTTTAACAGTCTGTTCAACTTCAAAATATCGTTGAGTAAAGTTAGGTAAAGCAACAAAACTGACACCCCTTTTCATTTGTGTATTAAAAACATAACAAATATACATCCGAAAACAAGAGAGAGAGAAAAGGCTTCTTTGACATGGGACCAAACCTCCACCTGTCCAACCTGTGGACCACCCACTCAACCTGCTGAGCCACAGTTAGCCCCAAGTGTGTCTAGTCCATGTAAAACGTCAAAAGTCTGTCTGTCTGGTGAAGGCACAACTCAAATCTGATTAAAACCTATAATCCAAGTCAAGCTCTGTGTCATTGTAAACATAAATAATCCAAATGGAGTCTTATCACAAGTCATTTGAATCACATGCCTGAACACAAAAACCACGAAAGCTGCTTTCATGAAGACATGTACAAAACATGAAAGCTTCGTTCAAGTCTGGATGCAGTTCTCAGGTCTCTGAAGTTAACCCTAGAAATAACATGACTTTGATCACTTACCTTTTAAAGATTTCACAGCAAAGGAGGTTTTTTTTTTTTTGATTGATAATTGACTAATAACTCTTCATAAACTCAACAATTGTTAAAGATTGGGTTACAGTATATGGGAGATTTTAAATTGGTTGTTAAACTTTTGTAGGAAAAAAAACAGAAAATGTGAAAACTTGTTAATGTTTTGATTAGGGCTGTAACTAACGATGATTTTAATAATCGATTCATCTGTAGATTATTTTAATAACTAATCAGGGGGGCAGGAGGTATATACGTACGTGGGGGTGCATTCCATAAGCGCAGCAACTACTGTAACTGGCGTGAAACTGAAACTGAAACTTAACTTTGGTTGTTAGACCCCTGGCTTTTGTGCCTCTCTTTTACTCTGGAGCGTAGACAAAGTTTTCACAACTTCTAGTCTATATCCTCAGGCCAGTGGAGCCCTGGGTGCCCGGAGACACGATGAAGGATGAAAACATTATAATTACAACGATAGTGTCTAATTTTCTTGCGGGCTAAAGTACAGTAATCATGACACATAGGCTATCTTAAGCTAGGTTTACATTATGTTCCCAGTGGCCACAGCTGCCCCGTTCACCTGAAACATACTGCATCATGGGGGTTTGGCCATTTCTTTCTCTATATTCAAGTTTTGTTACTTAAACGGTGCACTATGTTACGGTCAAACGGGGCTGCCGGACATCCGAAGCCTCAGCCATGCTCCTCTGTTTCCCTGTTTTGTGCTCAAGACCCAACAAATTGAATTCATTGCCAACTTTTTTTAAGAATCGATTTGTTGTAGCAGCACTAGTTCTTTGAGTCTTATCAGAAAGGCTAGCCCACGTTGTTTTACTGATGAGAGGAAAAACACAAGAGCCTTGTGACTTTACCTACTGTACCTACACTACAATGCCTACAATACATAACCTAAACATGCCTTATTAAGTGTATTTCTCTGTTGTTGTGGCTTATAAACTGTATCCCTCTGAAATGGTACAATACCCAAGATATTAGAAGGTGATGTGGAAATGACTGTAAAATATAAGAGTCAGGAATGTTCATTAATACACAAATTCATTTTTCTTATTTATTACTGAGGCCTATTATGAATTAGGTTGTGATGTTTAGCCATTGTTAAAATGTGTGTCCTGAGGAAAAACAGTTTGCGAAACACTGCTTTAGATGATTCAAAGAAGACAGCCAGTTGTAATCCCGAAGGCAGACAATCTACAATGTGTAAGTGAGTCCTGGTGTTTGTGAATGAGTGAGTCAGTGTACAAATGCTCCACCTCATCTGTGGAAGCAGCTGGTTAAGGCAAGGCCTCAGACGCAGACATAAACACCCACACACACACACACACACACATAATGGAGCAAATGAGGTTAAAATGTGGAAACTACTTACTTGAGCAAAGAATACCCAGAGGGGAAAGGGAGGGGTATGAAACAATTAAACCCCTGCTGACAACTCAGACAGTCATTTCATAACTTACACATGCATGAGGTCGGCCGGACCTTGTGTCTGGTAAGAGCGAGGCCACGAGACAAGCAGCCCTTATAAGGCTAAACTATGAAACACACAGGACTGACACAAGACACAGGTGTGCCCTGTTTGGTGTTAACCGGATATATTTAACGTAGACGGCTGTGGCTTAATCACACCTGATGATAGTGTATTAATAGATCTTCATTGCAATGACTGTATAAAGCCCGTGCATGCAATCTGATTTCACTCACTATGATTATACACTGATGTAATGTTACATGAGTGATGGAAACTTCATCCGAATGGGCTTGTTCTTGTATAAAGCGTGTAAACCTCTATTATTCCTACACCATTTAAACTCCCACGTCCACTCTACTCACCTTCCAGTCTTAAAAGTTGAGATGAACAGTGTGCATCAATGCTCATGGAGGTCCTTGAGGTTAAAGAGACCAATCTGTCAACTAGGCAGGTGTTACATAATCACCAACTCGATGAAGCGTCCTTGACCAAGGCAGGAATTCCTCCTATCTCCTGCGGGGCTGATGGGTAGTTGACCATATGTTTCAACCTGTGGGAGGACAGAATAAATGAAAATGTTCACCTTGAATCAGTAAGAAAAACAATATTGCTTTGCTTGAAGTATTTAGATACGACAAATTTCTCACCAATACACTAACAAGGACACTACTGTGATTTTTGTTGAAGTTGGTGTTATTAAAAACCAGAAAAAGACATTAGACGCAGCTCAACTTTAATTTGGTCAAAGTTTTGATTGAATTCAAATGTGTCCATATCATGACATACAGTATGTGATGTGTGCATGTGTCCTTTATATCTATGGGGCTTTAAATTTGGTATTTTAATAGGTTTCAACAAAACGTAACATTTTGTATTTTATATAACGTTCCTCAGCTACATAAGTTCTAGCTTTTTTTAAAATATATATATAATTTGAATAGAAGATGCCATGTCAGCCCAAACACCATGTTATGCCAGCATTAGCGCTGATTCCATTTCGGTTTAATTTTGTAGTTTTGCTACTGTATGATCAATGCTAATTTTACAAAGAAACACAAGGCATGCACCAATACAATGATCAAACATAGAATTAGCCAATATGTTGCCAACAGCTATCATCAAATTAAATAGTATTTACCTGGTGTTTTATTATTAAACAGTGTTTTTTTTTGTTTTTTTTTTAATGTATGTGACTAAATTCGTGCTTATTGAAAGACAGGATAGAAACAGACTGAACGTCTTTAAAACAAGTCATTTCAGGTCATAATGAAAACCTATGGGTATTTATTTTAAAGCGTGAAATTAATATTATCAATTTATGTTACATTTCTTGAAAGACTGCCAAGAAAAGTATGAGAAGATGTAGCACAATGCAATTAAGAAGATAGATAGATAGATAGATAGATAGATAGATAGATAGATAGATAGATAGATAGATAGATAGATAGATAGATA
>JAPTYQ010000015.1:13561347-13572393 GCA_029814465.1 Ostorhinchus cyanosoma | reverse complement strand
ACAGGAGTGGACACGATGGGTTACACACGAAACCTGGAATGAGACTGCCGATCCCACATGTCTGGATTAGAAAAACCACAAGGATCATCAAATTTAACACAGTGTCTTAAGTTACAACAGTATATAAGACCATTTACAGACAGTCATGTTTTCCAGATCTAAGGCACTGACATCTCGGTAGCTTTTCATGTCCCAATTTTGGTCCTATTTTTGGCCCCATTATTTTATTAAAAATTCATTAATTTTGAGATGGATCAGAGCTAAAGTATACATTTTTTGCATTTATCTGAGATGATAATTAGGTATATCCTGGGGGGAAATATGTTTATATTTCTCTTATATTATTGGATCTAAACAGCCGGTAAAGTGTCAAGTACCAAAATAAATCCAGTTTCATAGAAGCATCCATATTTTACTTCCACTGACGTTACAAGAGCAACTTTCTAATGGGTTAATAGTTGAATCTCGATCTGTTCATTGTGGGACATATGAGCTAATTGCACCGTGTGATCATAAACTGTAAATATATTTGTCATTATTAAAAGGGATGTGTGAGAGAAAGTACCTAAATGCAGTCTGAAGTGAAGTGTTTGTGTTTTATTTCCAAGGTGTCTGAAAACTTCACCAGAGACAATCGGAAAAGTAAAAAACAGAAAACTTTCAGAGCAGCTGAGGTTAGAGTCTTTGTCCTACAGGGATTACTTGTACATATGTTCACCTCATGCTTTTGAAAGTTTGACAGTGTTTATGGCAGATGTTGTAACTGTAAGACTGTACCCTGTAAAGATGCGAGTGGTTTTTTAGCTCAAATACACTCAACAAACTTTGCTCCAGTTTTAGGAGTTTAAACAGGATGCATAGAGTAGAGAACCTATTTAAAACCCTCGAGGGTACAATAATGACAAGTTGAAAAATATAACTGTCCTTTGGAGTCATTTCACCAGCCAATGACAATGCAGTGAGTTGAATTAGAACAGGATCCAAAGCCTGTAATCTGCAGTACATGTCCTCTTTGCAAGTAACCTAGATCTGTTCTGTATTGGCTAACCACATGTGCTACAATGGCCAAACCACATGTGAGAGATTGTATCAATAAGAGCAGGTCATCAATCAAGCTTGAGCGCTCAGCATCGTGTTTGCTGAGGTTTCTGTGCCTTCAAATGAAAGGCGGGATCCCTGCCTATGGAGCCAGCGATAGCCGGAAAAACATCAGAGCTTTGTACGAGCCTGAAAGGGCTGAAAGAGCGGCCCAGTGTGACATGCTACACCACACAATATGGCTAATATCTACTTAGAAAATGTTTGACTCGTTTACGGAGTGTCAGGCATAAATCTGCTAAGCTGAGGAGATAATTAGCCGTTTATTTCTACACAAGCTCTTTCAATTTGCAGACGTCTAAGTTGACAGATATGACAAGTCCTATGAAATCATATACTCTGGAAATAGAGACAGGGAGGAAAAAAAGTGCTGATATCAAAGCGCTTTTCCAGAAAAACGATCCTCTTCTTCGTTTTAATGTTGAGATACTATGTTGTTTTACAAATGTCTCCAGTGGGAGCTGAGTCTCCACCCACTGAGATCCACTTTTCAAGCCCACATCAGGTCCATCCTTTGCTACTCTGATCTACAATGGAGATCTGTGATGTTTATTGGAACGAAGAACTACTCAGGTCGGGGGCAAAATAATAACCTACCCCCATTACCCACACTTTAGACCCTTGTATGTGTTGTCAATGAACATTCAATAGAAGGGATTAAACCCTCTTTCATCCCCTTCTTATGGGTTTTGTGTTGATTCAACGGGTCATCAGATCCAGCTGGGAGTCTTCACTTTGCCCTGAACGCCTCCCTGTGTTGTGACACAGTCAAAGTACAGACTAAGGAATCAAAACTGTTGAACTACTTTGAAGATCGGCAGCTATTATTCCTCAAGTACCCTCATTGTTCTACGCTTGAATTAGTGCACCTGAATCCACTAATCGATGGTTGTTAGTTCTGTGTGCACATGAATAGCATGTGAGGGCTGTTAAGTGATATTTGAGTGTTGCATGAGGAAAGGCAGCACGTATAGTTCAGTGCCCGGTCTGAGGTTGTTTAAATCCATCAACATCTGCTTGTAAGCCAACCCCTTCGGTCCTTTTTTCTTCTTTCATTTGAGGAAAAGTACTCACAGAGTGGTTTTCCCAGTGCCATGTCTTATAAACTTCTAAAAAAAAAAAAGTAATTTGTCCTGTCCTCTCTAATTTGACCATTTCAGAATAAGTTCTCCAAACTGAACGACTATACAGGTGGTTTGTCTCTAATCTTTAATACAACCCATAAGAGTATTTTCTCTGTAACTGCCTCGACTGCCTCCTGGAGAAATGCAACAATTCAAACATTTTAAAATAATCGCTTTTCTTTGTTATGTTTTTTTTCCTTGAAGATTTGTAATTTCTGTCATTATAATGACTTTATGAAAGGTCTGTGAATCCTTTGTCTTCTGACATGTGGTTAATGGGGTGTGGCATTTGAACGCCGACAAAACCCTTGGGCTACGTTCACACTGCAGGAAAGAGTAACAATAATCGGACTGGATTTTCCTCGTATGTGACTTGGAAATTCTATTTTCATTACAGTTTCAACAGCATATGTCACATGGAATCTGATGTATTCAATTGTGATTTCAGTCATTTCCATTTGGAGTTCTAAATCACATACAGACCTGATTTTTACAATTTGACTTCATAAACAGTCACATCCTTCATTATTATCTATTTGCTGATATTTTTTCATCCACTACTGTTATGTAGATATTGAGTTTATACTGTATTATAATGGTGTAAAACTTGCCATACATACATAGAATAAAATATGCAGCAGGATGGAAACCCAACACCTTAACCCATACATGCTGACTTCAGTGACCTCCATGTTTACTGTGGACACTGTCTGTGGATACTGTCTTTTGGATCAGGTTAGAATTACGACCAGTTCACATTGAAAATATTGACACTGTCACAATACTGACACTGACACTTTACAAAATAACGGGAACAGTAAAAAAGCAACAACAACAAAAGCACATCTGAAGAATAAATCCAAAATAACTAATGTTGGCAGTGAGAATGTAGCTCTGAATGATTCAAATCCTACTAAATACCTGCTCTAGGTAGGTGGTCTTATAGTCCTTAACCTTTGCCCATGTTGACTAATTACGCAAAAACTACTGGACTAATTTCCATGAAATTTTAAGGAAAGGTGGAAGGTGGTCCTGAATAGATCCCATTAAATTTTGGTGAATATAGGTCAAAGGTCAAGGCCATCAAAAATGTGTTTTCGCAATAAGAGATAGGGCAAATTAGATAAAATGTTTGTGAGTGCCACTTGTTGTGTTAGATCGGGGGTTATTTTCTTCAACACAACCTAACGTGTTGTTATCATCTTGGATTACTGCTAGAGCTGGTACTGCTGATGGTTTTTCTGATGTTGTACTACAATACGGCCATTCCCCATTTTCACTTCCAAGGTCTATGGACGCAACGGGACGATGAAGTAGTACGTCATACCATCGCACTTTAAAGTATCCAACCCAACCAGATAAAAGCCTGGTCAGAAAAACCAAACCATCACAGGAAAATGATTTAAAGCTAGTTTGTCCAGTGTAAAAAACAATTAGCCTGTTAGCACACCAATCCACCAATTATTATCAGGTTTTTTAAAGTGACCATGTAAAAAGGATAATCTGATATGCTTTATCGGATAACAGCGGTTACATTTGCAGAAAAAAATAGCAGACCGCCCTTGTTTTCTTCAATTTCTTGTCCATTTTAATGTCTGGTTCAACTAAAGGTACATTTGTTTGGACAAATATAATGATAACCACCAAAATAGTTCAAAAGAGTTTCATTTCAGAGCTGATATTTATCCATTTTCCATGTTTTCTTGATAATAATCAAAATCACTTCAGTTCGTCCATCCATATCTATGTCATTGTACTGACAAAAACAGTGCTTTTATTCATTCCATGTTTTCTTTTCTGTCTGTTTTAGTCACATGATACACACAGGAGTTAGTACTGGATGGCAGAACCATTGTCTAATAATTTTTTTCCGTGACTGTATCTAATTTTGAGAAATCTGATTAATACACCTGAATTTCTCCCCAACACTCCAATGACTTCACATATGTATAGAGATTGATCCAATTCATTTAGTTCTTCTACGTCACACAATTACAATCATAGAGAAAGAAGTTACATACTCAAATGTGAGTGAAAGGAAGACAAGGAAAGACAACAGGAAGTTGGAGTCTACCATCACTACGTACGTATATACCACGAAAGAAATCTGAAAATGGACAAAAGCATATAGATCAGGGTTTTTTGATAAACATATTTCTTCAGTGCACGTAAATACGTTAGATCTGATTATGATACTCCCAGATATCGGACTTTTCCAGCATGTAAACAGGCTCCATAAGAGCTAACTGCAGTTCCATACAATTTAACATACAAATACATAAAAATACATGTTGTTGCTGTTTGAAATGTACATCCAGTGTCTGAAAGAGTGAATGTGGCACAAAAGCTTTCATGACGCAAACTGGAAAAAGTGTCGGATTTACAGTAAGAGTCTGACCTTTCTCACGCTGCCTCGCTCACACCTCATAACTCTCCGTGTAATAGCTTGACACAGTTTATCACCTACACCACTTCTTCAGGTCTCCCACTGGGAGTCGGGGCTCCTTCCTTCCACTCGGAGAGCGTCTGTGCATTGTGGGGTTTATTCATCAGGCCTCAGGAGGAATCACCCCTCACATAACAGCGGTGCAGCCGTGGTGCAGGTGTGCGACTAAATCTCTCAGGCCAAACATGTCATCCATCCCCCACCTCTCTTCCTGGTTGGATCCTCATGTAACAGATTTGTAACTGTTCATTACTCAGCGAGACCAGCGAGGGTCCACCTGCCCGCTGATCCTTGTAAAACCTTTACTGACCGCTGCTTTAAGGAAACAGCTGTCACAACATTCATCAGCAGCACAGGGAAACGTCCCACCACCTCCCAGGCTGGGTTGATTTCACCCATTTATTAGCATGAAAATGGATGATTTTCTACAGTTAGTGTAGGGTTTTCCTACCATTGTAAGGTTTGGGTGCAGCACCCAAGCTGTTCTAGGCACCATCTAAGTATTGGACATTAGACATAACTGAAGTTTAAGTGTATTTGGTCCACAGCAAGTTTTGTCTTTTGCTTTTAACTGTATTCATTCTGTGGTCTAGCTTCTCTTCTAGTGGGATGATGCCAAACCCCCAACCACTAAAATTATGTGAAAATGCACAGTTTGAAGTAAAAAAAAACCCATAACATTCCCTTGTGGAGAACCCTAAATCCACTGACAACATGGAACCCTGTTTATGGATGAACAAAGCCTTGGTAGTGTGTCGGGCAGTGGTTCCAACCTTTTATGGCTCGTGACCCCATTTCAAAATCACAAATTTCTGGCAACCCCTGACATTCAAAACAGAGAAATTTTTTTTGCTAAAATTAATTTGTTTTTGATCATGTAATAGTTTTCTATACTATGTTGCAAATAAACATCAAATTTAGAGGACACTTGGTCTATATAATGTATATTAATATGGATGGAGGCAGAAAAGTCAGGTGTAGATTACTGCACAAAGAGAGAATTAGATTTTCCTTGGTCATATGTACAGTCAGTCCAGCTTGTATTTACAATTAATACTGAACAAACAATAACTCAAACTATGAATTATGAAAGAGCTGCAGCATCTGAAACCGACCACAGTGAACATTTACAGATAAACAGAACCACAGTGCTTCAGTTTCACACTCACAGTTTGTCATGTCTCTCAACTCACCATAGATTTTTTTTATTAGTAAGTTTTATTTTGATCAATTCCTGGAAATTTCAGGTGACTCCATTTGAAATCCAGGCGACCCCACATGGGGTCCAGACCCCAAGGGTGAAAAACAGTGGTGTTGGGGAAGTTGCTATGAAAGCATGAGTTTGCAAGTTACTAAAAACTTCACTGCAGATCAGCTTCAACTACAGTAAAGGTAGGCTGAGGTGAAATCTAGTTTGGCTACTTCGAGCGACTTCACTGGCGCTGAGTCAGGCTCAGTCTGTGTTTACGGTCAATAAAGATAAAATCATGTAGTGTGTGCTGTGTGAAGGTTCTAGTCATAAAATTTTAGAACCAGATATGACCTAAGTGTTAAGATTTGCAAATGATGCTAGTGAAATATGAAATGGTAAAACAACATTTGTGCAATAAAAGTCCAATGGACAGCAGAAATGGAAGAACGTCTGGTTCAACTCCACTTGGAGAAACGTTTAATCTACCACATAAGCAAAAGTGGTAGTTACTGTATCTCTGCTAATTCTGAACATTTTCACATTAACCCATGTGCCAGTTCCCAAAGGATTTTTTTTTCTCTATTTAACCTTTCTCAAGTGATTTATCACCATTTATTACAATATTATCCTCTGCATTTTGCATTTTTTCAGTGTAAATAATGGATTTTCATATATTTAATTTACTGATCATGTAGATGTTCACAAAAGTTCAGAATTAAGTTGATTGCTATAATATCAAAACCACAGGAAGCTGAAGAAAATGTGCCTTTTTCAGGGCAAATCTATCATTAACTGAATATAAACCCAGTGTCTCCAACCACTGGCACCGATCCAACTCCATGGGTTTTACTGGTGAATCAATGTTATAAAAGATGATGGTGTTTCCATGGTAACTACGGAGCCTTTGAACATCCAAATGGATCATATCTGATGACCATGAAAAGATGATAAACTGTATCTATACCAATTATTTACATGTATTGGTAGAATTAGTGGCTCAACAGGTATTTTCATTGCATTTTACATCAGTGGATGGTTTTGGTCGACAGTGGCTGTTTGGGTCTTTATGGGTTAACTACCATACCATTATGTGGCTCACACTGTGTTTGCAAAGAGCATGGTTTTAATGAATGGTAGCCACAGCAACGGCAAAGAGCAGGACATCATTAAATCTATTCAGTACTTCAAACCCCTTTGAAAAAAATGATGAAATTTTCAGTGCACGTTAGTCCATATAATGTAACACTTTAAATTAACTCACAGATTCAACACTAACTACCTGCTTATAATCATTATAGGCATTGGTAGCAGTTTCTAAAGTACTTACGCATGGGTTATTCTGCATGACAGAAATTTCCAGAAATAACCCTCTAATTATTGCTTTTTGATACTGTCCATAAGTAAGTAAAGGTCTGCACATGTCAGACCATTTTAGGTAACAGTTTATATTAAGTCACACTGATTCAACAGTAACTACCTTCTTATTATCATCATAAGCATTAACAGTATTTGGGCTCTTTAATCATTATATAGTATATAGTCTATATATTGTTTTTATTGTTTTATTGTCGGTTTCATATTTTATTTATTTTATTCTAAGCTTTTATAAACATTTTATTCTAAACTGTAACACTTTGTGATTTTATCTGTGAAAAGTGCTATATAAATAAAACTTACTTACTGTAGCACTTACTAATGGATTATTCTATGTGACAGTATTTTAACTTAATAACCTTCAAATTATTGCTTTTTGCTACAGTACATAACTAAGTAAGTTGTTGTACATGAGTTATGATCTTGATATACTTTACCCAGTTTGAAGGAAAAATGGCACTACCACAAGAATAGTCGATAGCATCTGAGAATACGGTCTACTCTATTCAGCTTCTTTGCTCAAGTCAAATGGAAAAGTACAGACTCTGAAATGCATTCAGTGTATAAAAGTAGAAAGTAGGCCATTGAAGGACATTTCTACGGGCTGTTTCTGTGCAAAGTGAGCTGAGCCTCATTATATTAACGTGAAGACTATAAAACAATTCAATAAAAGGAAATAATACTCACAATAATGAACATTAACAGAACTCAATAAATTGTTTCTGCAGTGATGCCTCCCTTTGTTTTCTCTTTTTTAAGTGTTTTCCAACGTTGTCGTCATTGTCTTGTGTGTGATCTGTGTTTCTCTGTGTTACTGTCTCATCCGTTTATGTCTGAAATCACTTCTGATACCAGACATAATGTAAAAAATAATAGCAATCAATAATTCAAGAGTAGAAAGCACTGATATATTAGTGTTAAAATAAAGGGAGTATCAAAGTGTGTAGTGTGTGTGTGTAAACCACAAACCAGTGTTTCTTCCTGACTATGATGAATGATTGTTTTCCAACTTCCCTGGAATAACCCTCCAAATATGTCTGACTCAAACCATAAATACACAAATAATAGATATGTTTGTTCTTTTAACAAGTGCCAGTCTATTTAGCGAGATGAAATTATGAATTAAGTCTTTTAATATTTTTTACGTCAGGAGTGAAGCCAGCCACTGAATCATTTTTCCAGCCTGGCGATGACATGTTGTAAATGAGCTCATGTTGAGGATCATCAACTGTTTCCCCCTGCAGGAAACCCGAGACACAATCATCTCTGTTCTGAATGCAGCTGCCTTGATTATGTCTGACAAAACAACCATTGTGTGCTACCTGCTTCACTTAAAGTAAACAACCAGCAGAGGTAAACGGTGATAAAAGAATAGATTGTTTATTCATTTCTTGAGGGATGATGTAGTGCTCAAAACTGTTTGGCAGGCTCCTTGAAAGGGTAATCTCATGAAATAACATTTAGGGATTAGCTTTAATTTGAGGTTGTGCCCAACACACAGCAGCGTCTGTCATCAGAGGCTTGTGGAGCATTGGGTCTGAATCCAGCTTCACATGATCTAAACTGTCATTAGATGATGATACTATGTCTGATTTTAGATACTCCTGGCCATAACTCTTTAATACAGGATGATACATGGATTTCCAGCGTGGAATCTGAGAGCTAATGCCACATCTCTAGTTGATCTATGAAACATCATGTGCAGTTAGTAAAAAAAAAAAATGCAGCTGTAAATAAAATATGCTTAGAGACATGCTTAGAGCCGATCGTATTTTTTCCCAGAAAACAGCCATATAAGGCCCGTCAGCTATCGTCCTTACAGCCTCGACTGAGATGAATTACCGAGTGTTATCGTTGGAGCAATTGATATCAGTAGAAAAAAGAGATCGCAACACAATTTCCTCCTGTTTGTGTAAGATTTGTTAAAGGCTACAGCTGTTTAGGAAATTACCATTGGTGGAAAAGTATTTTGATATTTTGATCCTTTATTGCAGCAATAGTCAGTCACTATGGAGTAAAATGGTCCCTCTCAGTGCTTTCCTATTATAAATTGAATCGAATCGAATCGAATTGAATCAAATCAAATATTTCATGACACTTTATATTTAGAGCTGGTCAAAACCAGACTCTTGATAGGCCAATATATGATGTTTGCAGCTTTAATGTGTTTATATGGATCCCCATTAGCTTCCACCATAGTGGCTACAAAATACATGCATAAACTTGAAAAGCACTCAGAGTGCAGACCTCCGCCAGTACCCCTCCCATCACCACCAAAATTTAATCATTTGTTCCTTGTGCCAGTATCAACATTTCCTGACAATTTTATCAAACTCCATCCATAACTTTTTGAGCTATCTTGCTAACAGACAGATAGACAAGCAAAAAAACCCAGATGAAAATAAAAAAAAACCCAAAAATAAAAAAAACTCATTAAATTCATTGTTATCTCAACACATACTGCATTAAACATTTTAAAACTTTTATCTTTAACTCAACTTGGATTGCAAGAGTCAAAACAATCATTTGCATTCCTGTATTTCCTTGAGTAGTTCCTGTTTGAGTGGGTTTTTTTTGAATGAATATAAGCTTGTAGTGTGTTTGACATATAAAGGTAACTTATTCCATAGACTGGAGGTCCTGTAAATGAGAGAATTTTGCAATCGATTCGTTTTTGGTTTGGGAAGTTCAAGGTAACCCATGGTAACCTGTCTGGTTGTGTAGGTTGCATTTTACTTCTGTAGATGTTTAATATAAAGCTGCTAATATACAGTCAGGGTAGATTCATCTATAGCTATGCATCATATTTTGTAAGATCATCATGTATTTATAGTGTCACTATCTCTAAGAAGTCCATTTTTCATGAGCTCAGAAAAACAGGCCTGTTTTCAGTTTGGTGACTAAGCATTTTCCAGCAAATCCAACAAAATAAACACTTCATCTTTCAGTTTATGAAACAGGACATACGTGGTTTTCACTAGACAGGAAGAGGGCGGACAATTAAAGTCTGAAATGTAACTAAAGAAAATGCAGTCGAGTAAACAGGAAGGTATTTGTCATTATATGTGAGATGTAGTGGAATAGAAGTATAGAGTTGCAGAAAACCGAATCGAGACGAGACATACTGTTTTTCATCTTTCCAGAATATTTGTTGACAGAAAAAAAGCACAAATGAATGCATATCGTTTTACTTACAATCACCGTATATTAAACAAAACCTAAGCTTTGAGCTAAAGTTGAGTTACAGGGATTATGGGTAAAGTTAAACAAACCAATAATGTTAACTGAATCTATTCCCTTTCCTTTTGCTGGTGGTATAAAGTCAATAAAAACACTTTCAGGTGCAAACAGCAGAAACAGTGGAGCGTCAGACTCATATAATACATGTATTGAAAACTGTAGGAATTTAGTAAAAGATAGTAAATGTTTTTTGGGTTTGTTTTTTTTTTTGAGACATAGAAGTTCTCTCTCTATTAACAATATGTGGCTTGTTTCAGTGATGTGTGAACAGAAGCGTTTCTATGATCCTGTTAAGAGGAACCGGAAACACACTGACAACCTGAACACATAAGGCCTCCAGCCCTGGCAACGGCTGAGGAATAACAAAATAAAAGACTAATGACGATCACTGAAGTAGATGTTTTAAGCTCAATTATTCAATAGAAGTATTCAATTTAATAGAATATTCAATATACATGGGTGCTGTTATGAAACTGGTCCCTAAAAACTGGACATGAGGCTAAAAATTCAAATCAGATGTAGACTAATGTTATGAAGCAAGTTTGGAAGCACTTTGGGTCTATTTTAAAAAT
>JAPTYQ010000015.1:13526110-13538710 GCA_029814465.1 Ostorhinchus cyanosoma | reverse complement strand
TTATCAATGTAGTTTTTGTTTTGAGTTGGATTTTTACAGTATTTTTATTTCTGTTTAGAGGAATTGAGTAGTTTTATCTAAAGTTGCTGATATGGTCAATGGTACTGAAGAGGAGTATTGTCACAATACAGCATTATTCATAAGTTGTATTTGTATTTAATCTAAATGCTGTACATGTACAATGTCAACAAAAAAAGAGGGTGTCAATGTGTAAAGAAAAGGATTTTAACTAAAGCAAAACACCAGTAACAGAGAAACATGTCCAGAATGAACATATCACAATAAACACACAGGTTGTACTTGAATTGAATTGAATGTATTTGATATAATGCACAGCTCTTAAGCTAAATCATGTTGGTTGGTTTTTCAGGTTTTCATGAAAACAAAGACTGCATGACATGAAATATAGTTTATAAACCTATTGTTTACAGGGCAATACCAGATCACCTTTATTTATTAAATACTGTGGGAAAACAAAGCACATTTCATTTTTAATATCTGTTTTTTTATCGTATCCCTGTTAACCAAATTTTCTTTTTGCTGGTATTTCTACTGTTCATTACATATAATAATCCTTATACTTTTCTGTGCACCTGTATGCATGCAAGAAGTTATATAGCATGAAAAGAAAATATAAAACAATATGTTTTACTGTTTACTTCCCAAACTAAAGTGTCTTCCATGATCTTATGAGCCTAAATAGCATTTGCACATGTTCAATAATTTACTCAGAGTAAACAGTCTTTTGTTCAGGGTCATGCTTGACTAGGCAGGCACATTATCTCCATCAACACATGCGCACAATGCAAAATCCTCACTACCAAAAAATGCTGTCAACTGCATACTCTCATCTGTCAAACTAAAAGTGTATGACAAAGGCGCAAAACAAAAACAACCCCCCTTCTTTTGACGTGAGTGGGAGCACATAATTGGTGGAGTAACTGTAGCTGTAGGGGAGGATTGGGAGAGGATTATGGAAAGGTAGGGAGGGTCAGGAGGAGGAGAAGGCAGAGAGGGGGGTAATCTGTAATTAGTTTGTAATTGCATCTTAGATGGTTTGAATTGCCATTATGCTATGATCCATGAATGACAGGGGACATGAAGCAACTTTGTGAGATGTGGTTTTCAGCACAGACATGGAAAAATCCAGGACACATGATTTAAAAAGCATTACAACACATCTTTGTACAGCTGTTCTTGGGTCATGAGCGCTCTTATTTTTTCACTATACATATTCAACACAGCAGCCAGAGTAAAATGTTGCCATAGTGCGATTCTGCAAAACAGAAACATTTCCACTGCTTGTTTTCCTTTTCCTCAATAGGCAGAGGGTATTTCAGGTGGATGGTGGTTTACAAATCCAGGTCTTTTGTCACATGAGACTGGAGTTTGCAACCTGACTCCTGTAGGTTTTTAGGATTAAGCAATAAAACAACTTTGCATAGAGGTAGAAAAAGCTTGTGGTTTGGTTTAAATATTAATGACACTTTTTTTTTTTTTTTTAACCACACAGTTGCAGACTTTTTCTATGTTAACCCAAGCTTGGTGACTCAACCACAAGGAGCAATTATTTGCATTGCCAAGCACCATCTTGATTACTTTCTCTATTAAATGATTAATTGTTAGGTCTATTTCATGACAAAAAATGCTGAAAAACTGTTTTCCTAAAGTCTCAGATGACATCCACGTACAAAAGATATTGTTTTCTTACATGTATAGATTCTATGGCATTTTTCAAGTCAATTTAAAAACAAAAAATGCAATTAATAAGAAAATAAACGTGCCCCAAGCCCCAATATCTTTCACAGGCAAGGGCTTTAAGTGTGTAAACATAACCAGAAAAATAATTTTACATGCTTAACCCATAAAGATCCAAACATCCACTGGCAACCAAAAGCATCTACTCATCTAAAAGATTTAATAACTATTGATCCACTAATTCTATTAATACATGTAAATAATTGGTGTAAAATGCAGTTTGTCGTCTTTTCATGGTCATCAGATATGATCCATTTGGACGTTCAGAGGCTCTGTAGTTACCGTGGAAACACCGTCATCTTCTCGAACATTGATTCAGCAGTAAAATCTATGGAGTTGGATCAATGACAGTGGATGGAAATGCTTGGTTTATGTTCAGTTTATGAGATATTTGCTGAAAAAGTCACTTTTTCTTCACCTTTCTATGAGTTTATATAATAATGTTTGAATTGACTCTGAGCTTTCATGAACATCTAAATGAAATAAAAGAAAATACATTATTTACAGTGGAAAAATGCAAAATGTGGAGGATAATATCATAATAAATGGAGATAAATCACTCACAAAAGGTTAAATAGAGAAGCATTCATTTGGGACCAGCCACAAAAGTAACACTGGGTCTTTATGGGTTAATTATATGCACAGCTGAAAAGGACTATGAGCTGTTGAAATGTTGAACCTTGACACACACGATGGAAGGGCAATATATCACATTAATTTAATCTTTTTCCTCTAGTCGTATACAGCATATAGTTTTAGAAAACAAAGTATTTTTGAGTCATGTTTTGTCTACAGTTGACATGTTAATATGAAACATATTCTGGTAAAGTGAGTTTGTAACTGTCAGTTAACAGTACAATATTAAATACGTACATGACCTAATAACTCAGCCATACAGAAGATCTTTCTTTTATGAAATAGGCTTGTGGAATAAAAGAACGATCATGTACACCTCTGCTTTTGTTGCCTAGCTTCAGAAAATAAAGCTCTGGCTGCTTGCTTGTGAAAGAATCTTGTCACTGGATGCGCTTGGAGAGATCTGACGTCGTGTTCAGAGCAGAACAATTCTATCTGATGTGGCATCAGTTTGTACTTTATTGCCACGTTCTTGTTCTTTTGTTGGAGAAACTCTCCGTGATGTGCATAGCTCCACTCCTCAAAAATCGTAGAGCACTCTTACATGTTCTATTTCCGGCTGGATGCACATTATGACCATTTTGCAGATGATTAAAGAATTTAACTCAAATGAATGATATGATGATTTGATTTGTTCAAACGTTCGTGTTCAGCTAATTCATGTTAAATGGTCTGTGTACCAGTGTGATTACAGAACGCTGCTGCATCATTAGTTGTTTTAGCATAATCACTAGGTTACTGAGTTTATGCAGGTATAGCAGTGTTTTTCAACCTTGGAGTCGCCTGGAATTCAAATGGGGTCACCTGAAATTTCTAGTAATTGTTAAACATAAAAGTAAGAATAAAAAAAAGCTTAATAAAAAAATCTATGGTAAGTTGATAGAGACAATCACAAAGCCATAAAAGACATGACAAACTGAAGCTGAAACTGAAGCACTGTGGTTCTGTTTATCTGTCAAATGTTCATTGTGGTTGGTTTAAGATACTGCAGCTCTTTCATCATTCATAGTTTGAGTTATTGTTTGTTTGACAGATAATTTTATAAATTTAATAATATTATTTGTATGAATTGTCAGGTTTGTGAATACAAGCTGGACTGACTGTACATATCCATAATTCTCTCTTTGTGCAGTGATCTCAACCTGGCTTTTCTGCCTCCGTCCATAATAATATACATTAGTTAGCCTACATGTCATCTAAAATTAATGTTTATTTGCAACATAGCATAGTAAATGATTACATGATCAAAAACAAATTAATTTTAGCAAAAAAATATCTCTGTTTTTAATGTCTGGGGTTGCCAGAAATTTGTGATGTTAAAATGGGGTCATGGGCCAAAAAAGGCTGGGAACCATTGATTTATAGAGATTCTTCACAATGACTATGACAGTGTTCAGTTTGACCGATTTAACCTGATAACCCATTGATGGGAATCATTTTAACACAAAACAATGGATTAGTCGATAGGAGGAGCTTCATACAAACAAAGCCAAGTTATAATTGGAAAGCAACAAAAGCAAGAAAAAACTTTTTGCTCTCCTTTCTCTCATTCAGTGACTTTTATTTAGCGGCAGAGAAATAATACTGGTATTGTTGGATCTGATTAGCGTTAGCTTAGCGCTGCAAAGTTTGTCACATTGGTCTGTTGTTTTATTAAATTATTCATGACATACACTGGTCTTGGACTAGCTTGTTTTATGGAACGTGTTATGTGACATTATGTGGATGTATATAATGTACTGCTACATGCATCATCATGCATTACCATGGCAACATAGATGGAAATGTGGGGACTGGAGGTAGGCTAAGTGGGCTTAAGAGGCTACCAGAAAGCAATTTGTTGTTATTTTGATGCGGCTGATGAAACGACAAACATAGTGGAGAGTTACAACACGGCTCACTATGACAAAAGTGTAAAAAACAACAACAACATATTGTTATTATTTTCGGTCCACCAGTCACAGTAATGAAAACTAAACTGCTGCTGTCACAAATGTATTTGTTGATTGAATTTGCGTAATCACTCATCAGATTTGCTTTATGTTTCTTTCAGCTGTTGCTCAAGTATTGCATTTTAACTGGTCCTACATACAAAAGGGCCACATTTTTTTTGTGACACAAGAAGAAAATGCCTTCAGACCACTCCACAAAACCTTGGAGAAAACATGATAATTTGGTTGAAAGTAGCCTGCATTTAACAGATGACAGATAATTCTATCTCACAAGATTGTAGAAAGATATGAAACAAAATGTTATGTGAAAAATGTATATTTATCAATGTATATTTATCATATTTAGCTCATGATAGGACTGATACTTTTGAAAGAGGCTCTGAATTCTTAAAAAAAGACCTGAGTTCTACCAAAGGCTGTTCTCTTTACACAAAGAGGTTTTTTAAAAGCAAATATAATGATCTTATGATGATGATGATGACTGCTGAGGAGCATGCCTGTAACTCTACACTGGATCACAACAGGCAAATTTATTGATAGGTAAAAATTTGGCCTTGAGTGACAAATGTTTGTTGAGTTTTGTTCCTTCCCCAGTACAGACCTGTTCTGGCAGGAGCCGGCTGCATCTGAGATTAATATGTTTAAATGAATGCTGTAACATTGTGCAAACAACACACTGTACTTGTCTGCTGTATGACAGATAGCTGCTGTTTGAGAAGTTAGAATAGTCGCATGAAGCTGGAACGCACTCTCAGGCATTTGTCAGGGAATCAAAATGAATCAACGTCTTTATTAACCAAGCAATCAGAGACGGGAAAACACTTGTAACTTTTATGACGCTGCCACGAGGGACGCTGACAACATACACGGCATTCATCAGCGTAGTTGCAGAAAAACATTTTCCCCTAATTAAAGTGACAAAAGTGCTAAATGTGTACAGTGAGGTGCTGTTTTAGAAGCTGCTTTATGGCCTCCCCTGGGTTTTGCATGAGACACAGTGGCTCGGGTGTACAATGAAATAATGAACAGATACTGGGGCTCCATTTAAACTGCAGCCTTTTTTCCAAACATTCCCAAGACAAGAAGAGTGGAGCTTTGACTCGCGTGCTCATAAATCTATCACTGGATCTGTTAAGCGGCGCTAAAACAGGCACAGGTTTTTGTTTGTTTCTTAAGTGTTTTACAGTAGTTGATGATCCTTGCAAGTGGTAAATTGAGGGCACATTAAATGCAGGATTTTATGGACTCTGGTCTGTGTGATTTTATTGCAACAGTGGAAATAAGCATTCAAATGTTTCCAGTAGCACATTCCTCACAGGTTCACAATGGAATAAACCACATTATAAACATTAATCTGTGTATTAATGAATTCCTAACGGGTTTTGGGAGAGCTGGAAAGGCAAGGACACAATCACATTTTCTCTTTGTGAGTTTAGCGTCTAATATCACCGGCCAAGAAAAATTAAGTGTTTGGAGGACAATGCACATGTTGTCCACCTGTTTGGCACCGGCAGAAACAGAATATTTGCTGTGGAAAATCCTTCTTATGGATAAATTCAACACTTGTTGTAAGTCAAACATTGAAAAGCTAATCCACGGTAGATGCACTGGATACTCCACAGCCAGTACTTTGTAAGTAACAAAGGCCTGAGTATAATGCAACTCTGCAAGATCACATCATCACATTATCCTCCTATTATACTGTATAGAACCAATATACAATACCTGACATACTTTCATCTGGTCTTTATTTAAATGCATGTCAAGAGTTAAAAGCACATAATAATTCTTTTATAGATGCACACGCAAGCGCACACACAGCTCTTATAACATGTGTATTTAAGAACTTTTAACAAAAAGTCCAATTTAAACCTTGAATCAGATATTTCTACTCACAAACTTACAAACTTAGTTGATCCTGTTTTCCCACTGCCTTGGCAATACTTAACCGAATCTTTATGCAAAGTGCAACCACTCTATTGCTCTTTCAGACATGTGGCAGCCAACTTGCTGCTGCAGATGTTTTCCTGTTTTCCATGTTTTGTGCTTAAAACACAGTAAACCACGCATGTGAAGTGTCAGTTTTTCCTTTTTTACTGTTACTAATTATGTTTCTAAGTAATTTTCAAACAGCTAACAACTTGTTCAAATAGATAAATGTTAACAGACATAAAAAAGGTCAGTCAAATATTTGCAGACATTTGCAGGTTCAGTAACTATGTTTTCATGTATGAAATATTCTGACTTTTTCCACATTCTCAAACAGACAATGTACCTACTGTGGTGTTAAAGTGGTGGTACCCTAGTAATATTTCTGTTTACATGCAGCTATTTTCCCCATTAACTTTAAAATCAAGTAGACACCAAAAATAGATATGATTTTTAACAAAGTCCAAAGTTTTCAGGATGTCTTCAAATTTGGTACAAACATTAACTTGGACTCAAGGATGAACTGAAAAGATTTTGATGTCCAAAGGTCAAGCTCACACAACATAATCACAAATCACGTTCTTGGCCATAGCTGTTGGTAAGTAGAAGAAATGCATGAACAGATTATCACAAATGGTAGGTGGGCATAAAAGAATAAACTTAAACTTCCTGTAAGCTACAGACTGTAATATTATTTGTATGGAAATACAGTTAATAAGTGTATTTCCATCCAGCTACTTTTCGCATTCACATTTTCCACTAGTGAATAAAAACAGCTGAGTGCAAACACCAAAACAGGTAAAAATGCTTTTTATGACAGAGGTGAAGGTTTGTGTATTGACAAAAGGCTAGTGTGAATGAGTGCAATGAATAATTATGTATGTGTGAACCAATAAAAAGATGCCAATGTTCAGTGATTAATTCAAGTTACAAATGTAGTCATATTAGATGGAAACAACAACATAACACCACCATTATCCATGTGGTTCATGATACAAAATCTACAGTTTGCTTCAGGTTTTTGAGAAGTAGAGGCAACCTCTTACATCTATCAGCTATAACTCAGTATGTTGTATGTAAGTTACATGTAGTATTTCAAATTATGAAACTATAACGATGATGTAAATAACATTCCTAAAATAACATTTTATGGAAATGTTTTTTGCAGATGAAATATTTAAAATGTGCAGTGTGTTTTGATGGAAATCTAACTATTGTTACTGAAAGAAAGTATGTCATTGAGAATCTAGAGAATACATAATCTAGGTCAATAAGTCATAACAAAACATCAGAGGTCAAACTTTTACAGTTTTTCACTACATGTTGAACCCACAGAGAGGCCGCTCATTTCCTGTTGTTGGACACAGTCCTCAGCCTGTCACATCAGACACAGGTGAGCCGTGAGACAAAAGGCCAGGGAGGTATTTAGAATCGAAAAGTGAGCAGGAAAGAGGGAGAGATTGAGAGAAAGCCCTATTTTTCTCTCTATGGTTTTCATAAAGGCGAGCTCTCTGATTGCCAGTGTCAAAGTGACAGGGTCTTTTATGAGCACTTGGCGGGTCCCCGCCCTGGTTTGTGTAGCCAGGCAGTGATAGCTGTGCCCATTGTTGGGCTACCGGAGAGAGGAGCGGCCCTGTGCTATTGAGAGGGGAGGGGCCTGGCCCAGCTTGCCCGCCCTGTGCAGTGTGTTGGCTGAATAGGCAGCTAAGGTGTCCATGCCCCCCAGTGCCCTTCAGTGTGGGAAAGCCGACTCAGAAAGCACCTGCAGCATCTTGACAGCGGCTGACAGAGGATTGCGTGCTAGCTTTGGATGCAAAGGCCACCGCGAGGTGACACCCCGCGTTGACGGGTACAGGAGGAGTGTCACACTCCCATGCTGTGTTAACATCCCCTGTCAGACATCAAACAGATCAGATTCACATGTGTCTTAATGTACAGAACATGCTGCATTGTGCATGCTCGCGCTGTGCACACAGAGATACAGAACACAGCACACTGACAGCGCGATATGATACTCTATACAGTACAATACTTATACAATTGCCACACATCCACTTACACAATCATATCAGTGCACAAGTATACATGTACCACAACAAATAACAGCAGATAATGCAACACGTCTCTAATGCTTTGGGAAACTAACACACACAAATCAGATAAGATTGTACCGGTTATCAAAGCTCCTGGGAACAATATAAACTTTTATTCAATTTATTTTACTCTCACTACTGACTTTTACTTACATTTACTGTGTAACAGAAAACTGACAGTTTCTATACATTATTCTATTGATTTTCTGGTGTTTGATAATCAGTGTCCAAGAGTAACTAGTTACATGCACAGCGCATCATCACATTTTTCAGTGCAAATGTAAGTAAGGACTTGACATTATCCCACTCATCACGCTACTATTTTTAATCAATAATTTGGCAAAAATAAATATTGATATAAATGGATTTTTTATTCATTTAAAAGAGTCAATTAGATTCTATAGTTAAAAGTCCATATAGTTCAGAAATGCTCTGTCATTCAACACTGTAAAATTACTTTTCTTATAAAAACAAAACAAAAACAATATCATCACGTAAACAATTAAAAACAACAGCCCTTCTGCCTCAACATGGCTGATGGTGTTAAGGTTCTAGATACTGTCTAATGACTGGTAGAGGAAATAGAGTGGATATATTTTCAGTAGGCAATTACATTCAGTTTGTCAAAAAGTTTCCATCTGCCTTAGATCAAATTTAAGGAATTTTGAAGGAATTTCCTGTACCTTAACTTTATGTAACGCTTTGCAACTTTATCCTAAAATTGTGTAAAAAAAAATGCAAATACAAACAAATCTGAGGAAAAAGTCTCAGTTCAGTTACAACCAGTAAACAAACACCTCACAAACAGGGCTGTAAACACATCTTTTCTTATTTACTAATTTCTTTTTAAGTATTGCTGCTTATATTTTGTACATTCAGCCATGGGACGTCTCCTGCAGCAGCCTCTCGCTGAACTCACTGCAACACTTCACTTCATATTTACATCTGGAGCACTCAGTTGAATGATTCATCTTTCACCCATATGGATTTCTTACCATACACCATTATTCCATACATTTCACCCCAGAGTGTCTGTGTGGAGGCTGCTGTCAGCTGAGAAGTTGGTCTGCAGATGAAATTGTACCAGCGCTAGTTTAAAAAGTTCTGCAGACTTCGGTAACTTTTAGTACCGGAGCTGAGAGGCAGAGCAGCTCAGAGAAATAACACACTTTTTAACCCCGCTCAGCAGATGTATATTCTGGATGGATGGATCATTAGTCGACGTCCATCCTACCCTCTTCTGTCAGTTCTCCTGCAGCATGAAGTTACACATTCATTTCTGTTGAGGTGAGTATTTTTAGTAGTCGACAATCACCCCTAAATTTCGTGTTGTACATGTAATAACAACTAAAACAACAAAGTTATAAGTTATTGGGTCTCTGCTGTTTTCATCGCATCTTAATCCAAATTCTTCTTTATCGCATATATTTCCCCTCATCTTCATCGGTTGTAGGTCTCTTGGATGAACTAGACTTAAAATCTAAGGCTGTTAATTGATTAAAAAAAAAAAAAAAGTGTATTATATGTAATATTCTAAAACTTACTGATGTCAAAAATATTATGCTATCGATATACACTACCCACAAGATTTGCATTTGTCATGGCGACATTTTTTTTTATCCCGACATGTTTATTCCTGTGTCATCAGGAAAGAATAAAAAAAGAATATTCAGGTAGTCATGTGACCTAATTTCATGGACACAACATTGCTGAACCTAGACCTGACCAACTGAATCAACCCCAGATCATAACACTGCCCCAAACAGGCTTGTACTGTACACTAGGCATGATGGGTAATCATCTTATGTGTCTCTCTTCTCACCCTGATGCGCCCATCACTATAGAACAGGGTCAATCTGGACTCATCAGACCACATGACCCTTTTCTATTGAAACACAGTCTAATCTTTATACTCTCTATCAAATTGCTGGTTATTTAAGAAATCAGAAGCTACTGCATCAGTTAGGGTTAAAGAGTTTGTTGCAGCTGAAACCTATTAATCACTGCAGCACTTATCCAGTGGAATATGACTACCTATTCCCTTAGTGAAATCCAGGTGGTGAGGTTTTGTTTTTTTCTTTTGGCTCGGCAGTGTATTAGTTATTGTTTAAACGTGTGCTAACCTGATTGTTCTTTGTGGTATGTCATGAAACTGTCTGTTGAAGCAGCAAACTCAAAGCATTGGGAAAAAAATATCTCCAGATGTCACTTAAATGTTTATTTTCATAGCTATATGTTTTAAAATCCAATTACTAGACCAGTTTCACACACAACTGCGCTGGCTGCACAAATTGCACATTATTTTCGACCATGCTAAATTCAGACTTGCACATACTTGAAGATAGATTCTGTTCATTTAACTGTTATTCTGTTTTTGTCTTATTTTCCTTTGGTTTGTTTTATTTTATTTCTTTGCATGTTCGAAATAAATAAGTAAATAATTTAAAATAGATTGTAAAATTTACAAACCAAGAATATGAAAAACTAAATTGTTAGTTGTTCTTAACTTGACATAAATACACAACACAAATACAAAATACTTATACTTAAAATCAGCGTTATATGTATTTCCAAATCACTTAAACCGCATTAAGTGCTAATTTACATAAAATCACTGCTTTATAAACTATGAAGGTTGTATCCATTGCATAAGGCCTTTCAATAAAATAGGAACAGTAACAAAAGACATCCATGAAGCCGTGTGGAAAACACTGTGAACAGTACACGTCTCTGCTGACAGTTCTATCTGTGCTCAGCACGGAGTCGGCCTGACTGTACACTGGGTTTGAGGTTCTGGTTAGATTTTATTGCAAACACAGTTTGTTGCGGGTAATCTACATATTTATGACTTGTTTTGGTGCGTGTACTTTAAAAATCAAAGCATTCCCGTCTTAAATCAAATTATATCGAGGAGGGTTTAATCAAAGTTTGACAATAATCACTGTTTACTAGTGTTGTGACATTTACACTGCCTGGTGTAAATGTGCGTTTCTGTGGACTATTCGCCTTTATTACACAGAGTAAAAACTTAGCTAGAAAAGTAATCTAAGTTATATTATTTAGATGCAGTCATTAATGTAATTGTTTTTTGCAGTGTATACAACAAAATCTGTAATCTACTGTATTTTAAAAGTAACCTTCCCAAAACTGTGGACAATTCCGTCAGCATGTAAACCTCTGATGATGGTCAGCAGCTGAATATAATGCCTTCAACACTCTCTAATATTGACTTTAGTGCATCAATCAGTCTCTCATTTATTGCCTGGCATGTCCCATGTGATGTGGCTGTGTTGCAATTCTGCCATTCCTGGCATTCCTCTGAGGAACGCACAAACAGGACCCCACAGAATGGGATCAAGACGGCAAAACAAGACAACATTCCTGAGGCGTATTCCACAAAAAAAAGAAAAAAGTACAGCAAGGGTGCACAAAACTGAGCACTGGCAAATGAAACGGAGGTCAAGTATTACAGCTTAAAGCTTTTAGAGTTAGCTTGTAATGTTCTTAAACAGATTGCTCCTAATGCATATGTATTGTGATTTTTGAATGAAGAAAGCTGCCTTTGTTTTCTTTCTTATAATCTTTTACAATCAGCAGCGGTCTTATTTTTCTCACTGAACCTAATCACTTATAGTTGACCATGAAAATACAGAAGTGTGTAATCACCATTTCCTTGGGAGGTGGTTAAAAAATAAACAATTTCAGTGGATACACGTCCACGTCTAATGTTCTCGGCCCTGATTTTCACTGATTGCCGCGCTTTTCTCTGAAATAAGTGAGCTGCAAAGCCACTCGACACATGACAAGCAGCTTGAACTAACTTGTTTTCTGACAGGGAGCTCTACAGTGTGGCTGTTGTTCCAGCAACCGAGGATTACAATTAACCAGCCACTCCTGTTGGGGCTTAATGACCGAACGCTGCAAAAGCCAGCAGCAGGGACACTTCCTGAACAGCGCTGGGTCAGCCCTAATTGGTTCTGGCACAGCAATCCTCAATGCTTATCTCATAGCCAGCTGAGAAAAAATCACCAGTGGAGTGTAAATCAAAACATGTTGATTGGGGAAAATTTCTGATTGAGCAAAATACCCTTTTATTTATTTATTTATTTATATGTAGATGTTGTTGCACTTTGTTAAATCCAGTCTTTTTGGGCAGGTCCTATATTTAAGTAACCAGACTTGGGAAAAAAAATATTTAAATTTAAGAGGAAATCGTGGAATCTCCTTTTTGT
>JAPTYQ010000015.1:13506920-13520450 GCA_029814465.1 Ostorhinchus cyanosoma | reverse complement strand
AAATTATATTATAATAATGTCTACGTCTGCAAAGTTTCATTAAAAATGTGAACATGAACAGCCTGAAATGTCTTAAGAAATATAAGCACAATTTTAACAATATTATGCCTGTATTTATCACTTACACATGAGCATTACAAGTAACAGATAATATATTAAAAAAAGACAGAATATTTGTAAAATTGCACTGACTTCTCTTAAGACATTTCATGCTGTTCATATTTGTTCAGATTATTTATATTTTTTGTGAAAGAATAGTAACCAAATGGGAATATTTTCATGTAATTTTACTCGTCTTAATCCTAAAACAAAGAGAAAAATGTGGAACTGTCATTATTTACAGGTTATTAGGATAGTCTTATACTGGTCTTATCCACTTTAGATTAAATTAGTCTGTATGTGGAACCACAACTAAAATGATTTTGACATCCTTGATTGTTACTATGTTCAGTGTCATTTTTGTATTTCACAAATTCATTCCACGGGCTGGACTGGATCCTTTGGTGGGCTGCTTTTGACTCGCGGACCGTATGTTTGACACCTGTGGTCTGCAACATTCACTCAGTCCATATATTGTACCGGGTGAAAACAATGCACTGCTCACCTTCACCAAGCAGGATTATGATTATTATATTTTTGTTCTCCAATTAACTCCCCTAAATTTTACACACTGAACTTTTATTGCTAGTAGTTGTTGGATAAGGTTAATACTCTATAATGACTAATAGAAACTATTACTTCTGTTATCTATACTCCTTTTTGTGTCTTATTTCCTTTTAAAGTGTTTATTTTCCTAATAATATTTTTTGTTAAATGGCACTTGTTGCTTTTAAACCTGTTGATTTCGTAACATTTTGAAGTATTTTTTTTGAATGTGAACTTTAAGTCATGTTGCCTTTTGCTATTAGGTCTTACAAATATTTTCCACTCACATCTACATATGCAGACATATAAAACAAATACAAGATCTGCAAAAAAAAATCAGCAGTCATTAAGAAAGCATTTAGACAGATTAATTGCTCTATTATTAAGCTATTAAACGTTCATCTTGGTCAGGTTATTTGAGGAGGGTCCTTGAAATTAATTCACGGTCAATAAAGACGACTTAAGGCCTGATTAGTGGACTTTGCCCCTATTAGATACAGGATCCAGCTGGGGTGATCCCATGCGTAAGGATATGTGAATCCGGCCACTTAAGGGGCTCTGCGGTTTTGGGTTGATTAGTTTCACGGATGTCCTTCCTGATGCTGTTGGGATATCCTGCTGCTTTCCGGTAAACCACACATCTCTGGTCATGTGCTCGAAGAAGAAAAAAAAAAATCTTTTCCCAGCAAGCAATTTAATCAGAACTGTATTTATGATTAGACAGACAGATTTACTTAGATTTAAAAAGACTTAGCAACTTAGCACAGGATGGAATGTCCCCCAAATATGATTTAGTCCACAGTAGTTTATCTCTGGCAAATGTCCAGATTGAATATTTGGAAAGCTCCGTGTTAGCCATTAGAGAAGGAAGAACATGTCAAAGTAAATGTGAGCTTGATTAACCAAGAGAGGCGTGTTGATCAGGGACACATGGGACACAAGTCATACTGAGCTTGCAATGAAACAAGACATGGAAATACAATCTCTCAAACTGTAATTCAGAATAATAGGCTAACTTCCTCCAGGAATGGTTCTTTTTGATTGTTTAATTGTTTGCAGACATGTGGGCGAACTAACTGGAATTTGGTTAGATTTTTCTCCTGGGGATTAATGAGGAGCACGGTGAGAGGAAACCCGAGAAGGGTTTTACAATCTGAGCAGAAGAACAGCCTGTCATCGCACTAAATGATTGGCAGCTTGTTGAACTGAATTACAGGCTTCACATTGCTGACAAAATGATCCACTACAATACTGGCCTCTGTTTCACATTTGATTCTTTATTACAACTTCCAAATAAAAAGCACAGGGAAAAATTACATGTATGTTTCATTAATTTGTTATTGAAATCCCTCATAAATTATATTTGTGTTTGAGTTTTTGTTGAAAATAATGCCCATAGGCTTGAGAAACCTGCCAACGATGACGTGTAGTTATGTGTTCTCCTGTAGCTCTACCGCCTCTGGTACCACGAACTGTCATATAGTGAAATGTCACATAGGGACCAACTATATATTATGAGGATGTTTGGATGGATATTGCAGAAGAGCAAACCGGGTTGTCAATTTGCACATGGTTGTGTGCTTATGGAAAGTTTGTGTTGGTGTATGTGTTGTGCTGGAGGGTGGATGGCTGTTGGCATGAGTTGAATGTATTTCCATGCAGCATACTGTCGAAGCGGTGAGTAGAGGAGCTGAAGTGACAAAGAACTCAGAATCAACCATAAGGATTTTCATGGAAAATCCCACTCGGGTCCTCTACATAGAAATCAGTTCACAAGCTGTTATCATGCATGTAAGCATCAAAGATTGACGTCAGGACTTAGATCCTCCTAATATAAAACAGGCTCAGATACAAACTTCATGTAAGCACACAAGCTTCTGCAAGTTCTACATCGTTCATATACATTTACAGTTCAGTGTAGAAGATTTAGAGAGATTTAGCAGGAAGCAATTGTAGAAATGGAAAATAATGGAATATTATTTAAATCTACGTTTTCACTAGCATATAATCACTTGAAAATAATACGTACTGTACATTAAAATGACTCATGTTCATCTATAAAAGAAGCAGGTCACCAAGGCACACCGCCATGTTTGTACCGTAGTTTTTCTGCTCCTTTTAATGACAGGTACCATTCAGTACATTATATATTTGTATATCATTATATATTCATATGATTTGTCCTAAACTCTTGATTGGTCATGTTCTGTAATTCCCCCAGCTGCCTGAAGGAGTGCTAATCCATCATTCTATTCTGAACCAGTAAATCTGTAAATATCTGTAAGTATCACTGGCAATTAACCAAATTTGTCATTTACATCTGAGGACATGTAATAAATGTTATGTTGCTCTTTAAACATTAAATGCTGCTAATGTAAACAGCATCAAACTTCAGGCAATATCAGCTGTTTGTGACATTGCGATATTGTGAAACTTTCTGTCGTTAGTTTTAGGGAAAAAGACCAGGATGTGGTTAAATGTGACATTATTGCTATTTTACTATTGGCTGCAGATTCAAAAATACACTTCACTGTACTTTGCACCATGTAGCTATGTGATCAATACAACATATTTTATTTCTTAATACAGACAAATATCAAAGATGTGATTGAAAAAGACTCAATATTGAAACCAAAACCAGTCTGTTTTAACTTTAATTGTAATTTTAACTGAGAGATTTAACTGAGAGAACTGAGAGCATACAAATGTTAATTAAAGGTGACTCTCAGTGAATGTTATTACTCTTCTCTTGGACTAAATTCACTGAGAAGAGCTGCTGAATGACATCACGGTTCCAGCTCAGCTCGGGGCTGTCATATGAGCAGCACCTGTGTTGAGATTTCCCTCCTATGAGCCATAAAGAAAACACCTGGACCGCCCCTGAACACAATAACATCACACCGTGGAGAGTTAAATCAAGTCAGCGTGGAGGATGTACATCATGATGACCATGTTTGTCTACTGTTTGTAAAATGTGCGAGAGATTACTGTAAACCAAGCCTACAGGTACAAATAAAGTAACCTGAATGTACATCCCACCCTGAAGGATTTATATACATTTTTGTGAGATTAGTTGACTGTATATAAGGTGTAAAAATGTTTATAAAAAGTGTAGCAGTCAATGAGCATTGATCAAAATAAGCTGCAGGATGACATCATGGTACTGACTCAGCTCAGCACCGTCATCTGAGCAGCACCTGTACTGAGGTTTCCCTCCTCTGAGCCATAAAAAAAAACACCTGGACCGCCCCTGAACACGATAACGTCACATAGTGTTTGGCTGATTCAAGTCAACATGAAGGATGCACAAGATGATCACATTACATGATGGTTTATAGAACATATGCCAAGAGATTCTTTCCTTCAAACTAAAACACATCAGTGATCAACAACATAAATACATTGAATTGCATGAAATGTGCTGAATTGTTTTCAGCTGTATACACTTTTCAGATTTTAGATTTTTTTGTATGTTTTTACAAAATTTTGAATTATTTTATGGTTTCTTTTTTTTATGATTACATTGTTGTTAAATTATTAGTCTTTACTAGTGATACATGTGGCAAGAAAGTCATCCCATCCCCAATTTTCCAAATGCTGAAAAAATCCTCACAGAAATGGAGGATCAACATATTAACTGAAAAAACAAAGGTGTTAAAGTGCTAACTAAATTTTCCCTCTGGGTAGATGCTGATCAACTTTTTTTTTATCCCACAACAAGGTTCCAATAGTTTTGGATTTTTCATTATAGTTTAGTTTTACTTAGTTTTGGCTTTTTTTCTCCAATTCAGTTTTAATCCGTTTTTAGAGCAGCTTTGCTAGTTTTTATTAGTTTTCTCTTTTTCTAGTTTAGTTTTTCATATATTTTTTCATCTTCCTTGCTGTCGTATTCACATAAATCCCATACAGAACTCTGCTGCTTTCTCCCACCTTTAGTCTCCATGTTTCCAGGTAGAGTGGAGACGAGAAGGCGACTCTAAACCATAAGTGACAAGAAGTGACGGACCGTGAAGTGCCGTATGGTGCTGCCAACTAAAATTGCTCGAGTGAAATAAATCAATTTCATACCAGTCCGACATTGACACAGATGAAAACAAAGGGAATTTTAGCCATCATTTTTCTACGTTTTAGTTAGTTTTGTAAGCAGTTTCAGTTAGTTATCATTAGCTTTTATTTATTTCAGTTAACAAAAATGTTTTATCAATTCTAGTTTTCGTCATTTCATTAGTTTTCGTTTACAATAATAACCTTGCCCCACATGGGCATTCATTGCATGGTCTGCAAGGACTCAGCAACATAACGGTGACTATGAAAATTAAGCAAGAACGCCTATTCTGATGATTAATCACTGTGAGGACTTGAGTAATTCTAAATTCTCTGATTCAGCATCATAAACCTGAATATTTTCCATTTATCTGCTCCTCTAACAGTGCGTTGAATATCTGTGGGCTGTGGATCTAACATGACATTTAAGGCTGTCATCTTGGGCTTTAGAACACTGACTAATGGTTAAAACAGTGTAAAAATAACTGTTAGCTGCAGTCCTATTTTCCAGGTACAAATAAAGTAACTTGAACCCAGATGGTTTACTTCCAAAAAGCAATACACTTTACTTAAGCAATGTTCATTTGACCCTTACATCAAACACTTCACAATGATCCACAACTGGAAAATGAAAAACACAAAGAGGGCCCGTCTCCTGCTCTGAAAACATTTACTCATATACATGTGACAAAGTCTCACACAAACATTGGATTATTTTTGTTTTAATTATTATTTTTGTACTGTCACAATTCCGTGTGTCACATGTACTTCAATGAGTCATGTGTTTGTCCACGAGGACATCGCTAGGATCTCACTGTTCTCTGACAGGACATGTTCACACACGTCAGCGATCCCCTGAGTTTTGGTTACGCCCATACAGCTCTATCTGCATGTGTTTCCTTGCTTTGAGCTCACTGCAAGTAAACAGCTAAATGTACACTTTGTGAAAAAAAAAAAAATCAGAGGACACTAAAACACTGTGCCAGCTTCTCATTTAGTCATATGATGAAAATGAGAGAAGGCAGCCCTAAGGCTCCACATTCTGGTCATAAAAATATTCCAAAACACCAAATGCAGCTGCCTGATGACAGAAAACCACACTTGCAAATACAACATGCTTCCATCTAGCAACACCAAAAGATAAGCATGCTTGCTATGCGTATGGAATTTGGTTTATGTGTTATGTACACAGCATTGGGTTCACACTGACCATAAAAGTGCGGCCTGAGGACTGTTCTCTATCGCCGCTATTAACTAATCACATACTATTACACTAGATCTCACACTATCTATGCTACTGCAAAACTTGCTGTGTTCAAAATCACTTACTAATAAGCCCTGTTTCCAGTGCAGGAACTTTACCAGGAACTTTAATTTTACCTGGGATTCTGAAAAACCTTGGTGCATTTCCACCAAAAATGACCTGGGTAAAAAACATTCCCTCAAGCTATGAAACTTTCCCTGAAAAAAAAAAAAAAGCTCCAGGTGGGGGTGTGTGCTGAAGAAAAATGATTTGTGGAACTCACTTGCCTTCCACATTTATGTTCATCCACAATGTTTTAGCCAATGCACAGCTTCAAAATAGTTTATTCCATTTATACCAACTTCGTTTCATTTGTGTTTTGATCATTTGGAAAAAAGAGCGAAAGAGCAGAAACTCTGAGAAGTGGAGAGATGATGAGGTATATTTGCCGAAATATGTTCTTTGGAGCTTTTGAGTGTATTTGGCTCAGCTCCTACAAGTGCATCTGTTTGTCCACCCAAATTATGCTCTGTAGCTGCTTCTGCAAATACACTTAAAAGAGCCTGAAACACAACAAACGTATTTGCAGAATATACTCAAAATATGCAGAGGAATGGTTTTACCCAGGTTAATAAATTCCCAGTAATAAAAGTTCCTGGAAATGTTGGTGGAAAAGGGGCTATTGTTTGTAGCTGCAGTATGTGACAGTGCCAGAATTACCTAAGAAGCCGAGATGTGATACTGGACGTGGAACTGAATTCTGCTCACTATCCAAAAGAGTTTTAAGGTATAGGATAAAGTTTATACACAGTCATTGACAGAATACTCAACAACTGTGCATTAGTTGCTACACTGGATAAAAAATACACCTATGAAGCATATATCATAATCTTTAGTCCATTCTGCAGTTACGATTAAGATTTTACTGATGATTTACTGTTTATTTTACTTTTTTTTTTTAAATCTTAAGTCAAATTAAAACACAAAAAGCAAACATTTTACCATGCTGATCTTGCTGATCAGTGCTTTTTGTGCAGCAAAGCTTAAACATGTTATCAGAGAGCCAGAAAAATGCAGAGTACCAGTGTGGGTTTACAGTTTTCCCACAAAACAGTTCAACAACCTTCTTCTTCTTGATCCTCATTGAGAAATTTGGAATTTCTAAATATACAAATATTGTTTACAGTGAATTGCTGGGCTCTAGATATTTCCTGCTTCCCTAAAAGTCTATTTTCAACCTTTGTCCACTAATGGCTTTGGGTTTCTGCACCACATTTGGAAAGTTGCCAACTATTTTATGATTCCAGAAAGTTTTTTTTATTACAACACATCCTGCTGGTCAGTCCAGCCCATGTGTGGATATTTAGAATGAGTGCAAAAAAAGATTACAGTCAAGAACTGTTGAAAAATACTTGAACCTAAAGTACTGTTTGAAAGTCTTAGGCCACTTTTAGCTTTGTTGTTTTTGCATAGTTGACATTTATTTCTCAGTCTCTTTTCTTAAGATACAAGGAAATATATGTACAGCCTTAAAACACACAAAAAACTTAACTAAATGGGTTGTAAAAGTTAAAGTTACTATTTAGTTTGACCATTGACCTCATGAAAAGATGCAGCCCAAACAATTAGAAACATCTGAATGAAACCTGGCATAGTATAAAACAGCAGAAAATTAATGCAATAAATCTCATATTGTCTGAAAAAAAGGGTTAAAGACAAGTGAAATGCAAAGGAAGGTCACATAAAAAGACAGTTTCAGTCAAGTTTTGTATTGGATAGGCCTTTTGTCCACAAGGAAACAAAATTTTTAGTCAGTGAATCCACAACTTTTTGAAATCGGGTCCCAGAGTGGATACATTTGAAACCACAAAATTTTGCATCTTCGTCGCTACGACCGAACTGCAACTTTTCTAAAACGATGATGTCATAGCCTCGCCTCTCTAACCTTTCACCCAGGAAGCAAGACGCCACTTCACAACAACAACAGACTCCAGAGTAGTGCTCGTGCTACAACAGCTATTGAACTTATTGGAAATATTGAATCAAAATCTTCGGTTACTCTTTCATTACAATGACAAACAAACAACCATAGCTAACAATATTCACTACATGCCCTTGGATCAACCACGAAGAGAGGCAACCAGGAGGAATAATATATGTCAGACCCGGTAGAACAAAGTAAGCTTTATGTGCATGCTCCATGTCATCTCCATTACAATGCCACATACCGGCCTGGCATTTGTACAACATCATTTTCAGTGGTTTTGTGTGGATGCAGATATTTCCTAAAATGACTCTGTGTTCATGGAGCACTTTTTTGGTTTCGTGTGGACATGGCCTAAATCCTACCACTTTGGTGTAGAAAGGCTCTTTTTCCCTGAATCTGTTTTACTGCTGTACGTACTTCACATATATCCAGATTGAATCTTAATACAGAAACTGAAAAATGTATATTTGGTCATTATTACTTTACTAAACCAACAAATCTAATGTTGGCCCAGTACTGTTATAGTCAGAAAACAAACACAATGCCCTGTATAGCCTGTGTATTCTGTCTGAAATGTTAAGAAATGGTGAAAAATGCATAAACCTATAAAAACCCAGTGTTACTTTTGTGTCAGTTCCTAAATGAATTTTACTCCAGATCTAACCTTTCTTAAGGGATTTATCACCAATTATCATAATATTATCTTCTGTATTTTGGAGTTTTTCAGTTGAAGGCAATTAAATCCGAAACAGAGAAAACTGAAGAAAAAGTTACTTTTTCACCAAAGATATCATTAAGTGGTTCCAGGCACAACAAACCCCTTGCAAGCGTTTCACCTGATTTGCCCTATCTCTTATCATTGCAAAAACACTTTTTTGGTGACCTTGACCTGTGACCTACATTCACCAAAATTTAATGGGATCTATTCTGGACGACCTCACACCTTTCCTGAAAATTTCGTGGAAATTGGTCCTGGAATTTTTGCATAAAGTTGCTGACAAACAAACAGAAAGACCAAAAAACCAAAACAAAAACAATAACCTCGCCTCCACTTCGGGGGGCGGGGTAAAAATAAGCATGTCCATCCACTGTCATTGATCAAACTCCATGGGTTTTTACTGGTGAATCAATGTTGTAGAAGATGACGTGTTTCTAAGGTAACTACGGAGCCTCTGAACGTCCAAATGGGTCATATCTGATGACCATGAAAACATGATAAACTGTATTTTACATCAATTATTTACACATATTAATAGGAATAGTGGATCAACAGGTATTAAACATTTGCATCAGCAGATGCTTTTGATCGCCAGTGGATGTTTGGATCGTTATGGGTTAAATAAGGTTTCCCAAAACAGTTGGTCACTATGGTGTTCAGTAAACATTACTGAAATTGGCTAATCTGCATATATTACAGACTTCATTGGTGAATATTAAAACAATCTGGTCAGCTCTTTCCAAACACTGTTATCAATTTAGCGTCAGTCACAGCTGATTAAAGTAAACTGGTCTGAATATGTTTGAAAGTACTTCCCACTCTCCTCCATACTGTTCCCCCTCACGCACATGTACAAACATGCAACACAGTATTTAATATGAGCGTCCTGCTGCCACCTGAACGAATGACCTCACATCATTACAAAGCTCACACCTGCAGCTACATTACATTAACCATCCAGAGCGCACAAAGGAAGTCAGCACAAATCACTTTCTGTTGAAGCCCTGAAGGCTACATCACCATTACTCTGAATGTGTCACCCTAAAGTAATGTAAAGTATAGGGATGTATTCCAGGAACTGAAATCCAAGGAATTCTCACTCAAGTCTCAACTGTTAATATCACGGTTGTTCTTTTACTCACTTTTCATGCTCAGAATATACAGTGGGGGAAAAAGTAGTGAACACATCAACAGTTTGTCCAGAAAATGTATTTCCAATGAGCCTATTCCAAGTGAAATTTTCATCAGCCTTTGGTATTCACTCAAAAAAATCTAAACATTGAGGTCCATATGTAATAAAGTTATGTCCAATAAAGTGAAATGAAACAGGAAAAAAGTGCTGAACGCTCTAAGAAAAAGCAATACAACATGGCACAGAAAGGCAAGGAACCAGATGAAAACCATAAAAGATGAGGACGCAACTCTTTTAATCTGTGCTAATTAATGTCAGTTGGGTTAAAATATAGTGATGGGCTATACAAGGGTTTTTTTCAGAAAGGAGCCACACAAGAAATGTCTAATGACGGCTAAAAGCAAAGAACTCTCTCAAGACCTTAGCAATCAGATTGTTGCAAAACATGAAAATGGAACTGAATTAACCCATAAAGACTCAATGTTACTTTAGCGTCAGTTAATAAATGAATTTTACTCTATTTTTTACTTTTCTTAACTGATTTATCACCATCAATTGCAATGTTACCCTCCTTATTTTGTGTTTTCTCAGTGTAAATCATGTATTTTCCTATATTTGATTTATTGATCATGTAGATATTCCTTAAACGTCAGGTTAAAGTTGAAGGTTATTATATCAGAAACAGAAAAAATGAAGAAAAAGGGACTTTTTCAACAAAGATATCATTAAATGAACATAAACCAAGTGTCTCCATCCACTGTCATTGATCCAACTCCATGGGTTTTACTGGTGAATCAATGTTGTAGAAGATGACGGTGTTTCCACGTTCACTACGAAGCCTCTGAACGTCCAAATGAGTCATATCTGATGACCATGAAAAGATGACAAACTGCATTTCACACCAATTATTTATTGATAGGATTAGTGGATCAGCAGGTATTAAACACTTTAGATCAGTAGATGATTTCAGTCGCCAGTGGCTGTTTGGGTCTTCATGGGTTAATTTCAGTTAGTGTGTTCTATTCCACTTTATTGCACATAACTGTATTTACATATAGACTTTGATGTTTAGATTTTTTGTGTGGATTTTTTGTTATAACCAAAGTCTGGTGAAAATTTCCCTTGAATAGTGTCATTGGAAATACATTTACTGAACAAAATGTTGAAGTGTTCAATACTTTTTTTCCCCAACTGTAGCTTGCATAGCTTGCATTTGCAGCATACATTTATACTGAGTAAAAATAATCAAAATGTATTGTACCAGACAGAACCTCTAAAAGCTACAGGGTCTATCATCTTCTGTTTTGTTCCCTCTAGACCATTTTGACCTTTGACCTAACGTTTCTTCATACAGGCTCTCAAACACTGTTTAAGCCGTGAGTATATAGTAAGAATACAGGTGAAATACAAAAAAACCCTCCGCTTTCCTCCATTTATTCAACTTAGCACTGTGTGACGAATTTGGATTGGAGTATTTGCTACAAAAGTAGGCAAGTAATTCCATTCCACACTTCCACTATCAGCCATGCACTCAACAAATCTATTATGTTAAATATAAGCAACTAAAACCTGTCACAACTACACAGCACTAAGCTGACTCACAGGTAACAGTAGATGTTTTCTATTTCTAGATCATCCGTTTGTAGTCACCTACTTGTTACCCAATGGTAACTACCCAACAGTAGAATTTAATGGATAAATATTTAGCAAAAGTGTAAAAAGGAAGGATTACCCAATTCTTCTATGAGAGAACTTCATTTACTATCTCTACACATCCAAGTGTTTCTTAATGTTTATACCTGGAATCTACATGTAGAATAAATATTGTCCAGTTTGCATGTGATCATATTTTCTTGAACTGCTGTTTATGACATGTGTACATTCAACAAGAATGTGATTATTACGTGCCATAAAGCATTATTTTTGTATATAAAGGACATAATTTGAGAACAACAGTGGTGAACTTGTCAATTTCTGGCCACAGTATTTAGAATGAAGGGGTCATAGAAGCAACAAACCCCACCCCTTGCAATCTCTGATCATTGCAAAAACATATTTTGGTGACCTTGACCTTTGACCTGCATTTACCAGAATTTTATGGGATCTGTTCTGGACGACCTCACACCTTTCCTGAAAATTTCACAGAAATTGGTCCAGTAGTTTTTTGCGTAAAGTTGTTGACCATCAAATAGACAGAAAAAACAAACACACAAACAAAAAATCCGAACCAAAAACAATACCCTTGCCTCCCCTTTTTTTGGGGGGGGGGCAGGGTAATAAAGACACCAAATGTAAAGATGCATGCAGCAGCAGCAGCAAACAGCTTCCACCCATACATTAATAAAGAGTGTTAATACAAGATGTTTGTGAGTATTTTGAATTTTTGTGTTATTTGTCGTGCTCCCAGTGGTCCTGATGGTATGGTCTTTATCTTACTTGCACTGCAATTTTGTTTTTTCTAATGTCCATCTGGATATGAGCATAAGAAGCATAACTCCTCAAAAGATGCGTCAATCTTGTGTGTACCTTATGAAAACCTGGGACTCGTTTGTTTTTAATAAGCCAAACAAACCTAAGCTAGTCTGTTAATACAAAGAACAGTGTCACTTTTAATTTCAAATTTTGTAGGTTCACACATGTAAACATGCACCACACCGAAATTAGTCTTCTGCCTTTAACACATCACTAGATCATGCCTGGATCACACACTGCATACTAGGAGCAGTGGGCTCGCCATATCAGGCACTCGGGGAGCAAATGGGGGGTTAACCGCCTTGCTCAAGGGCACAACAATTCTCTGCCAGTCTAGGGAATTGAACTACCAACCCATTGATCACAAGCTAATGCTGCAGCCGACTCTCCAGCTATCTAGGCCACGGCTGCCCTTAGAGAGAATAGAAAACATTCATGAACAAGGCTTTTATTATGAAACAAACTACAAGAATGTGTTTTGAATAATTCACTCAGAGTCCTGACGTCTCGTTAAACGCTGCAAACTCTGTTTAGAATTCTTGATATTTTACATGTTTCCTGGCTGAATATCTCAAATAAACACTGATTTTATGACCCTGATGTACAGTTCAGAATTACTCATAAACTCTCAGGGCCTGAACAAACTGTCCCCTCAAAATAAGAGTCTCTACAACATTCACTCATACATGTCACACTGTCATTTTAACTTGGTGTTAATTTATTGTGTTTTGTAATAATTGAGGAAGTCTGTTAAAACAACCAGGAACAGTATGTGCTTCAAAACTCTGGTTATCTTGTGCCAAATATAAATTACCTGTGTGGAGACCAGCATGAATTGCATTATTCCATTCTTTATGATATAAGTAGAGGGGTACTTACTATGCATTTATATCAAAATGCTGCCTGAGCAAATACATTTTCTAAAGGCTAAGTTTGGTTGGTCATCTTAGATTGTGACTGAGCTTGTCTTGGAATATGATCTGCTTTTCAAAGTGATCAGCACTGCACTGTAAGCTGATGGTTAACATTGCTGGGTTAACCCTTTATAGGGCACAGATAGAAATACTCTGAAATTTAACATTTCAGCCCTAGTGTGTTATTGGAGGACATAACAAGACTTTATTACTTTTGTGAAAATGCTCTAAGTGTTTTATTGTCATGTAGAAAATCAAGGTCAATGAAGTTACCATGTTTGGTTCCTTACTCATAAGTGAAAAAAAAAACAACCAAACAAAAAAAACCAAGAAAAACTCATGTAAGGTGAAAGGAACATGTATTATATAACATTA
>JAPTYQ010000015.1:13414274-13425354 GCA_029814465.1 Ostorhinchus cyanosoma | reverse complement strand
AATCAATGTTGTAGAAGATGACGGTGTTTCCACGTTCACTACGGAGCCTCTGAACATCCAAATGGGTCATATTTGATGACCATGAAAAGACGGCAAACTGCATTTTACACCAATTATTTACATGTATTGATAGGATTAGTGGATTGACAGGTATTAAACAGTTCACACCAGTAGATGGTTTGTATCACCAGTGGCTTTTTGGGTCTTTATGGGCTTAACTGCATTTCATAAGGAAAGCTGCACCACAAAAATAAAACCTAAGTAAGGTTTTCCACACAAGACCCTCCTCAGGTTTTAAAATGTATTATAAATGTGTAAAGAGCATTTATTTTTCATGGAAAATAGCAAAAAGGAATGTCTGATCTCCTTTTTTCTTGACTTCTTTGTCTTTAAAGTAACCATTACTTCCAATCACCATTTAAATTCACACGCACGGACAGGGTTACGTCAGGTGAAATGAATCACATAATAAATGCTGTTTGTCCTCAACATTTCACTGCCCACTGCAGAGCTACTACCCCCGCTGCACAGCAGAATAAAAGGGTTCAGCTAAGATGAAAAGACCTGGATGGTAATAAACAAAGCATGCATTATGAAGACTGGCTGCGTCTACTGTTTACTGAAATCAGAGAGCTACCTATGGATTTAACTGTTGGGTTTGGCTGAATTGGTTGGAAAATGTTTGTTCAAGATCAGAGAGTGCTTTAATTATCCATCCACCTACCTAAAAACTCTCATCCAAAGGGAAAAAGAAAGATTCAAGTTAAGAGGCAGCTTTAAGAGATCTTTCCCCCCAAGTCTAAGACACTTGTACTCATTTCTGGAGGCAACTTTGCACATTCTGATTCCTTAAACAACGGTTAAAGCCGTGCAAAATCCAACAATAAATGAAACTTTATCTAACTTTTTCCCCCCGTCTACAACTGCTGGATTGAGTTAGCCCGGCCCATCTGGTGCAGCAAATGGCCCAACTCACCAGGGAGCGAGGGGAGTGAGAGAGGAGGAGATGGGGAAGGGGGGGAGGAGGAGGAGGAGGAGGAGGAGAGAAGGGGGGTCGGATTGAAAACAGATCAGCAGCCCGAAGATCCCAACACCGCCGCATGTTTCTGCAACAATTACCGAGTAAAGCACAGCCGCTTTTAGTCTCAAACTTACGGAAAAAACGCATCATGTTAGTTTACTGAAAGATCGCGTAAAGTACGCACGGAAGAGCGCACGTCTTGGAGAAGATGGATTGTACGAAAAAGTTAGACGCGACTTGTACTCCGCTCTGAATCACTCTCCGGGATACAGGGGCTGGTAATGCCGGGCAAACTGTTCCCAAACTTTTCCTAACTCGGTTCATGGAGTTTCACGTCAAGTCCGGAGAGGCTTGTTTTCGCGTTTTGCGTTCAATGCTGGTGCCAGTTCACTCCTAATTTACGGGAGAACGACTCCAGGCAAAGTTTTCCTCGGACAAAAAAAAAAAAGAAAAAGAAGAAGAAGAAAGAAAGAAAGAAAAAAGACTTGAGTGGAAGATCTTCGGGTTGGAATCGGAACCAGACGCCAGTGAAGGTAAGGAAAGTTTGTGATGATGCTGACAGCAGCGCGTTTTGGAGAAGTGGCTTTAGTTTGGTCTTTACGTCCTCTACGCACGGCTTTTCAGCTCCAAGTCACACTTTGAGGCTGTTAGAAATGTTGTGCTGGTGGGTTTCTCCTCTTGCGTGTCAACGGCAGATGAGGCTTAGGGCAGCTTCACATCTCATTTGCACTTTGAACTTATCTGACATAGGAATCCAAAAAATTTTTCTCCTGCAACTTGATCCATATGGGAAGAGATGTGATCGGAAAGCTCGGCGCCAATCCCTCTCTACATAGCTTTTAATAGTTCCACACAAACTATTGTAACGTCTCCAAATAGTGGATCTTAAACTGATTGTTTTATTTCCAGGTGAGATGAGAAGCCAAACAAACATCCTGCGCGTTTAACTCCAAATCGAACATTTACGCACACGTCCAGGGCTTTTCTCTTTTCTCTTCCAGTTTGTTGTGACGCGGTGGGAAACTATTCCAAACAATCACGAAATGCACAGTCTGCTTAATCTGCACACACTTTTCTGACTTTTTTTTTTTTTAATCTGTTGATGCTACAAAGCAAAGAAACAAACATGAGGCTCAAAGTGGCAGGAATGCAGTAGCAGCATGGACACATTACAGCCCCTGACAAGGCTGTGGGAGATGTGTACTTATTGTTGAAAGATTCAAAGTTTACTGTTTGCTCTTCAGGCTGAGCAGTCAACAAACACTTGACGCCTTTGTGGGGCCCTTAAGCAGCTATATTTGCTGTTGGCTTTTACCCCTATCTAACAGGCGCTGCTAATGATCTCCAAACTCATGTGTGGACTTATGAGCCCCACTTATTTGTGAGTTGTTTTGGCCTAAATACTTAAAAACAAAGTGTTTGGGTGTTTTTTTTTTTAAAGCTCCCCCTCCCATTTGATTTACATTTTAAAGTTTCCTCTTTGGATGTTTTTTTTTTCTTTTCTGATGAGAAGCAGATTTAGGAAAGTTGTGCAAATGTTTTACAATGAAGACTTTAAATGTGAACTAAAGTAAATAATAAAAATGCATAAAATATATCTAGAGTATCTGTGATGTTCTTAAAAAAAGAGAATATGTCCGTGCTGCATGTGTGTTTTCCGCTTCACATGATGACAACCCCAGTCAGGGCCGAAGGGGATTTGCATGAGAAAAAACAGAAAAAGTTTTAGTGCATTTGGCCATTGTGAGGAATGAAGAGTTCCAACAGTTAGGGCCTACGGAGAGTGAAAGGAGTAAAGAATGGATGAGCCTATTCAGCTCATTCAGCTTCAGTTTGGGGGCTCCGCTCTGCAGCGTTCAGAGACCCATAGTGGCCATGTCACTTTCATCTCCACAGCCCAGCCCCTGTGTGCTGTTGTGTGCTGCTGTAGCCCCCGTTTTCACGCATCGCCTCTGTGCTCAGGCCCCACTTTATTGATCTGGCTTCCTTTTTTTTCCCCCCTTCTTCTTCTTCTTCGTCTTCTTCTTTTCTGGAAGTCTGCAGAAAATTTAATGAACCAAATACTGGAAAAGCAGTGACTGGGTTGTGTTTGTGTGTGTGTTGGAGGGGTATAGGCCAAGGAGGAGGAGGTGGAGAAGGTGGAAGAGGAGGGAGTAAAAAGAAGAGGGGAGGGGGGGGTACAGCTTTTTTTTTTTTTTTTTTTTGAAAGCAAATACCGATGAAGTCTAGCGTACAGGGACAGAGAGGAGGGTTGGACGAGAGGGTGAAGAGGGTGAAGTCTGAGTGACTCTGAGGAGGGGGAGGAGCACCCCCCCCTCTCCTCCATCCTCCCCCTCCTCAACCAAAACCACCCACTCCTGCTGAGTAAACTCAAAAGTTGGGGGAAAAAAAAAAAAAAAGAATGCCTTCAACCCCAGCCCATCCTGCCCTGGCCCTTATTTCAATGAGCTAAGACACTGTACTGTACCAATGAAGCCATTCAGCCGCCTGTCACTGCGGGGTAACAGCCAGAAGAAAAAGCAGCTTGCGTGGGGATGTGGTAGGGTACTTTAGGTGGTGAGGCCCCCGCGAGAGTGTTGGCGCTGGAATTTAGTGGCTGTCGATGCAGGTTAGCTGCTGTCTTTTCCTACAAGAGTGGTGTAAAACCTCTGACCCGCCGCTGACCGCTTCAGCACAAAGTCGTCTTCTCACACTTCTGATACATAAACATTTAGTTTAACTGTAAAGCCCTTGTCATCAGTGTGCTCTTCAGTGTGTTTTAAGAGGTGTTTGGTAATAAACTGGCACATTTAGGTTTCAGGTTTTCCCTACATCATTTCACTGAGCTGATTTCCTACATTTCCCATAGTGCTTTGATGTTAAATACGCTGAAAAACCCATGTAAAGAACAAATGTATGCATCGTATCTCGTGGAGGCAGTGCATTTTGATTCTAGGAACAATAATAGTCTACTTATAATATCCCACATTGCATTTGTGCAGATGCTTTCATTTTGCTTTCGAGAGGAAAATAAGCTTATAGTAGGTATGTTTTGTTTATAGTTTTTCAGGAAATACACGCTTAACATAGAAATCGAATCTCATTTGATTTTTATTTGTGCCTTATATTATTTATTTAGCTTTTTTTTTTAGAAACGTTTCACAAAATAACAATATTAAGTGCAGTAATGACATGTCTATTGACTAATTAATTAATAACCTAAACGTTATTAGTCCATAAAATGATTACAGTGTCAGGCGTTCAAATTACCATAAGCACAGAAAAGAATAATTTTGGTTTGTTTTATTTATTTCTGTACTTAAGTAAATAGGAGTCAAAGATAATGACTGTGATTTGAGTCTTATTTGAGGGTCCCGGTGTCTGGAGCCCACAGAGGAGGAGTTTGTTGTTGATTGAAAGTTACTCATGTGCAGGAATGAATTGATGAGACTTTAATGGCCATTTAGGGAGCTGTAAAAGGCAGCTACGTGTTGAACGATGCCACCGCGCTCTTCCACATTCAGCCTGCACTTCAGCGGGGAAGGAAAAGTGGAAGAGCGAGAGGGAGATGGCTGTTTACATTCATCTGTAGAGCACTTCACTGAATCCCGTCTCCTTTGCTTTTGACTTGGGGACGGCACAGGACAATCCCTGCTTGTTTTAACACCCGTTGTTTTGCTCCCCTCGAGGCGTCCTGTTCATTCTCCCTCAAGTGCGTGAGGTTAAATAGACTCACATCATATCCGGCATGGGAAGGGTGGAGTTTGGGAGTGGGGGTCACCACATATCGCCCCCTCCTGCGCCCCCTCCTCCTTTTTACACTAGAGCACTGATGAGTGGGCACTCGAACCCTTGCACAGAATCCTGAGGTCACGCTGGATTTGCACTAGTGCTAGGAGTAGAAAGCACTGGGAACGCATGGCTGCAAAAAACACACAGGTTGGAAAACTGAACAGAGGTTGATGTATGTTTAACAAGCTGCTCTTTAAGGGGTGAATGGTGCAAAAAACCTGGAAGGAACATTATGGACTGATGGACCTCATCAGTCATCAGAGGAGCAATGCAGGATTTAGCAGCAATGGTTAGCTAACTAGCTTTTACGTACTTTCAACTGCGACATGCATTGATTGCAAAGCATTCTACGTCATTACCTGGTCACTCCTAGATAAGTTACATTCATGGGCCAAATGTTGACACAAAATTCTACATGTACCCTTAATGAAATAATAGACTACTGTTGCTTTTTGGCTATAATGTCATTTTTGGCTATGACATTAACATATGGCTATGTTAATGTTTCATTGAACAATTTGGTTCAAATTAGGAAAAGACTGAAGTAAAAAAGTGATTGACCTTCATTTGGAAACGTGGTACAAACACTGGCCTTTTAAAACCACCTCTGCCTTACCTGTAGGTTTGTCCCTTTGAGACAACACTGGACCACTATTGCACTTATGCACTTGCACTATTGCACTTGCACATATGTAAACTTTAGTTATTTGAACCCTTTTAAAGTCGACCAGTGTTTTCTTGCGAGGTCAAGCTGGTTAAAACGGTTCCAATGGACTCCTATTGACGGTCAATGTACCAGATACTGTACATTTACTAGAGATGGGCATGACATTAGTTTCAGTCCTGGTGGTTGTTTTTCCTTCTCTGTACATACATGTGGATTTATACTGTACTGTTATTAAGGTCTCCTTTACAAGTACTCCCTAGCAGTTCCAGAAGTACTCCCTGGGGTACACGTACCTGTGGTTGGGAATCATTGTTCTAAGTCAGGTAACAAGCCTCCTCTTTGCTTTGCTTCGTGTGCTGGAATTCAGGAACTGTAGTACAAGAAGGAGCAAAGCCAGCTCGATCATCTCCAAAAGGGAGGAAAACTTAAACAGATTCAGTCTTGTATACAGTGTAGTCTGCATGATGCATGATGTGTCATCACCGGCACAGCGCAGAGATGGACCCCCGTGTTTTGGCCGGACTCTTCACACACTCCTTAAATCACATACTGACTCATCGGAAACCCAGTTTCCCAAAAGCATTTTAGCCGTAACATCATCAGTGTCTATGGTCTTACAAAGGAACAATGGTGATGGTAGCTCAGAGGTCGTCTGTGGAAACCCAGCCCAGGTCACAGGAGGTCACTTCATTTGGAGGAGGGGGATGGTGAAGCTGATTTCATTATCTCAACACAAGATAAACTCTCTGGACAATGAAAGTGTCAGGTTCTTTTTTTATCCCAACAGCCTGAATCTCTTTATTTGCCCTACATTTCACAGCACATTCTTTCTTGAAGTGATAGATAACGTGCTCCTTTTTGTTTTAAGGTACAGAGAAATTTCAATCCTCTAATCTCTAAAGCTGTATTGCAACTATAAAAAGAAGCAAAGCATTTCCCTATTGCTGGCTTGTTTGTTTCCCTTTTGCATATAATAGCTCATCAACAGTGAAATCACAATGAACCTTTTTGTGTGAAGAATTAACACATAAACAAGATGTGAGGAACATGATCACAACCGCCTTAGTACTGGAATAACACGTTAATTAACAAATTTGTCAGTTGATATGATGGTTTATTGTCATGAAGCTTGTATTATAAAAAGTGGTTGGGTTCTTTCCTCATTTACTCTCACTTTGAATACCAGTTGTTTTTATTGGTGAGAGTCCTTTAACATCCCTGAATAGGACTTTTTCATAGTCTGGACATCCAAGTCACAATACTCATGAGGTATGGTAAAGCAAAGTAAAACATAAGAACTCATCGCATGTAATGAAAATGAAACATACTTAGCAAGAAAGCTCTGTTCCCTTCAAGTCAGTGTATATATTATAATGAGTTAAAAATAAAACTGTTATAGTCCATACATGTACCTAGTTTGAGCTGATTTGTCATTATTTAAAGCGTCTTTAAGTATGCGCCTCTTTTACCGCTTGATGTTAATGAATCTACAGTTGCGGAAAAAGTTATTAGACCATCAAAAGTCATCAAAAACAATAGTTATGCAATCAAGTACTAACTTCTGTGTGTATCATGTGACTAAAACAGACCGAAAAGAAAACATGGAATGAACAAAAGCACTGTTTTTGTCAGTACAATTTCATAGATATCGATGTAAGAACTGAAGGGATTTTGGTTATTATTAAGAAAACATGGAAAATGGATAGATATCAGCTCTGAAATTAAACTCTTATGAGCTATTTTTGTTGTTATTATTATATTTGTCCAAACAAATGTACCTTTATTTGTACCAGGCATTAAAAGGAACAAGAAATGGAAGAAAACTAGGGTGGTCTAATAATTTTTTCCGCAACTGTACGTGGATGATAAACTGTGAGGTTTTGTTCAAACAGACAAATCATATTCGAGTCTGGATTCTTGTCAGTGTTTCCGTCACTCTGAATTTGACGTCGTCGCGTTTCAAGTTTTAAGTGACACAAAAGACACTGATTTGAGCAGGCGGAGCATCCAGATTGAGACACGTCTGTAGAAATCTGTTTTGAATGTCATGTCAAACCTCTTCCAACTGTGGTTTGGATCTGATTTACGAAAATCGCATTTTATGTGGCCTGACTTTGTGAAAATCTGGATATGTCAAAATGGATTTGGGCTGGAAATCTGAACGAGGTCTTCGTGATAAAGACGCATGCCTGAAAGGACGGGGGATCGCCATGTCCCTTCACCTCACTGTATCATTGCCACTTCCTCATCAAACATCCAGCAGCGACCGTGAGCCACTGAGATAGACTGACACAGTTGCAGACAATGGCGTATTATCTGCGATGTTTGCCGCAGGCCCTAATCTGATGCAGAGGCAGGGATTGGGGTCTATGCAGAGGCCACTGACAACAAAATGCAGCCAACATAGAAGAGAAGGAAGGAGGAGGGAGAGGGATCTGTTTGTGCTTCTAAGTCTGGGGTTTGTGTTTGAAGGGGAGAGGGCAAGAAGTTTGTAAGTTATGATTTACACTGGGCCCTCACATAGCTACAAAGTCGATGCGGCCTCAAGGGCAGGGTGGTTAGGCTGCTTTTCTTACGTTTCCATATGATGTGAGATATTAGATTCCAAATCATGCTGACTCAGTGCCAGGCCACAGTCGCCTCTCAGATACAAGCCGGAGACAAGAAAGCGAGAGAAAGAGAGTCAGAGTTGAGCGTGGATATAAAGACATGTGGTTGTCTTTAGCAATGTTCCCCTCCTCCCTCCACAACATGTCTGTTGCTGCCATCATCTCCTCTCTCTTCCCCCTGTGGCTCTGGGCCAGAATGAGGTTTGCTTGTGTTTTGTAATCAGCTCATTAGAGAGGGAAAGTGGGATGAAAAGCATGCTGGTTATGTGCGAGACCATCTTTGTTTCACATGCAAGAATCTGTCATGTCAGGCTGCTCACAGCGTGAACTCAGCGGCGTCAACAGGTGGTCATAGTGTAGCAGAGCGTAGCGGGAAGAAGTTGGTGAAGACAGAAGAGAAGCAGTGGTGGAAGAAGAATTCAGATCCTTTACTTCAGTAAAAGTGCTAATACTTCACTGTAAGTACAAGTTCAGCTTTCAATACCTCTAGTGAAGTCAAAGTATGATCAGAAAAATTTGCTTAAAGTATGAAATCATTTGTTTTTGTTGTTTTTTTTTTATATATTTTTGCCTTTAGCAGAGTTAGAAAAGGTATTGTAAGAGAGGAGATGACATGCATCAAAGGACCTGGGAATCAAACCCAGGTTGGTGCGATAAAGCCTTAGGTCATGTGGTGTGTATTCTACCAGGTAGGACGTGGGCACACCCCCATGCATGTGGTTTTACTGTTGAAGTTTGACTACTTCATATACTGTGGTTAACTGCATCATATTCTGTAGATCATCATGTGTTAGTTGAGTCTATTCTTAATGGGCTCAGATAAACAGGCCTGTTTGCAGTTTTGTCACAGTGCATTTTCCAGTGAATGCACGAGTTTTTCTTTTTTAAAATGTCTTCATTGTAAGAAAATAAAGCTTTAAACTTTTCCCCTTCAGTTTATCACAAACATTCAATACATTATTATTTACTTGGTTCCACTCCATGATTGCAAACTAATGCTAAATGGAAAAAAAAACTTCCCATCAGAAGGCTTAGTGTTAAGGAAGAGGCACATTTTCAACTGTAGTCTGCTTATCCACATAAATCCACCATCAGTTCTCACCTAAAGATCTCACCTGGCGACATACTTCAACAGTTGCTGCTGACGTTTCCAGCCAACACAAACACGCACGTCCACTGTCATCCCCCGAACTACAAAGGGGAACCCCTCCTGTCACCAAAGGCCTGAGATCTGACATGGAAATGGAAGCAGCTGTCATGAAAAGGCCAGCAAAGCACAACCACAGAGGCAGACTGTCAGCTATCACAAGCACTTCTACTGGAGTGGTAAATTCACCGCAACAATGTGGAAGTTGCGCCGCAGTGAAACCTGAGTGTAGCAAATGCCAACTTTGATTTGGCTAAATCATTACTCGCTGGCTTGTAGACAGATCCACTGTGGTTCTGCACGGGAACTCACAGAGACAGACCCGCAAAGCCAGCATTGCTCGAGTAGTTGTTGAGGTTATTGACAGCTGAAGCAGTAGAGAGTGAGTGCTAACAACACATTTAGCGCGAATGACCCAGGCCAAATGCTTGGGAGAGGAAGCCGACTCGACTCAGCGGTGTGCAATATGGCACTGTGACAGCTGTGTCGTTTAAACAGACACATTACCTTACATTACAGAGTGACAGGGTCGCTTTACGGCTTAGTCAGCTGTGATTAGTCAGCAGTAAAATATCACCGTTTGCAAACTCAAGACTATTTTCATCTTAACTCATTTTCCACATTTCAAAACTGGTACACTGGTTTATAAGTAAAATACCTGCAGAATGAAAGTAGTGAAGCCACTAACGAAGTAAAATTCGGTCAAATCTGCTGGTTGGATGTAGTTTCAAAGATGCAGTATCGTGTCAAAATGTGAATGTCTGAGAAATAATGAGAGAATGGGTTTCACTTAAAGGAATGCTCGTCTTAGAGCAGCCACATCTTCTTCAAAACACTGTATGTTACAATACATTTACTTTACAGGCTCTTTCTAGTGCAAAATTAATAAAGCTATTGTAAATATGTACATAAACCAACATATATGTGTAATAACACTTGATCATATACAGTAAAAACATCAGGTAATCAGCACTGTCGTCATTTTTTTCCCAATTAACTTTTAAAGCATGTAAGGTTTAGCACGTTTAATCTCTAAGGAAGATTATTTGTTAAAAAATAAATAAATAAAAATGTAACCCGGTGTAAGTTGCGAGGAAAATAAATTCTGTTTTGCTGCTAAATTTGCTCTATTCCAGGAAACGTGAAGATTCACACTCCCCAGAGGATAAATCCTTTTATTTTAACATGAGTGAATGAATATCAATGAAATTTGATACAAGTATTTGTTGTTATTTTACATTCTCTTCAATTTAAACAGAGATTTTTTTTCAGTATCTAACACTAACTGTGGCTGAGGATTCATTGTTTTGTTCCATATTGGACCAAAATGACAAAACCACTCATGATATGATCAGTGAGATAACTGATTTAGTACTTCTCAGATCATGTGGTCTACTGTTCCGGTCTTTACTAGTCGGTCCAATATCTTTGAATAGTGTCGGAACATACACTCCAGTTATTTGATTCTCTCAGGACAAGGGAGAAAAAAGCCCAAATTGCATCCATGTAGATTCCTCCCTGCCTTAGGATTGTGCGTAGGCCATGAGCTCCACATCTGTTTTGTGTTGGTCGAGGGAGACGAAGAGATCAACCACAGGATATTGCCTTTACTAGCAGGGAAGGTCAGGTTCAGGGGTGGGGTAAGAACTCATCCACTGGGCTTTTCTCTGCTGTTTTAGATGCCTTTTATATTACATCAGTTGTTAGATACTCATTACTCTGTATCTTCTGCAATCCACTGGGTGGTTGGGTTTTGGTTAGGGATTCAATCCCCATGTGCATGTGTCTGTAGATATGTGAAACAGCCAAAGAGCTGGAATGTGGTTTAAAAAAAAAAAAAAAAAAAAAAAAAAATAAAAATGAAA
>JAPTYQ010000015.1:13141718-13154904 GCA_029814465.1 Ostorhinchus cyanosoma | reverse complement strand
ACACACCAACAAACAATTAAAATGCTGATACACACACAAACAAGTCTGACTGACTTTACACTGTCACAACACTGTCTCTGAAAGGCATTATCATTATCTTATTGTGTCTTTTTTGTCCTATTAAATCTTTTATGACTGAAGTTTTGTATTTCTCTGAAATCTGACGAATCAGAATCAAAAGCTCTCTGATCCTTCCTCATTCTACAAAGGAGAATAAATATTTGATTTACCACTGTGATCAGAACTATGACCATAACTCTACGAGTAGTAGCCTTGACGGGTCCTCATCGGCTGCCGTCTCTGCTACAAAAACTTCAACCTGAGACATCAGTGACGCATCAGACTCACGTGTTCAGCGTGGCAATAAGACAAAGGCACACTCCTTCTCTGGTCCTGTTGTTCTTGTGTTTGAAGCCTCCCAGCATTCTGTCCCACACATACTGCAAAATAACACCAAAAACACAAGGATGTGATTAAAAATAAAGAACCAATTCTCACTCACAAATGCTTGGACCCACAGAGAAGAAGCTATGATTATACGTTATCTATGGTTACAGGGGAGTAGCAGACTATAAGTGGCTAAATGAGCAGTTTTGTTGCAGAACTGTACTAGTAATTCAAATGTACTCATATTTGTCAGATTTTTATTGTTCAACCACTTCATTACCATTTTTGTGTAGTTAAAAGTTAAAAGATCGTCTATTTGCAAAGATGGAGAAGTGTATAGTTCAGTAGTGATATGGAGCAGTTCACTTCCTGTCTCCTATGAGGGTGCAGTTGCAAGGATTGAGAATGTCACGTGTGCATTGATGAAAGCAGATTTAACCCATAAAGAGCCAAACATCCACCGCTGACCAAAATGATCTACTGATCTAAAACATTTAATAACTGTTAATACACTAATCCTAATAATTGGTGTAAAATGCAGTTTGTCACCTTTTCACAGTTGTCAGGTATGACCCATTTGGACATTCAGAGGCTCCGTAGTGAACATGTAAATATTGTCATTTTCTACAACATTGATTCACCAGTAAAACCCATGGAGTTTGATAAATGACAGCGGATGGAGTCACTTGTTTTTATGCTCAGTTAACGATATCTTTGCTGAAGAAGTTACTTTTTCTTCATTTTTCTCTGTTTCTGATATAACTGTCAATTTTACTCTGAGCACTTATGAACATCTACATGATCAGCAAGTTAAATGTGGTAAAAAACCCAATTTTCACTGAAAAAAACTTAAACCAAAGATGACGACATTACAATAAATGGACATCAATCACTTAAGCAAAGTAAAGTGAAAGAAAAGTTCATTTGAGGCCTGCCACAGAAGTCACACTGGGCCTTTATGGGGTACAGGTCTAAATAAAATAATAAAATATTAATAGGACTTTTTTTATGTACAATATTATTGCTTATGTTTAGCTCCTTCATGCGAGATTTGTATTAGGAAGTCTCACAAAATTTTGTTGGTTAGACAGAATGAAGCCTAAAACAAAATACATTTTCTCCTGATCTGTGCACCTTAAAAATGTCCTTTTACTCTCAGGATGTTGAAAAAACTAAAAAAAAAATGGGCTGGGTTTTTATTTGGGTATCTTTGTGGTGAAGAGAGTCATTTAGAGCCTGTACATCAAGGTCACAATCTGCCCCTAGACTCCTAGAACGGGTGGGCCAGTAGAAAAGTCATGTAACACTGAAACAGGAAATCACTCAGCAGTGGACTGTTTTGTTGTTCAGGAACATAGCACTCAACCCCACTAAACCCCCCACCCCCATCCCCCTCAAGATGAAAAAGACAGGGGGGTTTTATGTGTTGGTACCTGTGGGGTGGCAGCTTGTTCCATGATTTTTAGCAGCAGTGTTTGATCTTGTTCTCTCACTTGGTCTTTGGCATCTCCCAATCGATCAATAAGGCTGGGCAGAACTGAAAGAAACAGGACAGGGGGAAACAATAAGGAATCCTTGAAAAAACACAACCAAAAAGAAGACGAAACTCAACAAGTCACACCCTTTCGCCCCATCATTAATGCTGGATCATTAAGAATTTGAAAGACAAAAGGTTGAGGTGAACGACCAGGGAGGTGAATGACTCTGGCCTTAATCTGAAATGTGACCTAAGAGATCCAGGTCTTATTGTGGGAAACAGAAAGTGATTCAGCAAAATAATTATGTTGAATATCAGAAAACACACACCACAAAATTATTGAAAACAACTGAATCTTACCTGTTCCCACCTGGGCCCGAAATCGCTCCTGTAACCTTGTCACTAAGGCAGATAAGAGGTCCAAGCCGAGCAGAGCCACCTGGTGGAAACACAATGAAAAGACAGAGGTTACATTCAATTCTACATGTGTTAAAACCTAAAAACACAAACATTCATCAATGTATCACATTAGATTTATGAATGAGTCCAAAAAAAAATCTTATTAAAACTCTGGACAATTCATTTTTTGTTTATAAGCTCCTGTTGTGTTTCTAAATGATACTGACTTCATGAAAAACGCCACCTATGGGACAGAGACAGACCACAAAAGACAGATTAACCCCTGAACCATGACTGGAAACCCTGTGTCCAAACCTTTATACCAACACACAGGACACCTCCTGTCTAACTTGCTCTGATCTTGATATGTCAGAGTCACTCAGTAAGTAACTGCTGACACACATCAACACATTCACATAATCTGGAATCTAGTCCAAGGTGAAATTTATAGAAATTTAACTACCATGTTGAGATTAACAGTATTAGCATTACATTGAAATGGATTGTTAGTCCTAGTCTGCCATCTATTGGACACTGGCAAAAAAACATCAGCATCTTGAAAAACTGAGACCCAAGATTAATTACTAATACTGTTAAACTACTCCACAAACAAGCAAGTCAGTAACTACTGACTAAAACTGTCAGATGAACATAGTGAGTAAAAAGTACAATATTTGTGTCTGACATGTAGCAGAGCTGAAGTATAAATAAAGTGGAAAGACAAATTAAGTAGAAGAACTTCCAATTTGGGACAGTCAGAAGGCCTATTTGATATATACTACTAAATAGTATTTACTAAATCACCAGTTATTTTAACAATCAATCAATGAATCACTGTCCAAATGTCAAAATTCTCTGATTGTAAATTAAATGTGAATATTTCCCAGTATCCTTCCTTCCCTGTCACAGTAACCTCAATATGTTTGGGCTTGTGATCTGAGAATAAAAAAAAAACATCTGATGGCATCATCTTGGGTTTTAGGAAAACAATTGACTGAGATTTTAGACCAAACCACTAGTTGATTATTTAAGAAAAGAACCATTAGGTGTTGCAGTCCAATATTTAACTGCTGTACTCAAGTAAAAATCTTCAGTTACATCCACCACATCATATCACAATGTTAGCTTGACACAGAAATGATTCTCCTTCATGGATTTTTTTCTGCTTTGTCATTTTGATTTTGTTCCACCACATTTTTGTCTTTTTCTCTGTACAGAGCAGGTAGACGGCAGAGGGCCTTCACATCTACAGACCTAATCCTCAGATGAGTCTCTTTGTTCTCCGACTGGAGGGAATTACAGTAATTAGACTGATGACAGGGCCCGAGCAAGACTCACTGAAAGAGATCAGCAGAGTTTCACAATAGTGCACAGAAAGGCCACTTCTTACTTCAAACACTAATCCCAAATTTAGGCTCAGCTGTACGGTATAAGGTCGAGGAGGGAGGTCTTTTTAACCTTCCTCAGCCGGAGGTGAGGCTGAGTCACAAAGGGACCATGGCAACTACTGCACCCTGTGTTTGAGTGACAGTACAGCTGAACACAGAGCAGTACAGACAAGCTCCACCCCTCTGCAGACAGATGGGTACATATTGCATCCAAACCCCCCAGGCTCACATATACCCCCCTCAATGCTCACCATACAAATCTCCCAGACATCATCCCTTCCCAAATCCTCCTACCCAACATGCTTGGCTCTCATTTCAGCTCCTGCAGATATCATTTGTACAAGAAAATACTAACATCTTTAAGAACAATCTTTATTAAAGGAAAAATCCTGATCCAAATACTTAGACGGGTGACAAAATAAGAGGAAAAAAAACAACATAAATTGTCTCGGTACAACATTAGGACAGAGCAGCTTCAGTGTGTGATATGTCCACAATCTCACCTCCTAATGTACATGTAGGTCAATTTATATGTTCACAAGGGATCCACAAACATATATCAGCCAAAAATCAGCTGTTGACTGCTGTCAGCTATTGGCAAATAAGATGACATTTCACTGATGGAAGCAGCCAATGTTTATCTCTTAAATTACATTAACAATAGTTTGATAAATTACATCATTAAATTTGCGCTCACTCAAAGCAAACAAGATTCCTTTGTTCTCTGGTACAAAAAGGGAAATTAAATGACTATATGTGGAGGCAGTTATGGCCTAAAAGGCTGCAGAATTAGCTTGTGACTGAAGGGTCACTGGCTCAAATCCCCAGACCAGCAGAGTTGGCTGATGTGCCCCTGAGCAAAGCAACCAGCCCCCCCCATTTCCTTCCAGGGCACCCTAAAGTGTGTGTTGTTTCAGCTAGACATGGCATAAATGTAGAGGGTGTGTTGCACGTCTGCATTTAAAATATACTGACAAACAAAAATCACATTTATTTCAGCCCTAAAAAGTCTTTAAAAATGTTACGATAATTCATGAGTGAGTTAAAAGAAGAATTAATGTTAATAGAAGTCTGGACGAGCATGAACTGAGAGCTTTTAGTATTTTAAATGTTTACCTGCAAATGACTACATGTAACCTCTTGTGTATGAATTATACAGACTTCATGAAATCTACACAACAGCCCTAAAGACAGAGTCACTCCTGAACCATGACTGAAACCCTGTGACCAATTCCTCATAGAAACACACAGAAGCCCCACCCACCCTAACGATCCTTGTCTTGGGGTGAAGTGAGCTGCTCAATGAACGACTAGTGAGAGGAGCTCTGCTGACACCATGACGACACATTAGCATCACCTGGACTCCAGTTCAGTGTATGGTGCAATTTTTGGAAAGCCCATTTATTGGGTTATGATACTCAGTATTAAAAATAACTTTCACATGTGCTGCAGGTTAACAATAAACATATGTAATCCTGACATTAAGTATAACATTTATGCACCAAAAGTATGCTAGAAGAACTTACATTTAACTCCTACAACTACATGGAGAAAATTTTCCACTACAAGTAGAAATACTGCAGTCAAAACCTTACTGAGGTAAAAGCATGCGAGAAGTTCATATCTGCTTATGCTAAGGCACATTTTATGTAACTTCAATGAATAAGTTTGTTTTATATAACACCCAAAAATTCAATGTTTTATTCTTCACTGTTATGGGTAGTTCAGCATTTTAGACAACATTTTTTCCACTACATATGAACTAAAGAAACAATACATAATTCAAAACAATTCTAATTAAACTTAACATTATGTCTAATTCTAATTTTATAAGTCAAAAATGCTTATGAAATCATTATACTGCTCAGCCCTCATATAAAATGGCTGCATGAAAAGGCCTGCTACTTCACTATTACATTTTTGACAAATACTTCATTGAGTATTATTTTCTCCTTTTAAATCCCATGGTTTCTGCAAATTTTCAATCAAGCATGGAACATAATATAAAATATCTAGGGCCTCATTTTCTGTAACTGCTTATATAAATAAATCAATTAAAATAATATGTTTCGAACATTTACAGCTGGTCTGAGGGTAACAAATCCAAAAATCAATACAGAAAAAGCTGAAATTTACATTTTCTCCTTTCCACTTTCATAATCCAGTTCTGTCTGTGCATTATCCAGTCAATATGTTACTAAATCCCAGTCTACACTGATTAGTTCTTTGCATGAAGGCAATCAGAGCATGCAACTTTCAACAGCATTTGCATGAAGCAGTTATTGTCACTCTTCTATAACTGGCCTGAGTGTAAAGCGGGCTGAGAGCCAGATGAGATTCAGACACATCGATTAACTGTATCCTGTTTTTCTTTATTAAAATGGACACACGCAGGACAAAAGGCATTCCTGATCAGCTTGCATTAGTCTCACATAACAGAGGTCATGATTACATGTGACTAGTGCTGGACATAAGTCTGACTCAATCCATTATGACTCTGGAACAGGTAAAATCTCTGGCTTATTTAGCTAGTTTGTATTTCTTTCAAGTAATCGCCCTCATCTTGGGCGACACCAAGGAGACAATGCAGCGACAGTGACTTTGCAAAAGTCTGTCAGGGGAGAGGATGTTTCTGCAGACCATTTACATGCAGGGAAATGAACCGCAGTAATAAAATAACAGGCCCTTAAAAGAAAACACTATATAGAATTAAATATGAAATATTCACATAATGGGAGGATAATTCCAATAGATACATCCTGTGAGACTCAGCCTGCAAGCTAGACGACTAATGCAACACTCTGACCAACTTAAAACGCATAAATGACAAACACCAACATCAATCATTGTGGACTGACATGAGCCCCAGGTATGCTGCATAATCACAAGGCACTCTTTAACAAACTGCAGCTATATATCGTTTCAGCAGAGGCAGAAACACACAGCTGTACAGTTGTTTTTCTGTGTGCTGTTCTATATTCTTCTTTTAAATGTATACATCTTTACATTTGTGAGTATTTTTTTCTGTGGCTGCTGGCAACTGAGACAGCTACCACTCCCTGTGGTAGAATACAGCTGTTCTTTTGATATAGAGGAAATCACAGCAAAGATGGCGACATGCCTCTGTGTTTGCATCTGCTGCTGCGTCTACCCCTCCATGTTTGTGTGTATGTGTGTGTGTGTGTGTGTGTGCGTGTGTGTGTGTGTGTATGTGTGTGTGTGCGGTGTTTCACTGGTAATGAGATGACAGGCTTGCTAGTGAGGGAAGAGACAAGAGTGAAATCCTTGATTTAATTTAAGTGCTCCTCCACATCAGAGACAGATGGAGGACTGAGCTGTGGTTTACTGGTTTTTCCAGCAGTTCAACAGGAACAAGCAGATGTGTTTCAGTGTCGAAGTTACAGGGTCAGTCTGATCAGAGTATTGGTTTCTGACATGACCTCAAACAAGCACCCCATCTCCATGTCTTATAATCTGGAAACAGGTCAGCTCGGGGCATCTATTAGTTCTTTTTTATCTGCCATTTGATATGTATTAGTTACAGAAAATATGTTCATACATGCAGCTACAAAGAGACAAGACGCAGCAGGATATCAGAGATTAGGCAGCATTACTTTTGTGGACAATGTTGCAACAAGCAGGATGAACACTGAGGTGAATCTGTGCAGCAAACTTTGCATGGTTTGTCATTTTAACCATTTCGTTTCTTGAGTGATAAGGTACCAAGCGCATTAAGAGTCAGTCCATCACTTTTCTGTTCTGCTGAGCTCTTTAATTCGGCCTCTGAGCATGTCATGACAGCATCTCCAATTTTTCCACACTCAGCTTACCACGCTTACATAGTAATTTCAGATAAAAAATGAACTGCTTCCCCCTCTGTTACTTTTATGATTTAATTGTCTATAATCCAAGTTTGGAGAAAGCAATGAAAATATAAAGACCTAAGGGCAACAAGTTAAGTTTAGGAAAAACTTGGGGAATGGGTTAGTAGTAAAAGCAATGAAACAAACTTCTAGTAATGAAACAACAAAAATGCTGTATAGTTTCACCAATGCACCTGATTTAGTGTGTTGGGGAGTTTGAAAAAACAAAACCTTTAGCTATTACACGTTTTATCTGACAAAATAAAACAATACATGAGAGTAAGGCTGGTGATAAAACTATAATCTTCATTGTGATATTTTTTTATATTGTGATAATTATATTGATCATTTTATCCATTTTTCTATGTCTACTCAGTTCACATTTTCAGCTTCAACACTTGTAATTCAGTGTTTTTTGTTTTTACATTTTTCATCATCATTTTGACTGTTCTTCTAGATGTATTAAATATTCTGCTGCTGTTGTTAGTTGAAGGTTTGCCATGTACCACAAATACCACAAATGACCATCTTTTACCATTGTTAATTTTATCTAGTTAACCAAAAACTTTATGGGTTTAAAACCACAAATAAACATCTGGTTCTTTGGTTTGTGGTTTTCAAGTCAGAGCCTAAAATCAGCCTTTAAACCAAAAGGAAATTATGGTTTTACATTTATTTTGATAATTATCAGTGTTGACTGATATTAAAATACTAGCGTGTTGACCCGTGGGGATCCACAGGTTCTAGATGTGGGAGTTTTTGTCCTGTTGTGTATTTGTGCATGCTGTACTGCATTTGTCCAGCAGTCACCGCCAAAGCGTTCTGGCCACAGCAGCATGATTCTAAGTGTATTATATCACAACATTACTAATATCGTCCAAAATATTTGTCCTATCAACTTGCTATTTTTGCTAGTCTCTTTCTAGACCAAAAATACATAAGTAAGCCAAACTGCAACAGTGAGCTCTTTCTGGATTTGGTGTGAATCCCTGGACACACACACGCACGCACGCACGCACACACACACACGCAGAGGCCACTCAGCATTTAGAATATAGATCACTAATAATGTTTTTTACCATATTGCTCAGTTTCATATCATAGGCAAACCAACAGTTTTGTATGTGCTGTAAAATAAACTTTACCAACACTTTTTGTTTTCTTTTTGTTTCCACAAAGCCACTTTTTCAATTTAAGAGCAGCTTGTGTACAGCCATTGTGCAATACATCATGGGCCTACACAGTGTGAAAGAACAGTATATATAAAAATCCAATGTTCACAGTAAATCTTTCTCACATGCTCACTTGATGCAAACTCAGTAAGAGTTATCATGAAGATATACAATAGGACAAATGCACACTGGAAACTACCAGCTCAACCACAAGTCTTCACTGATTGGTCCAGGCATGAAGTAGCTCTTCCAACAGTATATGGTGAGTAATACCAAAGCTATGCCAGCCCTTGGAGACAGCAGCAGTGGTGATACCATATCCCTGAGGTATGATTAGACAGCAGTGACCACGCAGTGACTCAGCTACATGGAGCTGAGTTTAAGACCCCAGGCATTGGCATTATGACATGTACTGTAAACGGTCATTATGGAAAAACACCCAACAGCGTTTACATTTAAACCTACAGAAAGATAGAGGGAAGAGAAAACACACAAACCAACACATCAGACTTTTCTGGTTCACTTCCTTCAGAGGCGACGCTTCACGCTTGACTTGCCGCGATGAAAACACTGAAACCAGAGCATCCTCCTCCAGACATATTGCAACTGATACTAATGTAGGTCTCTCTGCTTTGGTTCAGACACATGTTCAGTTTTAAGTTGCATTAATATGAATTTAAACAACAAATGAAAGGGCACATCAGTTTAAAAGAATCACCTCTGGTGTCTGTACAATGACTCTGTAAAAGGTGAGGCTCTATGGATCCTTTTCCACCAAAACACTGCATCTTAACTGTAAATCCTTGCAAATGTCAAGTCGTACATAAATCCTTTGCACACTGCAATGTCATCGGCGAATATTGTCTGCTGTTGAATGTGATGCTGAATGGTTAAAGTGATGTTGACTTCTGCTCATGAGTGATGTTTCTGGGTAACAGACCTGACCCACCATTATTCTCACTCTACATCGCCACTACAGGGATGACTGTAATTCTACAAACGATACTGTATTTTTTCCATTTATTGTTTTTATTATGCTCTAAAACCTCATTTTAAAATCTCCCATGAGTGTTCAACAAAAAAATTACAAATGCCCTCTACAGCTACAACCATGATGCACATTTTAAATGTGTTGCTATGCATAAACGGTCTGTCAAATGTTTTTAGGCCTGCAGGTTTATATAGCACTATATGGCCAAAAAACAAACTTCAAAAAAGTATGATGTGTATCAACATATCACTTTTTCCGGACAAATGTTTATTCATTCTCCATTTTCTCTCTTTGTGCAGTCACATTTCTATATTGTACCTGTAATACCTGGCAGCTACATGTCTAGAGTTTAGGTGAACACAGATAAAAAGAAAGTGTCAAACTCTGCACAGATATCATTCTGCACAGTAACAGAATATGAATATGAATACTAGTTTTTGACTGGTAGGGAGTTTAATGCATTAGGCAAACCGGAGCCAATCTGTGCTACCCTCTGTCTTAGAATATTAAAAGCAAATAATCTAATTGAATGGAATTGTGTCATTCATTACTTTGTAATACATCTAACCTTTATCTCATTTAGCAGAAACAACAGTGTGATATTGTTTTTTTCCCTTTTTGACTTGCAAATCTCCCTATTTATGGCAATATTTGTTGTCATTTGATGACAACATGCACTCAGCATGGAGACAGGCAGGAAATTCACACAAAAACAACACAAAAACATATGAAGAAGAGTGAACAGGCCCCATTACTGGGTAATGTTGAATAGGAGAAGGTCTTCAACCAGCCGAGACAAAACAGGGCATTATTGAATATTAAATGATCTGTATGACAATATGAGATTTTGTTCATATAACACAGCCGTTGCTTTAATGTATATTCACAAGAGGATGTGTATCCTTAGTGTATAATGATCATGCAAAGGTGTGCATGTCCCCATGAAGCAATGGAGATTGCATATATACATGCTAACCCAAATCCTGACTGCAACACAAGTTCAGACCCAGCACCATCTCTGAATATGAAGGAATGCCCTTCACACAACATAATGGTTTAAAAAATCCACACACACAAATAAAAAATAAATAAATCACGCACTCACAGAACACCCACCAAGCACAAGTGTATCCCTATCATTAGTTCCATCGGATGACAGTAGTAAACAAATACTTCAGTACTGGCAAATAGCTGTTATTCAGCAGAGCAGACATGCAGAACAGACAAAGAGAAGAGCTGAAGGACAAGAAAAGCTGTAAACTTAAAAGAGCAGAGAGCTAGGTGTAAAAATGAGAATGATGCTGGAGGCAAGAGGGAGGGAAGGAAATACAGATGTAGACTCTCCAGGATGCACTGACAACAGGAAAACCCTCCTCAAGCAAATCACAGGTGTTTGTATAAAGCCAGACCATAAAGAGGTGAGAAGACAGACATAGCAGCACTGTTAAAAATGTTCAACACTTGGACAGAAGTTAATGCTACATTGGCAACCTCAGTGTGGCAACACTAGTGCTGCTGGACCAGAATCTTATCTACAGACAAACAGAGGAAACCGCTTCAAAATCTGCTGAGCTCAAGTTCTTTTACATTTGTTTTGCTGTTTTGGGGTGTAGGTGTATAAGTAGCATACGTCTCTTTGAGGTACTATACTAAACTACATCATGTATTTTACTTACATCTTTGTACAGCTCTTTGGGCAGCTTGCATTGTTTTGAATGTGCTATATAATAAATAAACCTGACCTCATTGTTGTCATTAATGTGAATGGGTACAAGTCACTCTGTTGATGCTGATCAGTCAGAAATAGACATGGCTTTAAATATTGGTATCTATATGGAAACTGTGTGGGATAAAATGAACATGAGGCTTGAATTATTACATTATCAGGGGAGAGATTCATTAAGATATTCAATAATTAAAACCAGTGAATATGATGAATGTATGAGTTTGGACTTTTATGGACAGATTTTTCTTCCACATGCTCCATATCCTTGAGGAAGGCCCTGAAAGGGCACAAACAAGAAGAACCCACAAGTTAAAATATCCTTTAACTCACGAGCAGTTGGTAATTATCACACACATTTAAAAAAAAAAGCAAAACCAAATGGACAAACAAACCCAAAAGAACCAACACTCATGCTTGCTTTCACTTATTGACATTTTTCTTTCTGAGACAGTTGCTGCAAAAAGTTCAGCTTTTAATGTGTTTATTCCAATGTCTGTGCAGCCAACACCAACTGTGTCCTAGAGGTAAAGATGTGGCCTATCAGGCAACAAGCACGGGGCAGGCAGTGACGTGAACTGAGGTGCTCATGAGTCCCAAATGCCATGGGCAGATGTGACTAAAAACAGCAGTGGAAGCCTGACATCAACTCAGCACAGGCAGAGAATACAGAGTCAAAGACAAGATACTCAGAGGGATTTTAGAGCTAAAATAACCATAGCCTCACCTCATTTGTTCAACAGGGTATTAGGATCACTGGAGATATAAAACAATTTTTAAAAAATTATTCAGGTTTATATTTCAAGACTGCAAGCATTAGGAGTTCCAATTTTATGTGTTTATTTAAAATTGAGAAAAATAAGAGAAAGAAATGAGTGTATTGTCAGGTGATGGGCTAAAAAGAGAAATAATTTCACTGTCAAAAACCTGGGTAATCTGAGATTTTAAAGTGAGAAAATAATGCGAAAGAAGAATCAAACACATGCACACTAAAAAGTCGGAAATTAGAAAGGAAAAAAACACTTGTAGACTATTTGACACAAAGCTGCTGCTGTACCAAATAGTTCAACAATAATACATAACATTAAGTGGATAAGGGGTTGTTTATGGTCATTAAACACATGACTAAATGTGTGCAGCACTGGTTGTCCAAAGAACACAGGATGTTTAGAAATATCAAATGTATCGATGAAGACATTAACGTTCTCTGGTAATCATCTACACTGCTGAAGAAAAATAAGGTCCTTTGTTTCCATATCGAACATTGAGTGAATTTATAAGAGAAAATGAAAGACCAGTGTCAATAGGTCTGAATATTAGTGGAGATGAATAATCAAGTTAAAACATATGAGTACAATCTTTACAAAAAAGAAATGATTAATATGAAAAAATAAAATAAACACAGAATGCAAAGAGTGTTGGCAAAGATATTGCTTTGACCATAAATTCTAACAGAACACTTTATTTAGCAGATACAGTAAAATGTTGAAGCCTGACACTAAACAAATAGTGAAGTTTTTGAGTTTTCTTTTATTATAGATATTCTGCTTTTTGGAACACTGACTTCCAACTCTGGCTCTGTAAATGTGTGTGTGTGGTTTTTTAATGTTAAAATAGCCTTAAGACACTGTTGCACATTTAAAGTCAGCATTTATAATATTGTTGATGAAAGCGCCGCTGTCACCTTCATTGTGTTTGAAGAGAGCGCGTGCGTACACACACACACACACACACACACACACACACACACACACACACACACACACACACACACACACACACACAC